>WEIV01011479.1:63311-74467 GCA_013390005.1 Calyptomena viridis | reverse complement strand
TCAAAATCTGAACTTTTTTTTTTCTTTTGTGGGGAATTAGAGAATACAAATCTAGAAGTTTTGCATGTATTTATTTGTGAGTGTATAGATATTCTCTGTGAGGAGGAAAGGCCAGTGGAAGTTTTCCAAGGGAGTCATCTGCTCAGTCCCCACTGACTTTCTGCAGAACTCGGATATCAAGCTCACTTTTCTCAAAAGCAAGGCACAGAAACTGCAGCTAGAAGCATTGACACTTCCACCCATGTAGGTGAAGATGTTGATTAAAATCAATGATAGAAGTCCTTTCATTCCTTTCCTCCTTGAATATAAGGGGGAAGCAAGGCATTAGTCATTTCCTTGAGCAAAACAGTGAATTTCTGCACAGTTTGTTCTTTCAGGTAAAGACGCAAATCCATGGCTGATTTTCACAGCACGTTGGGCTTTGATTGACTTGTGGTTTGGGTTTTTTCCCTTTTTTTTTTTTTAATGTGAGCCAAGCAAAAACCTTGTTTTACATCACTAGCATTATGTTTTGACTAGAATAAACAGAGACTTCTGGCCAAAGAACACAAATATCAGAATCCTACATTTTTGCCAGGTGTCATCTTTCCTGTTCAATGCCTCTTAGATACTCTAATATGTATGTTCCTGGTTACTATTCCTCTTTTCCTCTCTTTTAAGAGAGTTTTTTTTGTGTGTGTGACATTGGCCTTCCATGTGACCTTCCTCCACAGTCATGGGAAGTGCCCTAACTCAGGCTATCACTCAACTCAGCAAATAGAAGGCTGTTGTGGTCACCAAATGCAGATGGGTAATACAAAGTGTGTGGAATAGGGTTAATTTTTTTTTCAGAGTAGCTGCTAGAGGTCTGTATTTTGGATTTGTACTGGAAAGAGTGTTGATAGTGGTAGAGATATTTTTGTTATTGCAGACCAGTGCTTACAGAGAGCCAAGGCCTCTTCTGATCCTCACCTCATCCCATCAGCAACCGGGGTGGGGTTGCACAAGGATTTGGGAGGTAACACAGCCAGAACAGGTAACCCCAACTGACCAAAGGACCGTATGATATCATGATTAATACATAAAGCTGGGGGAAGAAGGAAGAAAGGAGGAGACTTTTGGAGTGATGGTGTTTGTGTTCCTAAATTGCCACTAAGTGATGGGTCCTGCTTTCCTGGAGAAGGCCGAACACCTGCCTGCCCTGAGGGAGGGTGGATGAATTCCTGGGTTTAGTTCACTTGCATGTGCTGCTTTAGCTTTACCTGCTAAACTCAACCTATTAGTTTTTACCTCAACCCATGAGTTTTCTAGTTTTCAGTCTTCTGATGAAAGAAGAATGCCACAGGGGGAAGTGAGAGAGGGGCTGTGTGGGGCTGAACTGCTGCCTGGGGATCGACCATGACACCATAATAGTCCCCAGAGGGACGTGCTGTTCATTTTTAAAAGGAGTTGCCAAACCTACTGGTGTCTAACACCCAGTCAGTGGCAGAGCAGCATTTGCAGTCTTTAGAAGATGTAGTCCACTGTGCC
Organism: Calyptomena viridis; assembly: GCA_013390005.1. Lineage (NCBI taxonomy): Eukaryota > Metazoa > Chordata > Aves > Passeriformes > Eurylaimidae > Calyptomena > Calyptomena viridis. Next base: position 72,958 of record WEIV01011479.1, on the reverse strand, counting down.
ATTTAGTCTAGGCTATTTAGTCCAGGCAGTATATTGCGCAGGATTAACACCTGAAAAAACATCTGAGAGATCAGTGGAATAGCTTTTTCATGCTACCAAACCAGGGCACAATGGATATGGAAAAGAGGGACAACAATATATTAAAGGCAATGATTAGGGACTACTCAATCCAATGTGATAAACTGAAATAGATTTATAAGGTTAATATCATTTTCAGAGACTATTGACCATTTTATGGGATGTGCTATATAACTATTTTGTTCCTTCACGCAAATACATGATCTTTACTAGAGATTTAAAATAAAACATTGGATTCTAAAGGTCAATAAACAAAGACGAAAAATAAAAGAAAAAATCATTAGGGGGGGAAAAAAAGCCAGAGGAGAGTATTTTATTCATTCTGTTTCTGGTAGTGTTGTTTTGCCAATCAAACCACCATAAAGATAATAAAAAGAAAGCATCTGTGGAAAATGAAGCTTTTCTTTCATGAAAAAAGATATTGTTACTTCTAAAAGCCTTTAAAATTGTATTTCCTAATAAATAAATCAACAAACTGTACAAAGTCACATAAAACCCACTGCACATCTCATTAATCTTTGAGATAATTTAGTTATCTTTTCAGGTGAAGTAAATCTTTGTTGCAGACACTTTGTGTGCAACATTTTTAAGCCGTGCTGTGGTAGTGTGTCCCCCTCCCCAGCAATGGGGGCTGTGATGGTTGCACTCAGCTTATTGTGGACTCTGGGGAACAGTGACCCAGACATGTTGCTGGCATGCAAATATGACTTTAAGTCATAAGGATTCATGCCAGGATATCCCACTGAGTGAAGATACCTCACGAAGTTATTCAAAGGGGGAAAGACTCCTTATGGCAACTGAGTTCAACAAAGATTTGGAAAATGCTCTCAGGCACATGGTGTAACTGCTGGGGTTTTCCTGTGCAGGACCAGGAGCTGGATTCAATGATCTCCGTGGATCCCTTCCAACCCAAGCGTATTTTGTGATTCCATTCTATGAGATCCTCGGTAAGTGATTAATAGCATGACAAACTTCAAAATTGTAGCTAGGGGTTTTAAAGGATTGATTATGCACATATAAACCTTTAGATATGAATTGTTGGCCAAGTGGACTAGGATTGGACCCAGCTGCACCCAGACATGGAGATGAAGTTTAGAACACAAGTAAGTTCCTTCTGAACCTCATGACTCAACAGGAAGGTCCCTCCGACAGTTCTGTCAGGCCTTGTCCTCTGTGTAGTCAATAATCGAGTTTACCTTGCCATTCATCCTGTTAAACAGCTGCTGAGTTTACTATCAAACTTTGTTAAATTGCTGATTTGTATCATTAAACACATTGATACTTCTCTTGTAATGAGTGAAGTGCATCACTCCATTCATGCCACATGCTAAAGAAAGAGAATTTGTCTTAAGGCAAACAACAACAAAAATCAACCTCATAACGCAGAGTGATTAGAAAGATTGAGTTTGCTTATTTAAATGCAAGAAGAATGAAAAGAAGTGAGGTGTAAAACTATAAGCTTTCTTTTAACTACTGTGATCTGCACCCATGGATATGAAAGTAGGAGAGCTTGTCCAGTTTTATAACTGCTAGTCTAGCAATACATATTATCTTTATAAAAAACCTTCTCTTCTTTTTAGAAGGGGTAGCCAAGAGCAAATCTATGCTTTGATGACAGAAACTTAGAGAATAGAAAATTGTAAGAACTGATAAGATGCATGCTGGTGTGTTGGGGTATGTGCATGTTAGAGAGACAGAGAGGGATGCTCTGTTTGGTAAACGAAGGTGTTTTATTTTGAATATTTCCAAAGATGTTGGTATCTTCAAAAAGAATTCGGAGAAAGGGCCAAAAAATTATTGAGATGTTTCATTACGAAGGATGTTTAAAAGAAGTTAACTGTCTGCTGAAGCTTCCCAGAATTTGCCAAGACATTACTTAATGCAATAGAGAAAGAGCCTGTATGAAAAATTTGCTGAGAAAATGCATTACAAACAGGACTGCATAATATGATGTGAAAATGAGAAAATGGGCCCCTGCAGGAAAACCTTGAGGTACCCAAATGGAAGCTGGAGAATTTATTGTGAGAGAAAAGCGTTGTGCTACTCCAATGTAACCACAGACCAGTACAGGCTGAAAGGTTCTGAGCAATGATGAGAGGGGAAAGTAACCTGTTTGTTGCACAGTTAAATAATGAGTTGGTAGAGATTTTCCAAATATTAGAGGTGCTGCTTGTAACAGACACAGAACAAGTGAGAATCAGGATCAAATATACTTTGGAAAAAAACAATAGTACAGTGGTGGAAACTGTCTGGGAAAAACCCTGTTCTCACCCTTATCTTTAGCCATGGAAGTAAAAGATTGAATTCCTAAGAAACATTTTGAAATGCCTTGTGTTCTGTATTGGCATATGGTCCTTTGAGGCAAGTCGAGAAGGGAACAAGGGGAGAAACTAAAACTAGTGACAGTCACTGTTAGGACAGTCCCTGCAAAAGCCAGGAAGCCTTCCCAGGGAAATCTGAGCTGAGCAGACAAATGTACCCTCTCCTTCCACACAGGGACACACACGTATATCCCACATACATGCTGATTTCAACAAATTTGCTGTAGCTGATGAAAAACACATTAGCAAAAAAAAATTCTGGCCAGCTCCTGTCCACAAGACATTTAGGTGTAACATTCAGTGCAGTACTGAAGACATTCATAAGTCCTCTGTTAAATGAAATCCCGCTTCAGACTTCAGCGCACATGTTAAGTACTCCCTAGATTTCTAGCAATATCAACACAAACAATATAAGCTGAGAAAGAATACTCTGAATGGGCTCACCATTTATATCTTTCTCAGGAAGAAATTAGCAGGCGTAACAGCCTCTCCAAAGGTGGGATGTAAACAACATGACAGGTCTCACCCAGAACAAGAAATGGAGTATCTGCCATCTCGTAATTGGAATTCAAATTTAATTAAGACAAAGAGAGAAATACTCATCAACCTTTCATTGAAATGCAGGAACCCTTGGTCCAGTTATCTAAACAGAAAAAATTAGCCTTTCTAAAACTTTAGTTAAAGAAACAAGTCTCTGCATAAAAAACAAACAAACAAAACAAAGCACAAAAAGGCTTGTAAGATTAAATCTCACACTTCTAGCTGGATGACTGTTGTGGTTTTAAGTAACCAGAGTTTTTTATTAGCTGGGGGGGCTAGGAGAGAGGCTTCTTTAAGAAGCTGCTAGAGTTTTTCTCTGCTCTAAGCTAGCCAAGGTCAGGCAACAACACCTCTGTGATAACATATTTAAGAAGGAGTAGAGAAAGAAAGTCGGCGCAGAACATCATGGCCGCTTAAGAGACAGGAGGGTGCGGAGCTTGATTAGCACCAAGGTCAGAGAGAGGAGAAAGAGAAGATGCCTTAAACACTGGAATAGGGCCCCAGCAATCTGTGAGGAACCATAGGGGCGAAGATTCTTCAGCCTGTGAACCCGTGGAAAGACTGGGAGATTTTTCCACGCTGGAACAGAGACATGCCGGAAAAGAGAGGCTGTGATCCTGTGTTTGGAGCAGAGGGGCCTGGTGGAACCCCGTGGGCCGTGAGAAGAAGAGATGCTGGAGCAGCAGAGCAGCATTTCTTGGGACAATTGGTGGCCCGTGAGAAGCACTGAAGCACTGAGGCAGCTGAGCAGCCGGCACCTGAAATGACTGCACCTATGGTAAAGTGATTTACGTGACGACAGTACCAGGAAAACTGTTGTTAGTAACGAATCCACTAAGAAGCAGTTTGCAACAGACTGTTTCCGTGGAGAAGACCCCATGAGGAAAGCTGGGGTGGGACTCTCTCACTCTTCTGAACAGCAGCAAAGAAAATCTCTGATTGTAACCCCCCCCCACACACACACCTGCCTTCCCGAGCTGTTGGGGGAAGGTGAAGGATCTTAAAAGGGAGGGGTGGGGGGGGAGAAAGGTGTCTGTAACAACTATCAAACTGCTCACCCTTAAACTCTTAAGCTCTGATTTTAGTAGTAGTTGTAGTTGTAGTAGTAGTAAATTCTTAACATTCTAAGTTAGAGCCTGTTTTGCTTGTGTGAAGTAGTTAATAAACAGTTGCTTGTAATCCTTATCACAAAAGTCGGGGGTTTTTTTTCCCTTCTCTGAGAAATTTTAGATCTATGTGTGGGCTCTCGGCTTTTAGCCAGAGTCAAACCATGACAATGACAAAAAAAAAATTTAAAAAAAATTGTGTCTTAACTGTTGCTCTGGGCTTCCTTTTTGCTTCTGTGTCATGAATCACAATGCAGGATTGAAATTGAGCAGCTTAGTACCAAGTACCATTAATTTTACAAAATTAATCTAAGGTGGTCAGATACTGGCAGAAATGTCTAGAAAAGTTGCAGATGCCACATGCTGGAAGTGTTCAACACCAGGTTGGACAGGGCTTGTAGTAACCTGATCTACTGGAAGTTACCCCTGCCCATGGCACAGGTAGGGAATGAGATGGCTTTTAACTCACTTCAAATTCAAATCATTTTGATTCTATACTCACAGAATCCATGTGCTGTGAGCTGATCAGATTTGATACAGGAAAGTAAGCAACCTCTATTTCTTACTGAGCCCTTGGCTTCCACTTTATAATCCAACAGATAGAAGCAGGAGGACTACTCTGCATAAACTTCCATATGATGCCACACATCATATGTGTTTCTCAGCTATCTGTTATGTATAGGAAGGGACAAAATTTCAGGATGAATAAACTTTCTGGCAACAGTTTTCCTGTCACAATCTCTACTAAGAGGTCTGTAATCCTTTCGCATTCATCTCATGGACTCCTGTTCTAGTACATGAGCTGTGCTTGGTTATATAACTTCCAAACACAACTGCTCTGGCCTCATACCTAAAACTGCATTTGACAGAAAACCTAAGTAGGGTATCTGACTGCAGGTCTTGGTGCTTATCAAAGCACAATTATAACACTGATACATAAAACTAATGTGGACTGTTGTCAGGACAGTGTGTGACTTCCCACATACCACACACAAAAGCAATTTCACCTTGTGAAATTATACACTTTGTGAAGTATATAACATCTGGTTAAGCTACTAGATATCTATTTATAAAAGTATTTAGTCTTGATTTAAGACCGCAAGCAAAAGTGAATCCATCATGATCTACGATAAAATGTCCCAGTGGTTTATAACTTTCAGTGTTAAAGAAGTGAAGCAATTTGTAGTTTGAATTTATCTTCTACCATGAACCTTTGAAACTCATTATGTCTCTCCTTTCCTAGATTAAAGAGCTGACCGTCAGTTATCTTCTCTTTTGCAGATTCTTCCAGATTGATGAAATCAAAGCTTAACCTCTTCTTAGACAAGACTGAGAAGAGGAAACTCCTTGGCCTTACCAAAATGTTTTTTCTCCCCTCCAGCTTCAAGACAACCTTGCAGTTCTTTCTGGATTTCTACCCTTATTGGAGCATTTTGTACATGGTATGTGGATGACTGGACAGCATCTCAGTTATAGCACTAGGGATGTTTGGGAAGGTTACATGGTGATGGCATTGCCATTGTAACCTAACTTTAATGAGACCATTTGTTCACCTTGATTTACATCCAGGATGACCTGTAGTCTCTCAGATAGAGAGTAATGCTGGGAGCTCACATTCTGGAGTTTTATGTGTTCTCAAACTCTTGCAGAATTACTTTTAGCTGAGACACCATCCTTACGCTGTTAAGTGTGACCTAAATGCTTTGTTTCTTCATGCTTGACTGGAATTTAACTGTAATATTTGTTAAAGTTAATAGAACATCTCATTAAATATGAATAAAAATCACTATTCGAATACAAAGCATTTTGGTTAAAAAATCTGAATTTGGCTTCAGGAAATCTGGGTATTATTTTNTATATAAATGATTTCACTATATCTACCACCTCAAGTGGATAATACTCATACTGAAAAACAGTATAGCAATGGTTAGTCTTGTCAGAGCTCTCTTTTGACACACATTAAGTCAAACCACTGTTTAGCAGAGCCCAGAGTTGTGGCACTGGCATGGTGGTCAGGGATGGCCTATGGATGTATGGCCATGGAGATGGGATGATGACAGCTGAGTTCTNATAAAACTAATGTGGACTGTTGTCAGGACAGTGTGTGACTTCCCACATACCACACACAAAAGCAATTTCACCTTGTGAAATTATACACTTTGTGAAGTATATAACATCTGGTTAAGCTACTAGATATCTATTTATAAAAGTATTTAGTCTTGATTTAAGACCGCAAGCAAAAGTGAATCCATCATGATCTACGATAAAATGTCCCAGTGGTTTATAACTTTCAGTGTTAAAGAAGTGAAGCAATTTGTAGTTTGAATTTATCTTCTACCATGAACCTTTGAAACTCATTATGTCTCTCCTTTCCTAGATTAAAGAGCTGACCGTCAGTTATCTTCTCTTTTGCAGATTCTTCCAGATTGATGAAATCAAAGCTTAACCTCTTCTTAGACAAGACTGAGAAGAGGAAACTCCTTGGCCTTACCAAAATGTTTTTTCTCCCCTCCAGCTTCAAGACAACCTTGCAGTTCTTTCTGGATTTCTACCCTTATTGGAGCATTTTGTACATGGTATGTGGATGACTGGACAGCATCTCAGTTATAGCACTAGGGATGTTTGGGAAGGTTACATGGTGATGGCATTGCCATTGTAACCTAACTTTAATGAGACCATTTGTTCACCTTGATTTACATCCAGGATGACCTGTAGTCTCTCAGATAGAGAGTAATGCTGGGAGCTCACATTCTGGAGTTTTATGTGTTCTCAAACTCTTGCAGAATTACTTTTAGCTGAGACACCATCCTTACGCTGTTAAGTGTGACCTAAATGCTTTGTTTCTTCATGCTTGACTGGAATTTAACTGTAATATTTGTTAAAGTTAATAGAACATCTCATTAAATATGAATAAAAATCACTATTCGAATACAAAGCATTTTGGTTAAAAAATCTGAATTTGGCTTCAGGAAATCTGGGTATTATTTTAGACTTCTACTGTAAACTTCCTGTATAAATCTTAACAATCAAGGAGCCTTAATATTCTCCTACTGTAGTTCTGCTATATAAAAGGGAGTAACAATTTTTTCACACCATATTTATTGTCTAGGTAAGGAGTAAGCTTAAAAAAAGTGTGACTAGCAGGAAAAAAGTATAAGACTAGAGAGGAAATTCAATGAAGAAAGCACAAAAATAAAGCAAAAACTTCTTAGTAGCATAGACTTGCAAGAAGTTCCTCCTGAGCCATGTATTTCAGATTATTCTATTACATGTATTATGATCTAAATTTTCACTTATCAAACTCCATTTTAAAACTTGTTAGGTTTCCCCACATTTAAAATTCCCCTTCTGACAACATGACCTTGTGACACTGACCTAAGTGTTCTGTTTGCCCTTTTGCAATCAATGCCCTTTAGCCTATAAGGCTCTTTTGGGTCCATGGTGCTTATTTGTTTGCAAATATAAAATAGATAGTGTTATAATGCCAGTTCTTTGTGCTTGAAATACAATNACATACTGGTCACACAGCAAAAGATTATATCTGTATTTTAAAAATATTTATCCCAGCTAGACACACTGCATAGTGATTAGGATACAAATGAGATGAGTTCCTCCTCTCTGGAGATAAATCCAGACTAATTTCCTCTCCCAAGAGTGCTCCCCTCTCCCCCATGCCCTCCAACAGTCTCTTTTTTAATTATTCATTTTCTTCCTCTTCCCTTCTAGACATTCAACAAAACAATTAAACTGTATCTATGCATTATTGTAAACCCAATGTTTGGGCACTGGATTGTCTCTGGGGCAGTACTGAAGTGTGGTATTAAATTTAAAGAAAGTGCAAATGGTTTAAAAAATTCACTTAATGTGTGTGTATGTGTGGCTCTTTCAGGCTTTTCTTTGAGGATTTCAGGGTCCAAAGAAGATATTATTAAGGTTTCCTTTTCACTCTGAACAAATATTGTCAGTTGATTTATGTTCCTTTTAAAATAAATGATGGCTGAGAGAAAGACAACATACTACAAAAGTAGGAGGGCACTCTGTTCTGCTTCCTCCAGTGCTGCTCATTCCACTCACAAGTCAGGGAGACACAACATGGAGCACCTCCACAGCACTGGCAATGTCAACTGCAAAAAAAAAAAAAAAAAGAAATTCATTCAGTCTCTGTCCCTCTCTGCCGTCTTTTCCTCTCTGCCCTACTTATAGGGGATTTAAATAGTTGTGACTGCAAACACGTAAACCTTCTGGCTCCTGGAGTACAAAGCATAGAGGCAAATCTGATGTTTGCCCTCCCAGATCCATGCCTGAAAATTGGTTTTGGTGTTTGACTGCTGCTGTTAATGATGGAAGCCACATATGTTCAACTGATGACACTCATTGCTCTCTGAGGGTGTGCACGTAGAAGCAGCTGTCTGTGCAATGAGAGTTCCAAGGGAGGAATGATTATTTTAGTGAAACAATTATTTTTCAAGGAATTCAGTGAAAGACACTGGCCAGATGTCACCATCATGGAAAAGAATGTCCCTGCCCAGGTTGTTGCTGCCAAGGTGGCTTTGCCATTGGAAAGTGCAGCACCAAACAGGACATATCCTATGACCTGGCTGCCTCAGAGCTGGCCTTTCATCACAAGACTGGCTCTTTCCCTTCAGAAAGCTCTGGATCTGCCTTCTTACTGGTGTGAATAGCATTTGAATCAGAGAGAACACCTTGGAGTATCAAACAGCTCTGACCTGCCATCTCTGTGGGTTATGCATCCTTGGTTGACTTGCTTAGTCACACCATCATTGCCCACTTTTAAACTGTTATAGTTGAAAATACAAACAATAATCAAGATGGGAACTCTGATGTGCTTACAACATCAAGGCAGAGAAGAAATTAATTAGCATGCAGTTCATAAATGTGACATTGATGAATTACAGCATAGCTATTGATTAATCATATATCAATTACAGTGGTCTAAGCGCTATAACTACAAATCAATTTAGAGCTATCTGTAAATTGATACTTAGTGCAAGAAATTAAATCAAAGAGTCAGAATGGTACAAAAATGCAGGCTAAGGTTTAACTCCCAGCTGGTGCACAACTACCATGCTTGATTAACACTAATGGAAAGCTAACCAGGTGTGCCTGCAGTGTACTGATATGAGAACAAACTTCAGCTGATTGAAGACTCTCTCACTATTTATCCTGTTTTGGGCCTCTTTATTGGCACCTTGTTAATGAGAAAGTATGACCCCAGCCTGGGTGTAATAGAGCTGCCACTGGGGTAAGCATGCCATTTATTCAGCCACAACACTAAAAGAGTTAATTTGTAAGGGTTGTTTCTACAGCACTATAGGATACCTAGTTTTTATTAAATACAAAAAGAGATGGGAGTTAATTTACACAAGTAATTCTGTAGCTTCAGTGAAGAGTTTAGCAGAATTTATTTTGCAAAACCTGACCATAATTTAGGAGGGTAGAAAACAGAGTTTGGTAACATAGGCACAGATACCACTAGACAATAATTAATTTGAAAACATCTTTTGAGCACTTTTGATTAAAAATTTACAGATGTTTCTCTTCCACAAAAATTTTAAAATTGTAATTTAGGCACAGCTATGCC
>WEIV01011479.1:50808-63264 GCA_013390005.1 Calyptomena viridis | reverse complement strand
TTTAAAATGGAAAAAATTACTTCTTCCAAGAAATTCCAAACAGCCATAATTTTCTTTTAATTTTCATTATAAAGAAGATCTGAGCAGTTTTGTTGAAAGGCATATTTGTAGTCTGAGTGTCTCTGTTACACTGAGACACACAGCTTGTAAGTAAACTTTTCATAAAACTTTTTTTTTCAAGGAACTGTTTGTCTTTGCAAAGGGGACAAAGCTTTCAAAGCCTTAGAAGAAAATGACATCTTCTTCAATTTAGTAGTTTAAGGATGTTTTTATGCATGCGTTCAAAATTATTTTACTCTTTCCACTGCTAGAAGAGGTCCAACACCTGTTTCTGTTACAGTGAATTCAGGGAACAGTCACCTGGTCTCTGGGTGCAGCTCCAAGAGGTCTCTGTTTCCTAGTTGTCATGCTGTGAGTGTTGTATCTGATGTGGAAGTGGTCATGTACACAAGGTTGACTGCATGGAGTTCTGATAATGTTTTTGCTAGTGTCCTTCAAGGATGAAAGTGTTCCAGGCCAGGTTGGATGGGACTTGGAGCAACCTGGTCTAGTGGAAGGTGTCACTGCCCATGGCAGGGGTTTGGAACTGAGTGGTCTTTAAGGGCCCTTCCAACACAAACCATTCTGTAATTCTGTGATTCTGTAGCTGCAAACCTCGAAGTATCCGTGCCCCTTCGTCAGGTTTTTTTTCCATTGATTTACATTATCTAAGTGGTGGTGGTGAGATACCAGGAAGTAGAAACTCTGTTTTTTCCTAGTTTGCAGGCAGCTAGGTCTGCTTGTGATGACAAAATAGAATTTATGCTATGAAACAAACAACATTCATGCTCTATCCGCCCATTCCTGGAAGTAACAAAAGCCGCGTGGAACATATTGACTCACTTTTGTCAACATAATGATAGTGTTTGTAAAATAAACTCCTACCAAGCACTCCAATAATTAGAATGTCTTTTTTCCCCCCTCCAAACCTTATGTTCCTTTCAACACAATGACATCAATGTTCATTAATTCTATATTCAAATGTTCATCTTCTATGGCAGCTCTACCAAATAAACAAAGCAAAACAATATTTAACAATAAGAAGAGGCAAAATGTTTACATAGGAAGGGAATAGAACCAGTGATGCCAACAAAATTCTTAATCAAACTCAATTATGGAGACCAGGCTCAATGTGCCAGAGCTGACAGTTTGCTGACTTTACTTATAGTGTTGTGAGAGGGGAAATCTTTGATTTACAGCCCTGCAGAAAACTGGTTGGTTAAACATTGTGGAGTAAAATCACAGAGTGGGTGAATTCTTGTCCAAAAGTGACAACCATCCTTGAGTAGAAATTACACGTAGTCATTCCCTCTGATACCGTAGAAGGCATCATTGGGGTCAGTGGTTATAACTATGTATCTGCAAAAATAAGTCAGTCTTTACTCCTGAGGTAACTTTTATCAGCAATAAGCAAAACCCTTCAGAAAAAAGCAAAACCTCTCCTGCTGAAAAAAAAACATCTATTAGCAACTTGATCAGATGAGAAGAAATAGCCTGAAGATGTGACATATGAAGTTTAGATTGGATATTACAAAGCATTTCTTCAAGGAAAGTGTCACCAAGCCTGGTTCAGGTTTCCTGGGACAGGTGAAGTCCCCATTCCTGGAGGGATTTAAAAGCTCTGTGGATGTGGCACTCAGGGACATGAGTTACTGGAGGCCTTGGCAGTACCGGGTTATTGGTTGGACTTGATGATTTTAGAGGGATTTTCCAACCAAATATCTCTATGAGTCTATGATTCTAATTGGAATTTTGTGTTTAACAAATGTATTTAACTGGAACTATGTGGAAATTAGCTAAAGAGTGAGTTAAAAACAATGAATGATAATACTTTTCAAGCTCCTGTGTTGAAGAGACATGTTTTCTAAGAATAAAAAGCAAAAAGGATATGATTACTTGTTTGGTTTTTTTTAAGTATATGCTCCTAAGAGGTTGGCTTATGTTAGAGCAGAGAATCAGCAGAAGTCCTGGACGTTCACTGAAGTTTAAAGGTAAATTGAGTGTGGCTGTCCATAGACTAGATTAGACTGTAGAAAAAAAAAAACAAACAGACTCCTCTGTTTTCAGAAACTGACTTGACTTACAGCTGGAAGATTTTATAAAGTTTGTCCATTATTTGGGGTAGTAGAATGTTTTTAAATGAAATGTTACAGCATCCTGCCTGCATCCTGCTCTCTAGACAGGCATGATATTTTTCTTACGGAAAAACCTTGATTGTTCTCACTTATAAGGAGGCACCTTAGACTAATTAGATTCTATGTTATTTTATAAAAGAAAGTAAAAGATATCTAAAATGTAGAATATTGTTTCAAGGTATGCCTAGTGCAGTCCACACAAATAAGAAGAAAACATAAAATGGACAGCAAGTTACAATGTCACTTGTATAGTTTTCATATAAGCATCTTGGATGAATACAGAGAATACTACATTAAAACTGCTCAGTCAGCTTCTGGTTTAGAAACAGATACAACTCCAATCAAGTATGGGGGGTTTTTTTTGAGTAGTCTTAAAACTTTGTGAATTGCAAATCCTTTTAAATGTCCATCTAAATGTGTAGGCTAAGTGCCAAGAGGAAATCAACCCATGCAGACTCTGAAATCTTCCAAGTGTGATAAGCCTAATAGGAACATTAGTTCATTTTATGTTACCTTCAGGAGCTTTTACAGTGAAAGTCTCACCTCTTTTCTACTGCTTTGCATACAGTGGCAATTAATTTTTAGTTGAACATACTCAAAGCAAAATTAGTTTCTTGTTAGAGCCATTTCTGTGAACCCATTTCTGGCATGTTTTGATAGAGGGATACATTCTCTCTGAAAATGCCTGAAAAAACACCTATGAAAACATGCACATATATATGAGGGCAATAAAACATTGTGGGAATACATAGCTGGTAATAGTTTGGCTCATTTCCTGCTTCCCTCAAAAACCCTGGAAAAGCTTTTGCTCAGTTGCCTCTGTTCCTCAGCAGAGGGTGTTGAGAGTTTCCCAGCTCCACTTGCACCCCAGAGTCAAAAAGCATGAGAAACTATTTTGTAGAAAGTTTATTTCCCATTAGTGCAGCCTTATTTCATTTTGGACTAGCAAGTGAATGTGTATTTTATACATGTATTTTACATCTGTCACTGTGTCATCTAGAAATTAAGCTCTGTTTTATGTGTTATTGTTTGTCACCCTTGTTTGATTTCTCCTCCCTTATTGCATCTTTCTGTTCCAGGCTGCTTTGTGTTTGGCTTTACCAGGGATCACTGGTCTGCCCTGATTTTGGGGAGATCATGGCAAATCCAAGCTCTGTCCATTTCTGAGCTGCAGGGAAGCTACCACAGGATCCTCCCAAATCAGCTCAGAGTAGATCAGAGTCCTGTGCACTATGTTTCTGCCAGGCCTCTGGGTAGAATTCCAATCTAGCAAAGGAGAAAAACATGGGAGACCAAGATCATAGTGAAATTCAAATTAGGGCATCAAGTACACAGGTAAATATGTGAAGCCAATCTCCACTGCTCTTGACATTTCACAAGTGCTCTGCAATGACACTAGTAAACAGCCAGCATGTCTTTGCTTTTTGCTCAGGAAGAAAGTGTCTTCCAGATGGTTTCTTTTTATTAATTTAAGGAGAGTTAAACTTCACCTCAGAGCTGCAGACAGCTGACTGATGGATGCTCCTGGAAAATCTGCTGATTGGAAAGACTGTATTTCACATTAGCTGTTTCAGAGTTACTTTGGTAATTGGTTCCAAAGGAGAGGCGACGGAAAAAAAAAACCAAACAAGATTTGCACCAGCCTAGATGTAACTGATTTACCTCATTATTTCTGATTCAGAATTGACAAGACATAGATCAGCCACCAGCAGCTTCTTGCCCCTAAGAATGGATGTTTCAGGCACTCTTGAAATGCCAGAGAATCAGATTGATACATTTTAGGTCTTTTGCTTTTATGTTGCCAAAATGAACGGGACTTGGATCAGCGATATATGTGTGTTATTACCTTTTCCTATATTTTTTTGTGATTTAACTGAAGCAAATGAATGCTCTCAGTGCCAGTCGTCAGTAGATCAGAGTTTACAATGCAAAAGCGATGGCCCACATGTAACCCTGGGTTCCTCCTCCTGAGGATGTGTCTGTCCTGCATGTAGCTCATTGCCTCCAGACAGACCCCAGCTAGTTTATGAAGTGTTAGCACTGGCAGCTGGCAGTGAAGCTCAGGCTGACCTTCAAAGTACTGCACTTTAAAACTGTACCTAGTATGACCTTTCTGGGCCTTTACAGACTTTTTCTACTGGTATTTCTGAGTTTTAGAGCAGCTGTACTTCTGGCACATCCCAACTTAGCACACCTCTCTAAGGTCCAAATCATAATTTTTCTTGTATCTATTTGAAATTTAGTGAAATTTAAGGCTGGTTTTATACACCTTGATTTCCATATTGTGATTTTGTGATTGTTATTGGCAATTCTGAAAAAGGATTACTGTGGCTAAGCGTTGAACCTATTTTCTGTAGACATGGTAGATGCTTAAATTTTGCATGGATTTAAAAATGATTGGGGATATTTACTAATGGAAAGCAAAGCTGCACAGGAGTGTTAAATGAAAGACAGTATCTTCAGTTCAGGGAGATGGGAGTCCATTTAGAGGGGAAAAAGGTCTTCAATTTGACTTTGCTTTTCCTATCCATTTACTCTTAGATGCTGTCAGACTCCAGGTAGTGTGCTGGCAGGCATTTGGCCTGAGCTAATTTAGCCCTTCTTCCATACTTACATTTACAGGATAATCAAGTTGTCATTTGATCACTATTTGAAGGGAATCCATCATCTTTCATATTCTCATCACCTTTTTTTTTTTTTCCAAGGACAGCCATCAGAAAGTTAAACCACATTCGTTGTCACAAAAGCACTAGGAAAACAAGAGACCAAGACACTTCAGGATTGAGTCCTTCATCAGCAAATTTGCAGACGACACTAAACTGGGATCTTATGTCGATCTATTGGAAGGAAGGAGGGCTCTGCAGAGAGACCTGGATAGGTTGGATAGTTGGGCAGAATCCAATAAGACGAAATTTAATAAGTCTAAGTGTTGAGTCCTGCATTTTGGCCACAAAAACCCCCTGCAGCAATACAAGCTGGGGGCAGTGTGGCTGGACAGTGCCCAGGCAGAAAGGGACCTGGGGGTACTGGTCGACAGCCAATTGAACATGAGCCAGCAGTGTGCCCTGGTGGCCAAGAAGGCCAACGGCATCCTGGCCTGCATTAGGAACAGTTTGGCCAGCAGGAGCAGGGAGGTCATTCTTCCCCTGTACTCGGCACTGGTGAGGCCACACCTTGAGTACTGTGTCCAGTTCTGGGCCCCCCAGTTTAGGAAGGACGTGGAGATGATTGAGGAGGGCAACGAGGTTGGTGAGAGGCTTGGAGCACAAGCCCTACGAGGAATGATTGAGAGAGTTAAAGTTGTTTAGCCTGGAAAAAAGGAGACTCAGAGGTGACCTTATCACTCTCTATAACTTCCTGAAAGGAGGTTGTAGTCAGGTGGGAGTTGGTCTCTTCCACCAGGCAGCAACTGACAGAACGAGGGGACACGGTCTCAAGCTGCGCCAAAGCAGGTATAGGTTAGATATTAGAAAGAAGTTTTTCACAGAAAGAATAATAAAGTATTGGAACAGTCTGTCCGGTGAGGTGGTAGAGTCACCATCCCTGGATGTGTTTAAAAAAAGACTGGACATGGCACTTGCTGCCATAGTCTAGTTGAGGTGTTAGGGCATGGGTTGGACTTGATGATCTTGGAGGTCTCTTCCAACCTAGTGATTCTGTGATTCATGGCAGCTCTGCTGTGTATAGAGTTCTGTCATCACCAGTGCCTCACCTGCCTTAAGAGTTTACTTGTGTCCCATGTTACTCTTCTCCAACTCTCCTTTCCCTTCTTCACATTCATGGAAATCTCTGCCCTGCTCTTTTTGCTGACTAAATTGTTTGTGTTGCCAAACTCAACACTACTTCAAACACCACTCCCATCATAATCACTCTTCTATGAAACATTTAATTTTTGATGAAATAACGTAATGCAAAAGTGAAAAGGTGGAATGTTTAATAAATCCTGTGCTCACAACTTGCAGTAACCCAAAGAACCTACCAACTTTGCTTGCACCTTTCCCTAGTACAGTCAACATGTATACGACAAATTCTGCTCTTACATACATCCTAACTGTTTTATTAATGTAAGTGAAAGGAAATGAAATTTAAGGAAGGGCAGAATATTATTCCAATTTACACTGTGGATTGAATTTAATATATTGAATATGTGTATTTAATTAATCATTGCAATGAAGGAAAAAAACTCGCTCAGTCATAAAAAGGAGGTGAATCTGACCATATGGATATTTTGTATGGGTAATCCATACATTTCACTAAGACTTCACAGATCTGTTTAGCCTCTTACTAGTATGGTTCTGGTATGTCCTTAAAAATTCATTTTTGAAAGCCTGATCACCATAACAATACCTCATCAAACTTTAATTAATTCCCAAGATAAAGCTGCAATGGGCATCTCGAGGAATCTTCTCTATTGAACTGACACACTGGCTAAAAAATAGTGCAATAAAATTCTAATTCTTTGAAGGACTGTTTGGATTCTGAAAAAAGCTACCAGCACATTTAAGTACTTGATGCATTTTATAAGGAAATTCTTAGTTTTTATTGAAATTTTGGGGTTGCTATTATTTAATTATTTTTGCTGTTTTGGTAAGGATGTTTTTTTTGATTTAAGTTTTTTGTTTTGTGGGAAAGAGTTGTGGGAGGGTTTGTTCTTGGAAATTTGGCTAATAATCAGTTGGAGGAAGGCATGAACAACTAGAAGTGCCTTCATTCTCGAATCTATCTGAATTTTCAGTCAAGACATGTTTGCTTTGATGTATTTTTTGCCCTTGGAAGTAGAGGGCATCATATCTGTCAAGGACAGTAATGTTGGAATGGTTCACTTCAGTTGCTGAGAAGACGAGTTCTGGAAAGTTACAGAGCCAAAGTTGTACAATCCGTGGTTGTATATTGCATTCTTTCAAACAGGATTTTCAGCTAACAGAGCAGTAACAATGAAAGTAAATTAACTCCATGTTTTAGATAAGCCTTTACCCCTACAAGTCACTCTCGGACCTCTGAGGATTATAAAGAGAACATCACTACTTCTCCCTTATACCATTCTCAGATGTCAGAGTTTTACAGAAAGAGGTCAGTAAATGTGACATATCAATGACTCAATTAGTCAAATCAAACTGGTAAGATTTGAGTGCTGTACTGCTCTAATTTCCCCCCCCCCCCATCAAAANTAGCAATTCCCACATAGAAAATGTTTAATTTGGGATTATCTGTTTTGACTCACAATTCTCATCTGTCAGATGATTCTTCTCCCATCGAGTATTTTATTTTACAGAAGATTCTTCTGTGTATTTTAGGAACCCAAAAGAGATACAGTTATTCCTTTCAGAGTATTTATGCTTCAGTTAAGGATAGGGGTACCTTTCATATAAAGAAATATATTTTCTTCCTTGGAGAAATCAATGAAAATGGGACTAGAAGGGACACCAAAAGGTCATGTAGTCATCTCCTTTCATAAAGGCAAGGTCAGTTATGTCACTTGTGACAAATGCTAGTCCAATTTTTCTTAAAAATCTTCAGAGATGAAAAAAATTTCCTGATGTTGGATTTTAATCTTCTTTGCTTTATTACTTCTTGGTCTAACAACAGTAGATAGAGAAAAAAGTTTATTTCTTTTCTCTAGATACCTTTTACCACTGAAGACAACTTCCACATTTTCTACAGTTTTTCTTTTCACTGCATTAGAGGATCTTAATTTTTTTAAAACTTTCCCCTAGATCATATTTTCTGCACCTGACCAAATAAGTCTTATTCTCTTTAAAGTATCCTTTACAAATGGCCCTATTCTAAATTATTGCCCTTCTATGCACCAGCACAGGGTTTTTGACTCAAGCTGAGACTGAGAGGTTTGAGGTTGTTCAGCCTGGAGAAGAGAAGGCTTTGGGGAGACTGTAGAGCCCCTTCCAGTACCTTAATCAGCTACAAGAGATCTGGAGAGGGGCTTTTGACAAGGACATGTACTGGTACTACAGGGGGCTATGGCTTTAAACTGTCAGAGGGAGGTTTATATTAGATATTAGGAAGAAATTCTTCACTGTGAGGGTGGTGAGACCCTGGCCAGAGAAGCTGTGGATGCCCCATTCCTTGAAAGCTGGAAATGGCTTGGAGCAACCTGGTCTAGTGGAAGGTGTCCCTGCCCATGGCAGAGGACTTTGAGCGGGACAGTCCCTTCCAACTCAAACCAGTCTGTGATTCTAGGTTCATCTGTCCTTTTTGTTCAGCTTGGTCAAATATTGCCCAGATTCCATTCTGTTACACCTCAGCCAGGCAAGAAATGCCCTCTGATACATGTGTGGTTCTGCATTTCCGAGAGTTTCATCTTATATTTGACCTTCCTGAGTTTCATCTTATATTTGACCTTCCCAAACAGCACTTTCTGAACAGTACTTTTTTCTCCACTTCTCTCCGTTTTCAATTCCAGTCCTCTTCCCCACTGTTTGCAGATGCTCACTTCAGTGCTCTCTGTGACTGCAATAAATATGCTTTCTATTGTTTCATCCAAATCATTTATGGAATTATGAATGGTATCAGACGTAAGAGAATCCTAAATAGCCCATGGTATTGACTGTGGTAGCTATCTAATTTTGATGCTCTGACAGTAGCTATGTAATCCCACATGCTAGAGGTTCATCTAGATAATATTTCTCAAACTTTTTTCTAAGTCCTTCATGTAAGACAGTGTCAAAGCTTTGCTAAAGTCAAAGCATATGACATTTCCTGTTTCTCCCTTATGCACAAAGCCAGTTACCTTGTCATAATAGGAATCAGATTAGTGTGGTGTGATTTATTTTTAATGAACATAAATGGACTGTTGCTCTTCTCTTATTATCCTCTAGGTGTGTACAAACTTTTGAGTTACATATTCCACTATATTTGTGGGAATGTATCTTCAGCTAAATCTGTGCTCTGTTAAAGATAAGCATTGTATTTTTCTCTTTCAAGATAAAATCCTAAATTAGCTGGAGGAGAAAAAATCTGAAAATTTCCTTTTCTAGAACTCAATGAGCTTTTTTTTTTTTTTAAATAAGACTTACAAAACATGAAAAATCCATTTTAGAGGTGTTAGAATTTATGCTAGATCTGTCTCTACATTTGGTTATTGAGTGAGATGATAGACACTTATGAAAATTTGTGATTCAGGCAGTATTATACCAATAGAATTGTAACTCTGTGGCAATAGCCCTGCCTACCACAACTCTTTAAAGCAGCACAGTGGCATCAGGATTAGAATTGCAATTGTGCTACTTCAAACTCTTAATACAAGGAAAAAATTCTCTCTGCTGTTATCAACATTATTCAAACAATGGAGATGATCTGTTCCAACTTGGGAAGGAGTGGTTAATGATACATAAAAAAATTGCAGCCTTCTAACTCTGCTCCACACCTTCTGCAGCATTCACAAATCTTTGAGGGCCATCAAGTGAAAAAATGTAGCTCAAAGGGATTCAGACTGACAGAGTTTCAAGGTACTGTCCTCAGATCTCTTTCCAATGTTTGTTCTGAGGAAGTTTGCACCTAATATGAAATAAATGAATAGGCAAAGAAAGAGGAGTTGGAATACAGGAATGATATGAAAAACTCCAATTCATCTGATCTAAGCACAGGCAATAGCTCAGAGCTCTAACAACGCATGGACTTGCAGAAAATGTGACCAAAATGCCTTTTGGAATATGGTGACTGCAAAGAAAGCGTGCTACAAATAACCAATTGTCTCTTCAGCAGCTACATCATAATATATCTAATTTAAATCTCCCCAAGACACATACTCTCTATTCCTTTTGCATTTTTTTATTTGCTCATGACAGTTTCTTCTCCTTTTGACTCACTTCGAGTTGTATTCTCTCTCTGTCCCTGACCAGTCTGAAGACAAGTAGGATTTAGCTTTTCAATAACCTGTTTAACTACAGATAGCGAGCTGTGTCAGTGTTAGTATTTCTTGGAAGAAGAGTTCCACATTATTTATAGCTCTGCTCTGTCTCTTCATGCTGTGGTACCCTGCCAGAATGCCTACTGAACATGCAAGTTCTTAGGCAGCTTCACTAGCAACCAAAAGCTTAGTTTATGATTAAATGGCGGACATGCTCATAGCAATCACTTTGATATTTGGCTCGGGTAGTAATTTGATGAGAATCTAATAGTATTTTATACCCTATTTCAACACCCTATTTTGCTATGTGACTATCCTTGCCTTAGAATTTGACAGGAGAACCTGAGTGAGTTGGTCCTGCTCATCAGGAATAATACACGGTGCTTCTGACTTTGATAGAATTATGCTTAACGCATTTTCCTATGGTCAACACAATGCCAGCTTAAGAAACTAATTTTAAGAGAATCATTTCCAAAAGCTTCTCTAAAGGGCCTCCTTAGTTTGGAGAAGTCCATAAGCAATACCCACCTTATTTTTGAAATGTTGCAACCTCCCCTCAGCCCAAACCACAAAAACTCACTGTAAAAAAATCCTACCCCAGACAGTAAGTTCTAGATTCTGGTTGAAATATCCACAATTAAGCACATGTATATAAGTGTCTACTTTTATGTTGGATAGTGAAACTGTCTTTACAGTCAGTGGAGAGCTTGCCAGGGTTGTCAGTCCTGATGAATTGTTCTCTGCCAAAAATCATCATCACCTTGTTTTGAATTTGTGCACTAACTACCAATGGGATTGTATTATCTTATTCCATTGATTATAAAAATAGCCTAGAAGTCTACCCCACACACCGATGCCTACATCTGGAGGCCAAAATTGAGACCAGCTAAAGTCAGATGACAGACTGAGTTGCTTGGTCAGCTGTACTTGACAGCTTGCACAGCCTGAACAAGCAGGTACTGGGGTCCCACAAGAGACTCTATTTAACAGGGGACAAAGTCTTTTTGTTGTGATTGACAGTTTTCTATACTTTTTTTTTTCTGATGGCTGGCACCTACCTCCTACACCTGGGGTTTCATGAACAAAGGATGGTTCAGCCCACTCCTTATACTAAAATTGTTGCCTTTTTTGTGATCTTTTCCAGCCTGAACTTGTAGTAGCTTGTTCAGTGCTTTAGCATCTGTAGTGCTTAGACACAGGAAATGCATTTTTATGCACAGCCATCTCCCTCACGTCCATCATTTCATCTGCTATGAGATTTCACTGCGTACCACTTAATTTTCCTCTCTGAAGCTGTTTGCTTTTTCATGATACAAGAGACCTATTTGTAGCTACTTAAGCAACCCCCCTGGTTGGTTTAATGTATATTTTACCAATGAAATAAAATCAGCAAAGTGTTGCACTGCAAAACTAGGGAGGAGTTGAAGAAGAAATGCTGAGCAGCTGTCAGCTCCATCTGACTGAAGACAGGGGTCCTCCCCTTTGGGGACAATATTGTAGGTGTTCTGCAAGCCCTGTATCTCACTTTTTTGGGAGGTCAGGATGCTCTGACGTTTGTAATCAACTGTGCCTGCTTCTTCAGTCAAGGTGAGTGTCCCATTCCAGCAGGCATAGTAGTAACTCATAAAAGAGGCTTTCTCTATNAAGAGGCTTTCTCTATATTAAAGGTACTAGCAATAGATAGAGACAAAGGATGGTGGAAGTGAAGCACAGTTCCTCTGAACTGACAGGTAGAAATTGATTCACAAATAAAATGTTGCAAGGCTCAGTAAAACGGGGAACAAATAGTGAGTTATAGGTTTATGGTAGAATCACAAGATAAGTGGTAAAGACAGTCTTGTATAAGGATCATTTGAAATCCAATGTAGAACATTGATTTTTTTATATATACATTTTTTTTTTCTATAANTAACATATATATGTCTATCTTATGGTTGCTGGTGTTATTTCAAACCACTGCTATGACAATGTTTTCTTCTTTAAGCCATTTCAGATATATGTGCTTGTTACATCCCAGTTCCTGGACAATGATTGTTTTCAGATGAAGGTGTGTTTCAGGTGGACAAGGTCCAGAGGTGTCATTGTCATGTCTCCTCTCACAGAAAGATCACAAGATCAGTAAAAAAGCACAATGATCAGTGAGATAGGTCATTGTAGACAGGTTAACATGATTTTCAGTTTAAATCCATGGCAGTTCCCTCTGCATGAGCTGGNTCTATGTAGGAGGGACACCAGGTGGACATGACAAATAAATGGAAGAACCACAAGGTACCAGTAGCATGATTATGATTTGTGTAGTCACAGAACACCCACTGTCTAGCTATTGTCAGGCGTTTTGTAGTTATTATGGCACAGCAGGTAAATATTAATGGGAAAAGATTACATACTGTGAGACAGAGCATTAGACTGTGTAAATCA
>WEIV01011479.1:36953-50355 GCA_013390005.1 Calyptomena viridis | reverse complement strand
ACAAACTTATCCAAAGCTAGTACACTGTGTCAGCAGTTTTTTGCTACTTTTTCAGAAAGTCCACAAAATATGAATTTCAATTACTTCAGACAGGATTCATGATTTATTATGACAGCTTCTGTACAGCTTTAGACTCAGTAGTATTTTGTACCTGCAGTGAAGTTATTCTTAATAATGACATGAATTTCCTCATATTTTTTTACCTTTACGCTTGGAAGATCTGCCTATAGTATGATCACAAGCTAATTCATTGATCTCCTAGCACCTTGTATATATTCTTCTACAAAACACGGCTTGAAAATTATTCCAAAATCATTTACATGGGNTCAGGCTCTTCTCTCTATACTGCTAGTTCTTCAAGTATGCATATATATCTATACCTATATATATGTACTTTATGCCTGGTGTCATTATTTTGGAGAAGAGAGAGCAATATACATTATGTACCTGAGGAAAAAGTCTGTATCTGTATCTGTAACTGTCAGCAGTTCCTGCAATTGCACCCACTGTCAATATCAGCTTTTGGAATTCCCCTTTCATACAACTACAATTTACTTTTGTCCTCCTTCATCAAGGAAGCTGAGTGTGACATCCTCTAACAAGGTTGGTAGGGTGGTTACACGACTCAATTATTAACTCAAATGCAACTCGCGTACTGCAGCAAATAGAATTTCTTCTGACAGGCTGCTTGTCATATTATGTCCTTATTTGATTAACTCACCCCTTTGGAGGTGTTCATGATCTCATTATATCTTTAATGATAAAATTCCCTTCTGCTATGTGCTATTTTATATTACGTTAAAAGGAATTCATTCATTTTTCGCTTGTCACTTGCATAATTGGATAAATATTTAACAGGGTAAGTTGATTAAATTTCTGCTAAAACTGTACTCACGATCAAAATATATTCTAGACACCTTAAAAGTTGGTCTGTAGGCCATCAGTAGAGCAGATGGTAAAGCCAATGAGACTTTCCAACTTGAAAGTCACATGAAGTCCTTCGATTAACCTCTATGGAATCACAAAAAGATGAGTATCAATGAAGGATTAAACTCCAGTAGAAAATAATGATTGTATTAGATTACAATGCAAATGGTTTAAGTTGGAAGATGGGAGCCATGACTGAGATGGCATGTGACTGAATTCATCAGATATGAGGGGTAGTGCACCTTCTGATAAAAATGTGAGATAAACAGTGTCACTTGTTTTTGAATCCCAAAGTCAAGGAACAGACATCTAATCTCTCTTTGAAGGAGTTTTAATTTGTCTCAGCAAATACAAACTGTATCTATTCTTCAGGTCCATTGGCCTCCTTTCCCCCGATGATGTTTGGATGTCCAAATATTTTGTTTTAGATACATCCATGGAATGTAGGACTCAGTATGTTGTCACAATAGGTGTCGAAATTTGTATTCCAAGTACTTTACTGACATAGGTTATTGATGTCAAATTCACTGTTAATGCTTGAAAACATGGGCAAAATCATGGCTTTACAGGATTTACAGGGATTTCAAAACTAGTTTGGGTTGGTGTGTTTTTTTTCTCATTGCCTCTGTTTCCATAAATTAATATGATGATAACACCACTAGATAAAATGATTCTTTCATTCACTTTTAGATCTTAACGTAAAAATTACTGCGGAAAGTCATATAATTATTAAACAACTCTATTTGAAAGGGCAGCATTATGCAAAATGTCCACTAAAATAATCATTGACACCTTTTATTTTAAAAAATAGAGTTAAAGATACATTTATCAGAGTTGAAAACTCTAATTTATCTTTATTTTTATTTAATTGTCTATGGTCCATGAGGGTAGCCTGAAATTCTGGTCACAAGATTTTAACAACCCTAAATCTATAAAACCCTAGGCTCCTACATAATAAGATAATCAGGGTCTCAATAGGTCTTCTGACCCATTCCTTTGCCCCAGGAAAATACCAGCTCAGAGAGTGCCTTGCAGGTAGTTGTTTGTATAGTCTGTTCTTAAAATCCTCCCATGTTGGAGTTTTCAGAGCTTCCCCAGGCAAACCACAGATGTTTCCCTATCCTTGCCAGGAGATGTGGTCTTAAGCCATCATTATTAACAAGCTCAAATAATTTCAAGTCTACTTTTTACTGTCTTTAAATACAACTTATTTTATAAAGTCAGGAATTAGAAATAGATCTGCAGAAAAAATTAGAAGAAAACAGGAATGAGGGAGATTTTAATGCATTAAAAGAAGCATAAAATTTTCCAGGTCTAATGTGATCAAACTATTCATTATTCCAACTATTTAAAGGCACCAAAATTCTTCATACCGTGCAGTTTCTCCAAATGAGTCTCTAGAGGTACATGTTTTCCTCTATTAACTATAAACAGAAGTAGCTGAAACTGAAGATGGTTTTGGATGACCAAATTATGAGCCTGAATTTGCTTGGTCCCCATCACCCTTTTCTGACCTTAAGTAAAAGTGTTTATTCATCTAAAAGCACCATTTTCAGCCTTCTGCTAGAATCAGAGGCTTTGATTGCCAAAGAGTATTCCCAAATTCTAGAGTATGGTCTTTAAAACTGTTTATTCATAGAAATTTTCTCTTATGTGGCATTGACCTGGGCTGATTTGCAGTCTTACAAACAACTCCCAGAGTATCCTGGAAGTTTTCATGGACAATAAGCCAATCTCTGCTGGTACTTTGCATATTCAGCTTTGGACAGTAAGAAATGTTATTTGTGGGTAGATCCTTGCCTGTTGTCCTCACTGTCAAAGAACAGTACCAGAAACATCTAATTTACCAAGACAGACATAGCCTATATTCCATTGCCTAATTCCAAAAGTTTCAGGAAAAAACACAGAGAAATGTTTGTCATGTTTGGACATTTGACATTGTAATCTGTGTAAGTAAAATTCATAAATTCGTCCAGGGATCTCCACCAGTTTGAAAAATTCCAAGGAGTTCATTATCTTAGGGAGAAAGAAAAAAAAGGAAACAAAAGGAAAATGCATCCCAATCAATTATTCTTCTCTTTCAGTGATTGCACCAAGTAGATAAAAGCCCTTGCCATGTGATTCAAATGGGCAACCACAGACTACCATTCTGGACAACAAGCACTGAATGATTTTACTGAGAAACTACCAAAGGCCGAAAATTATGGAATGAAAAATGAATGATGAATAAATTAATAAACAAATGTGTTTGCAGAAATTAGTGTTGAATGCTGAATGATTTGCTGCCTCACAAATGGGGCTACATTAATCCTGAGATTTGTACTGTAATAGAATGATTTGGCCATTTATAGCCTTGACTGAATGCATGCTGAATTCAGATTCTCAGCTATTTCAGTGGACTTTGAATTAGACCCTTGGGACATTATTCATTGTCATATCATCCTATGCCCTTGGAAAGAAAGTTGTCATTATTTTCACTGCACAAGTGGGGAAATTGCAGTAAAAACAGAGTATGGCCATGGTTGTAGAAAATGTCACTGGTACAGCTCATTGACACAGGACAGATGGAAAATGATAACAGTCATGTCCATGAGATTTAATTGCTACATACACAGAAGTAATAACAATCCATAAGAGTCTGGGATTGATTCATTTGCTACTGCGTGTGAATAGCAGAGTTTTGAGGACAAAAAGTGAAGTTTGGAGTACATACAATATCACATCAAAGTTATTATTTTCTTCAAGAGCATTTTTTTTCTTCCCACAAATTAATTTTTGATCTGCAGTATGAGAATAAAAGTCATCTGCCACCTGGGCAATCTTTTCCCAGACCCTCATTTGAAACCAGTAGGTGACAGTAGTACTATTTCACCCAAATTCATCTGTCCTTTTAACCTGCAGGGGCCAAATAGAGAAAGTGAAATAACTCTTGTTCTTAAGAGATCAAACCAAAGAAAACAGTGGTGAGGAATGGGTTGTGTGCTGTGCTCTCTCACTCATTTGAGAGAAGGGAGATTTATTGACTGCAAAGGTCAATAAAATTGTAGCTCAAAAAGAGTTTTCATTCTGAGTCCTGAATTAACTCCATGAACTTTGGCAGAAATTCCCTGCAAACAAGCTAGATCCCAAAGAGTTTGTGAGTTTAAACTATGACTAAGGTAAAGCAGACATGAAGGGGCTAGGGGACAGAAAACCCCCTGCTCCTGTATGAGAAAAACATGCCTCATTCTCTTTCTGCTGTGGAGGGGATACAGCTCTTGACAGGTGGGACATCGTCCTTTGGGCATGTGTTGAAGGAGATGGGGATGGAGTGGGAATTTAGAGCAGTCCTTAATTTTCCATTCTCTGACACAAAAGAAATCATGTTCAGCACAGGTCTGGCCCTAAAACTGGATGCATATTTGTTCTTTTGATATTAAGGTTGGAATGGTAATAAAGATATGGGTCCTGAAATGACCATAAACAACATAGAGTCAATGACTCATTAATGTTATTCCCATAATGGGTGTGATGGACACTGTCATAAATTCACTAAAAATAGCAACGCTAGAAATAAATGTTTCACAAAACCACAGAATATTCTGAGTTGGAAGGGACCTAAAAGGATTATCAAAGTCCAACTCCTGGCTCTGAACAGGAAAGCCTCAAGAATCACACCATGTGTGAGTCACACCATGTTTGGATTAAGTTAGTTGTCATCATGTATAACAAATGGCAAATAAAAAAAACTATAGCAGAGGGAAAATAAATTATCCAGTACACTTCAGGTTCATCAATTTGATCTCAATAGTATGTAGTACTTCAGGAGTCTCTAAGGAATGAATATTCAAATGATGGAGATAGAGGAGAAATGGCATAAAGAATCTCAGTATTTTTCTCAATCAATTTTTTTTCTGTTAAAAAAAAATATGGTCAATGCAATAGACCTAAATCATAATATAAAGTTTAATTTTGCCATATCAGATATTTTCTCTTAAAGAACAGAGGAGATTCCTTCAAGAGCTTTACACAGGTTAGAAACTTTATTAAAAGAGGTGATAGGAGGCTAGAAATAGCTTACTAAAAGAGGCTGAATTCATGCATTATTAGTTTTTTAAACAATAGTCTTGCCATGACGTATAGGAGATTGCATATGAAATTTGCTGATGACATGAAGGTGGAAGGCATCGTCGATGTAGAGGAAAAAACAGATACCACATACAAAAAAATGGGTAATGTAGCAGACAAGGATAAAGTGAGTTAGATGTCTTATTACAATGTGGAAGCTCATGAGCTGAGGGAGTAAAACAAGAATTTTGTGTATAAACTGCTAGGTTGTCAATGACATCTTAAGGGAAGGAAGATCAGGATATTCTTGAGAGTCATAGGGAGAATGTTCAACAGCACACAGATGTGGGAAAAGCAGCTGTGATTGCTCAGTGAGGTGTCTTCAGTAGACATAAGCATTCACTATTTTTTCTGCAAAACTGCTATGAAAACTCACTTGAAATAGATAGTTTTGACATGCAGGTTTAGAAAAGAAGTAATAAACTGGAACAATTCAGTGATAAACCTTTAGAAAAATAAGATGGAGTAGTTCATAAATGAGGAGGCTGACACTACATCTACACTGTATTCACATGTTAAACCTGGCTCCAAACCAACCACAATCTATAGGCTCATAGATAATGAAGCAGTGACTGAGATTACACATGCTGCAGCAAGTGACAGTCTTTTAGCAGAGATTTGATGCCTCACTATTATAATTTAATGACTTGCAACATCAGCAGAGAGACCTGGCACCTGCTGAAAGTGAGAGCAAAGCGATGTTTGGATTATAAATTCCTATGAGAAGAGATTGTGTTGTTTACCTAAGGCCAACAGAAGGCAAAAATTACTCAAGATTTTTGGGATGTCGTGGGTAAGAAGGGTAAAGCCCTCTATCTGAGACAAGAAACAACTCTGACACCAAGTCGCACGTGTCCATTAATGTATAAAAAGTCTGTTTGGATTTTGATTCCTGAATGTCAATAGCATTTTCTGGTCCTGTGATCACTTGGAAGCTTGATTTTTTTCTATATTCTCAGTACCTACTGCAATACGTAAGAAGTTGTCTTAGTAGTAAGTGACCTTAGTAGTAGATATCAAAGAATCCTAGAACGGTTTGAGTTGGAAGGGACCTTAAAGCTCATCTCATTCTACCCACTGCCCTGGGCAGGGACACCTTCCACTATCCCTGGTTGCTCCAAGCCCCATACAACCAGACCTTGGACACTTCCAGGGATGGGGCAGCCACAGCTTCTCTGGGCAACCTGTGCCAGGGCCTCACCATCCTTACAGGGAAGAATTTATTCCTAATATCTAATCTTTCTAATATGTAATTCTTCCTGATATCTAATCTATTTTGGAAAATATTTATATGATTTACATCACTTTTGCCATTTTGGCTGCTTCTGGCTGCCTTGGCAGCCCTCCTTGCATTTGCTGAGCTGTCTCCTTTGACCTGGGTGGCAGCTCTGCTGACACTTTTGTTAAGTGTTTCTTCCATCAACAACTTGTTTTTGGTGGCCATGCTGGGCTAGGATAGTGGGAGAAAAGTGAAAAATAGGATTGAAGTAGGAGAATTCCCAATGGTATATTCAAGGTTTGATCTAGTTTCTTAATAACAGACATCAAACGGCCTGTTCAGAAGGCACGGCTGTTCTATAGGTTCTGTGTCATCTCTCTCTGCCCTGTATGGATGTCTTGTGTGCCTAAGACCACTTCAAACAAGGCCAGAGGCCTCTAGAAGTAACTGAGTCATTCAACTCTTCAATGTCTCAGCTACTCAGTGGAGCATCATTATACCTCTGCTTATGTTCAACCTGGATTTAATGCTTATAGTTGTTCTAGAGAGAAAATCATCATTCTACATGCAGAAGGGTACAGAAACAGAGTGGTCTTGAAAATTTAGGGTATGTTTTAAGACATGCACACACCTGAGAAAGGGAGGTGGGGAAGAAAGCATCATCACTGGGTTTAGTAGTAGGACTTAGCAAAACAAAATGATCTCAATAACAGAATAGGTAAAAAGCTTCAAACTTGTAAGCCTAGGGTTAAATATGACAGCAGTTTCCATTCTCTGAAAATCAGGCTTCGTGGATGCCTAGTGCTAGGCAGCTACATTTTTTACAAATGTCCTGTGCAGGATTAGAATTCCAGATGAACTGTGGAATCATCTTAGCATGATGTCACCATTATTACCATCTGACAACTGTGAAAGCAGTCCTTCTTAGATATTTAAACTCATCATAATCAGGCCTCTTCTTTTAAGCTTTCAGAACATGCTTATGTAAGTCTTATTCAATGTATTTTACCCTCTCTTCAAAAAATTATTAATTTAGATTTCAGAATCAAGAAAATAATAGAAGACAGCCCCATGTTTTCTCTATATTGGTGCAGGTTTTTCAGTCAATGCAACTCTATCAGCTTAGGCCTGGTCTACATTCCAAGACAGTACAATCTAATTATGAGCAAGACAAATAGAAAAAATATCAAACAATGGAAAGTACGGCAGATGAGAATAAAAATTATTCAGTGGTGCAGCTGCTCAGATTTGTTATCTTCACGCCTTAGAGATTTTATTAAGTTTCCAACACAGACTGTCTGGCTGGTTTTTTTGTAGTCTACTAGTGCACTAAATATCCATAGACATAAAATGTACCAAAAAAATTCTTCTAAGCCAGAGGGAATAGAACTGTAAATGTGTAAAACTCTGTGTCTGTGTATATATGTCACATCAGTTAAAAAGGAAAGTATAGTTCTTTGATTGCCTATACAAGCTCCATTTACTAAACAGCAAAAGTACCAGACATACATTTTTCAGGGAGCATTATATTGGCCAAAGGTCGCAAAAACAATTTCAGAGGCAGCCTGCCCACATTAGTTTCTTGAGATCTTGATTACAAATTTATAAGAGACATACCCTAGACATTGAGAGATGGTCTTAAAGATTACTGTCCTTCCTGCCATCTGCACACTCCACTGGGAACATTAGAAACCCTGTCCATCAACCAAAATAAACAGCTCTTCTCATGAACAGGCCCAAAGAATGCCCTATAAATCATACCTGTCAAAAATGCTAGTAGCATTGCAGAAGACAGAAATCAATCCAAAACTCATTAGTTCATCTGACAAGTGCTTAATCTTATATTGTTTAATGCCAACCTGAACAACTCAGACAAAATGGAACCATGCAAAGCAGTGGCTTGATTTTCTATTATAGCAACTTTTGCAGTGATTATAGCTTAATCTTTCTCTCAGATCTTCTTCCTTTTAATACTCCTTTTCTCTTCACCACCTGCCAACAGATATTGACTCCAACAGAGTTTTCTTACTTCTGCAGGCATAGATACATCCCTATTGCTTCATTCAATAGATTGCTAGATTGTAACTCTGTATTTTGCAAATGTCTTCTGCTAATCAGGATAAGCAGCTATGGCTTGGATTATGTGTGGTGATATTTGAAGTGGTTGCCAAGCAGAAAGGATATACTACTCACTTTTTATTAGATTTGTACTAAATCTTTTAATCTGCCAGCATGAAAGAAAGTGCGAAATAATTCCTAGATCATGTGAGATAAAGGCAAAACACAAGTAGTCAAAGTAAATATTGTAAGTCAAGGTATTCCGTTCACAGATTTGGGGAACAAGTTGTATTACAGTTCCACATGGAACTCATATGTTGTGAGTTTCTTAAAATATTGGAAAAAAGTGTAGTTTTGGCTTTCAGTGGCTTTATTCAAGAGTTTTAAAAGTGACTAGGGACTGTTCTTTTTCACTCAGATACACTGGTGTGAAATGGCTTGCATCTATGCTGTTGGACCCCTTGAATCTCCAAGAAAGGATATTTGCCTGTTACTAATTCTGATAGGGCTTTTTAGGAAACCCCTAAATGCCAGTGACCAAAACTCTGCACAAGACAATCCAAAAAATTTTAGCAAAATGAATGGTTGACTTATACTTACTCTTTCTGTTTGAATTAACAGCATATGCAGAACAGTAATGTCCGAGCAAAAATATGTAATAATATAAGAAAATCAATTTTAGGAAGAAAGTCATTATTCTGAAATAGCTTTCAAATTGACACTAACAACATCCACATGACATATAAACTGGAACTTCAAAAGAATCACAAGTGGTGAGCATTTGACTCACTGTTTGTCACTCTAACATCAGGTGGCCCTTTGGACCTGTCTATATCACAGACAAAGGAGGAATTCAACTCTGAAACGAGCTTACATAGCTGAACATAGCTTACAGCCAGCTATGTGCAAAGCTAACAGCACTCCAAAATAGCTTCATGCATAATTCCACTGAAGACCCAACTTGTATGGAACATGTTCCAGCAAGGCCATAAAGCACAAAGCTGGTCTCCCTTAGTGCAGTTCCTCTGGATATTGGATGTCAGTGTATGTTGTGGGAGGAAGAAGTAGCCCTGCCTTCCACTGTGCATTTGCGAGTGTTCTACACACAGACTTACCAACTGGAGTAAGGGATGTAATTAGCTTTTTATGCCTCTTTGGTTTTACCTCCATATTATTAATTTATTCATTAATTTCTTCTTTTTTTTTTTTTGCCACATTAAAGAGTCAGCTCAATTCTTGGAGCATGAGGACCTCTTGCCAGTGTTGTGCATTGTTACACAAGGCAACTTCCCCGATCTCCTGGATTTTGCTGAAGTCAAGCATAAGATTTAAACCTGGAACTGTAATTGCTAATTAACTGCTTCTTTTATTTTAGTCTAACTAGCTCAAGATTGATACAAAGAAACTGATTGTTATGAGGGCTGAATATCTAAGACCTCATTTGTGGAAGTTGGGAGGACAGAATTTGGGCATATTTCCATTCCCATATTTTGAGAGTGGTAATATTTGGTTTGGAAATGGGGGAGGGAAAAAAGCTGAAAAAAGATAAAGAAATCTGTTTAGATTTGGGAGTCATTCAGGGTAAAAAACAGCTGACGAGAGATGAAGATATAAGGGAGGAGATTGGTGCTAGTGCTGGACCAGAACAGAGTGGAAAAGCATATTCAATTTTGACTTCACATAGATTACATCAAACAGCTAAGGACATCCATCAGAATCTTACACCAGATGCTCAGGAATAATTTACAGCCTGTGCTACTTTAGGAACAACAAGTTCTGTACATATATCCCCTGTCTGCTTTTTACAGAGAAAAAAGATGAGCAAAAACCAGAACAATACAATGGGATTATAAAATCCTGCAGCAGTAAGAGTTAAGGAAATGGAAATGGTGGGTGGTTTCTGCCACAAGCCCAGGAGAGCATGAAAATCCTACTTGCTGGTGTAGCTTCTGGATCAGTGGGTGATTTTTAGTTCACTATGATTCCCCTTCTCACATAGCTTATTTAAAGAAGGGGAAATGGCAGTTTCACTTTAACAATGTCTGTAATTGTCTTTGCAGATTTTACAGGAGTTGTCCTCTTATTCCTTTGATCTAATCTGTTATTCCTAAATCAGCTCTCCACCTGTATTTTTCAGCTTTCATGTAGGGGCTACTTTCCCCAAGGAATCTGACCACTGGTGTCCCTAATTTCTGAGTTCTATTTCTTCAGGCTCCTGTTCTCCACCAGTTCACAGTTCCCATCAGTCAGTAAGGCAATCAGCCTCCCCACCCTGCCCCTGGTTTTCCTGATCAGAATCACACCCTTCTCCTCCCCGCTGTACTTGAGTCCCACCATGCAATCACCACCAACCTCACCTCTGTCCCTTCTAGAGGGGACATTTGCCATGAGTTTGAGAATATTATGAATTTACAGTTCCCTGGAAGGGAGAAGGGAGGGCAAAGTGTAAATGCACAACTACTTTTGAGTAATTTAGGGTAATTTAGAGTAGGTATCCTTTGAGGAATTCCGGGTGGCACAGTGCCCTTTTTTTCTCTAGTTGTATTCACTTAAATAACAAACTTTCACTGCATCTTTGGGGAAAACATACCGCTTAAAGGATGGATTAAAAGTTCATACAAGGGCAGTGATGACAGAACTGGGAGTGTTCAGAGTCTCAATTTCTTCTTAATTTTTTCCAACATATTATTTTAATAGCAAAAACAACAGCAAAAATTAAATAAATAATAGCACCTCCATCCTTGGAGATACTCAGAACTCAAGTGGACAAGGTCCTGTGCAACCTGATTTAATTAAGCCTGTGTTTAGTATCAGGCTAGATTGAATAATATCCAGAGGCCCCTTCTGACCTTAATTATTCTATGAATCTATGATTAGTAGCTGTTAATAGCAACGGCCGTGAAAATGAAGATTTGAAATATGCACAGGGAATGAGATGATTATTTATATACCTTTTTGTGGATCTTGAACTTAAATTATTTACTGATATGCAGGCATGATGTTATTTAAATCAGGGGATAATTTCTTTTCCCAACGGGGAGAAGGAACTATAATTTTACTTCAGACACATGCTCTAATGTCATGGAAATCAATGGATTTTGAAAATGTGCTTAATGTAAGGCATGTGTTGAGTATTTTCTGGAGTTGTAGCCTATGGTGGGGGAAGCAATATTAATAACAGAAAGTGGCAGTTCCTAGAGATTAGAAAGAGATTACATCTCTCAGTACTTCACCTTGGGAAGTCTTTAACCATTCCTCAGAAAACAAGACCATTATAATGAAAACTCTTCCCTTGGTGACCCTTGAAATCCTATTAGTAAATGGGATCTTTCCTTCCCCAAGGGTTTTATTGACTAACAGCAGAGGAGCAATTCCTGCAAGGTTCATGGAAGGAGTTAACTCTTGTGTTGCTCCTTGTGTTGTGGGCAACAACAGAAAAAAAACCAGCGTGCCTGCGGGTTTATGTCCCATGTTTCATTTTATGCTCCTCCATTTCCAACCATTAGAGGTGTTCCTCTAATACTGAAAAATATTTCAACATCCTATTTAGTAACTGAAAGAGAAAACTCACATCTACTATCATTAAGCAATAATTATTTTGTTTTTCTAGGGAGTATTAGTTAGATAAACACTTCACAGATAAAGTTGTAGGGCTTCAGGCCAAGATATTTATTGACTTAGAAGGTACTTATCTCGTAGTTCACTCCCATGTAAAAAATATAATGATAGTAATTATGTTAAAAAAACAGATTACTTTTTAAATTATTTAAAAGTGCTCTTCCAGAATTTAACAGGATGATAATTGCTCCAGCAGCTTTTATGACCTGTGGGGAAAAAAATTAGCCACAGGGAAAAGGAAGATACTAACCTGCTCTTTATATTTAATTCTTACTTATTTATTTAATTATTTTTAGTTTGGTGTCTTAATTTCAAATACACCTGGCCTTTGGGGAAATAAACTGAATTCTGAGGATGGTGAAAGATTCAAACCCCTTAAAAATGATTGTTAAGCTAAAAAATTCCTAAAGAGAGAGATATCAGAGAATTGTGAGAGTGAGTACCTAGATAAAACACAGACATTACTAATACTAGTAGCTCGGAATCTCAGTATCTCATAGAATTTCAGACACGTGATTTTTTTTTCTTATTCCAAAATAAAACAAAGCGTTTCAGTATAAAGATTCCTGCAATGTTTTTAAGCATAATTATAGTATTTCTTATTCTGATTTTTGTTTAGCAGCTCCATATTGTTATTAATAATGTACAGTAAATCTTGCAAGAAAGATCATTATGTTCTTTGAGCTTGCTTTCCCAAGCCTAACACTCAAATATTGTGGGAAGCATAAACCAAAATGTAATGCTTGCATTTTTGTAAATCTGTGAAAAATAAAAAAGCCATCCATGTGGACATATATGGATAGGGAAGAGATCAGAGACCAAGATCATAAAAATTTCCTCAAATCCAGCTGATAAAAATTTCCTCAACAGGACTAGAAAGTCTATAGACTACCCTTTTCCCAGGAAACCCTTCACATCTTCCCCTGGGTTTTATGAATTCCACCAGTGCTTTTATTAAACATGTTCTAAAAGGAATTTAATCACATTATCACAGGTTGATGTAGATACTCGGCCTGAACTAAATTGTTTCAATTTGCTGAACATTATAAATAAATACATAAAAATGCTGATCCTAAGTGATGTTTGCTGTTCAGATTTGATTTCATTTCTGACCTGAAAAAATCAATTACTTCCACCTCCAAGTTTTATCCCCCCTTCTCCTCTAACTTCATACTTAAGTTAATGGACTGTAGAGTCAGAAGGGACCAGTGTGTTAATGTAATCTGACCGCCTGCATAGCACAGACCATGGGAATCCCTTGTACTAACTCCTGCCTGTAGTAAAATACTTTAAAAAAAATAAAATAAAAAACAAAATTTAAAAAAAAAAAAAAACATCTGGTCTTGATTCATTTTCATTTGTTGTTGTAAAAGCTCATTACTGCTCTGAGTAATTCACTCCAGCCAGGTCTACATCTGTATACAAATAGGTGTGAGGATTTAAAATATATGACTTACTAAGCAAAAAAAATGG
>WEIV01011479.1:12207-22210 GCA_013390005.1 Calyptomena viridis | reverse complement strand
TTGGATAAATAGGCACAAGTTAAAAGTAAACTGACATGGAAGCCGGTGAACATATTTTGCCCTACTTAAATTACATTTAACCTCTGTCTGCAAGATTTCAGTGGCCTGCTGACACTCTACATTTTATGCTCTGAATAAACCCATATATTTGTGGATATTTTTCCTAGCTGAACTATATTATACATCCAGGTTTTCTCTGCTATGACAAACTGTGCCTATTCTGCCTTTGTCTTTTCTACCATTGTCATTTTATTACCACATACACAGCACCTGGTACTGTACTAACTAAAAGGCTCCAATTGATCACTGCTATATTTACCTTGTATTGGCTTTACCTGACCATCTTGATACATTTGTGTAAGTACATTTGTTATCTTACACAGTTAATAATATTACTCATGCTAACTGAAGGCAATTGAATAAATTGGGCAGGAATATGAAATGCAAGGAGATCAAAAGAGGCTCTAAACCCCCCAAAATCCATGCTGAATACTGAAAAGAACTTAACAATTTTAGCACTATTGAAGGCACTCTATTAAGAAAGATTTGGGCTTTTGAAACAATGGCCAATATGAATTAGACATCTGGAGAGATTATAAAAAAAGAAACTCATTTAGAGGGAAATTAAAACCCTATAGAAAGTGTGTTAGTCATAAGGACAGAATGTAGTCTGTAACTCATGCTGAGGAAGGGATACATTAACGTATTAATTTTAAGAGTCTCAATCTCGCTTTTATTTATATTTAAGCTTTTAATCCTCGAATAATTAGTCATTACTAGTATTTAATGACTGGTTTGCTAATTAGGTATCCCTAGATGGAAGTAAAGGCAGTTAAACCCTAACAAACTGATCATTAGCTACAGTAATGATCAAGTTCTTTGGGATTATTACTATTATAAACTATAATTAACAGTTTATAACAGCTATATTTTATTTTGTATTTTGTTTCCACTAAAGAAAACATCCTGGAGTACTGCTGTGAGGCTCTGTTAAAATTCTCACTATTAGAAATGTGGTGAAAGCACCCATTTCCTCCAGTTACAGGGGGAATATTTAAATATTTTCCTAAAATAACCGTTAAAGTACGTGGTTTGTTGTCAGATGTTGGCTGAAGAAGACAACCCTGATCCATTCTAGCAGCTGGGTGGAAAAAAACCCCTAAGCAAACAAAAGAAAATTACTCAGAGGATGTGAAGTGAATGAAAGTCTAACTCAGGCTCTGTAAATTTGCAGTTAACCTTTCTAATAGGCCAAGCCCCAAACCCCACTAATTTTTATCCCATTTCCTGCCACAAATAACTTCTCTTGAAGTTTGCTAGGGAGCACTAAACTTGGCTAAACAGTGCTAAACCATCAGACCTCGGCAATGGAGCTGACTTGACTCTTTTCTCAGTAGTTGCAGTGAACTTGCAGTGAACTTTTCTTTTATGGGAATGGGATAGCAGTGAGGATAATTAGCTCAATTACCAGTTAGCTAACTGATTTTTAGTTTTTGACTAAGATAGGTGCCTTTTCTCTTAAGAATCCCTCAATTAGAGTGTGCATTGTGAGAAACATATGGCTAAATATTGTGTTCTGGGCAGAAAAATCTAAGTAGACGCCTAAATTTGACCAGCTAAGTGTCTGTATTGAATTTTACACATAGATTTGATCTTCACTGATGACAATGACAGTTTGGACACCCAACTCATACACAGACTACTCTTTGTATCTACTCTTTGTAGACAGGTGTCTGCTTAAAGATACATGTATTTGAGGAATAAATCTTTCTGTGGATCAGAGTTCTGCAGATTTTCTGGGAAGGACTAGCTGATCAATAACATCTCACTCTTTCCTATTCACTTTCCTGGTTGTTTTCAGAACTCTGCATCATACCTACTATTGGTTAGTTTACTTTCCTGTTGTTTCTTGAATCAGTAAATTGATGTGTAAATACTTCATGTTGTTGTAATTACAATTTCTTGAATTAATCTAAAATATTTTGATCCAAGCATCTGGGCTTTAAAGGTCTGAAACTTCCAGAAAATCTTTCCTTTCTCAAGCAAAAAGCAATTGCTGAAAGAACAAGAGTCTTTTTGTGCCTCTCTCCTCATTTCATGTCCCAGCTGCTGTTCTCAGACTATTTATGATAGTCTGATGTTTTTTATTTTTATTTAGGTCCAGATTTTATTGTTCAATTCAAGAGGAATTTTATCTGCTTTTCAGTTCTGAGGTGCAACCTACTTTAGTCAGCATAGACTCAATTTCTCTGTGTTATCTGAGGGTGTGGATTTAGCAGTCTAGTCTTGCTCTGTGGTTCACCTTTCCTATTCCTCATCCTCCTCACATTTTCCTGAGTGCTTCTGCTACCTTGTAAAGGTTAACACTAGGACTTGTATAGATTTTTTTGAAGTTCCCTAGGCACTTCAGTTGTCCATTTTGACCACAGCTGTCTAGTTACCCAGGACTTATCTTTCTGCCAACTTAGGGGTCTAACCTTAACCTAAGTCAAACTGTAATTCACTTGCTTTTTCCCTGACAGTCATGTCTAAGTGTAGTGGACTCTGGACTATGACAAATGTGCTCAGGCAGTGTAGGAAACACTGAGCCACAAATTGTCTTGTCACAAAAATATAAAACTACCAGGTTTGCTCATTAGCAGAAATCCTGAACAAAGAGAGGGAAAATAGAACAGGGTAGGGGTTGTCTTTCTACCGTTTTCTTTCTATTATAACACTTTTGCTTTGTTTATTAGGTGATTTATATGGTTAAATACCTGCAAGAGGGATAGGCTAAAAGCCAGAGTAGGGTTAATGGAGACCTTTTGTGGTGAGTGGAGTAGAGAGAGACCAGGAAGAGGGATGAGAGTATCATTCAAAGGAGAACCTTACGTTATATGGGTGTCCAGGATAATTTTAAGGATGTACTCCATAAGCTCACACTAAAGATACAACCTGAATTTTGATAGGAGAACTAAATAGGTCCAGGAATTAGTCCTGAACTAAGACGATAAAAATGATCCACAAGGGACTTTCAGGCCTGTGGTATGAAAGAAGCTGCTGGAGTCCTCACATTTAATCCTCAATAGCACAGGGAAGAGCACAACCCAGCCTAGTACATTCACTTCCTTAAATCAAGGATATATTAAACAAAAGATAAAGGTGAAAAGACAAAACCAAGCTAAGAAATTTTCCAAGTTTGGTCAACAATAGAAGTTGTGAAATGCAGGGGGAGTATTTGTGACCAGAACACTAGTTTTGCAGGAGGTAGTAATAAGAACAAGAAAAAAATAAGGGAATGTAGCAACCAGTGTTGTCTCAACCAGAAAACATGGTTTGAGGAGTCAGTACAGAATTAGTCATGCCCTAAAGCATACAGGGGACTTCAGGTTACAGTGCCATTCACGCTTAAAGAATGTCTCAGAAACCACACAAAAACCCATTAGGGGAATTAACTAATTCATTACCAGGGTTTACAACTGAAAATCAGTTAGTTAATTTGGGAAAATATTCATGGCTAAAGCAAAGAAGAGGAGAAAACACAATTTTGGGTTTTAGGCTGGGATCTGTCTCTGGCCTCAGATTATCAGTTTGTATCACACTGCCCAGCAGTCAAGCAGTCAAGCAAACTCGGCTGTCTTTCAGCCACGATGTTGTGCTGTGACTCACAGGCACTGCACAAAATCTTTGGTGGAAAGCTAATTTTTAGCAGATCTGCCTACCTGTCCAAACACAGAATGCAAATACTGTTGTACTTAATTTACTGTGTGTACATGAGTAGCCACCTGTCACAGTGCAGCCATCAATTTTTGTGAGCATGTTTTTGACTCCTTAGGAACCTGTTTAGAGGTTAGGAGATCAGAAACTATGTGAGAGCACAGTATTTTCCTCAAAATCATAAGGCAGTCCAAGAATTTACTGAATCAGGAGAGCTTCTTAATCTAAATTTACTTAGATTTTTAGGTACCACATACAGACTGATGATAGCTCAGTCTAACACCTTAGCTGAAATAACTTTTCTTATTGGAAATGTAGTGTGCAGTAGTATCAGAGAGGGGAAGCAGCTCAGTGCTCTAACTTCTATCATTATGAAGTAGTTTGTCAAAATTCCCCAGGGAATCATTGTGCTTCTCATCCCGTTAACAGGGAATGCTAGCATTATAACTCTCAGTTCACAACTGCTACATAAAGGATGTGTACTTTTAAATGCAGCTTGTATAAGTGAAATGCAACTGTTTAAGTGATACAAATTGGCTAGCTCTGAGGTTTTATTAAAGACAACTTGATACTTGACAATAGCCTTCCATTTACATAATTAAGACAGATGTTACCACTGCAGTTGGCTTCCAGCATAGTGCTATTTTTGTTGTTTTGTGATTATATCAGTTTGGAAAGTCTAGAGCTGATATTTTTTAAAAAAGCTAGAACACAGTCATGACCAGGGCTGTGCTTTTTCAAAATTTTGCTTATTTTAAAACATGTCCTAGATCCTGCTGTGGACTATGAAGTTCACAAAAAGGAAGACAGTTCCAAATTGGTAAGAAAATAATCAATTTGTATAAGTCTTACTTTTAACACTACAATTTAAGAAAAAATAACTAGAAATTAGGGTACTATTTCAAACGGATCGTCTTTTATCCTTAAATGAGTGGTTCCTTTTAATTCCAAGTCAAATTAGACTAAACACCATTATAAGCATCAAGACTGGTTAACAGCTTTGCTAGGAATGTCTGGCATCTTTTCTGGCTTATACTGTCATGAAAATAATCTGATCTCCTGTTATCTAAGGGTCAAACACTCAGTGACCACTATTTTCTTTTTAGTAAACATTTATCAAATCTAAACCCTCATCAGATCCAACAGTGAGAATTAAATAGGTTTCTTGCTACTGACCTTGCTTTTGCTGACGGAAATGATCTTTTTTTACCTGAAAAGCTGCTGGTAAAGGAGATGCTTTCTCTGTTCTAATGGTGTCTGCTTGCAAATAGCATAGGTTGGACTTTTTTACTGAAAATTATTAACAAAAGAGTTTGGTTTGTTTTGCAGCAGCAAGTTTCTGTCCCTGGGGCTGATTATTTAGAGTTTAACTTCAAAATTAAAGTTACATAGGAACTGAAAGTCACAGTGAAATGCACAAACGAAACCCTACAGCTTTGCTTCCCCTACTCATTTACTCTTCCATTCCCACACTGTCCCAGAATGAAGAACTGCAGGGAAG
This sequence comes from Calyptomena viridis, assembly GCA_013390005.1. NCBI lineage: Eukaryota > Metazoa > Chordata > Aves > Passeriformes > Eurylaimidae > Calyptomena > Calyptomena viridis. Next base: position 17,013 of record WEIV01011479.1, on the reverse strand, counting down.
GAACTGTCAGTGGATCTCATATAGCACAGAGGGCTGAAATATTTCAGTGTGGGATAATATTGAGTGTGGGATAAGTCTACATGGAGGAAAGCACTGCAACCTCCTGCAGCACAGGAGGTCTTCAATATGGACACTTTTTCCCCAAGGAACTTTCAGAGCTGTGGAGAACACCTCTTTGCCTAGGAGAATTTCTCAGTATGAAAGATAATCTTTGAAAATATTATTAAGCTCTGAAATATTTACAAGGTGCTGTTGTAATTACATTTGTTTGCTGGGTAGAGATGACGGGTATCAGGCACTCCCACGTTGTGTGTATTAGGTTGTCTCATTAAAGGCTAATTAAACACCTGGTGAGGATCAAAGGAGCAACTTCAGGGCAAGGAGCCCTGTAACTTTGTGAGTGCCCAGAAACTCTCCTTATAGAGGCCATCCAAAGAGCAGTAAGTAGATGATTCTCCCTGTTATGAAACCCAACAAGAGAAGTCAATGAGGAAAGTCTCTCCTCCACCTGGTTGCAAAATAACCAAAGAAATTCAGTAGACACATGTAGGTTAACAGCTTTAAAACACAGAATTAGGCTGACAAATAGCTGCTCAAGAAATTGCTCGAAGGATAAGTCTCTGCTTGTCCTTTAATTCATTCTCCTAAGCACCTTCTGCCTTCAAAGTAACTGGCAGATGAGTTACCAGCAGAGCAATATTGTACACATTAAAACTCACTAGTTTGGGACAGGTTTTCAGCGGCTTGAAGAACTTCTAATGACTTTCTCAGAGTAGACTAGCATATAGGGCAGAAGCAAATGTGTTAGATGGATACTGGAGATGGAAAACTAATCCAGATTAAGACAGCTGTGTTCATTGCTCTTCACGTGTGCTTGGTTTCCAAGCCGGTATTAAAGTCACCAAAGAAAACTACAACCTCATTAAGTTGAGTTAATGTGGGCATGTAATGCAATTAGAAAACTCTTAGCATGTCCAAGTTATCTACTTAAGGCAAATAGCCCTATGTAAGTCCTACCTTTTCATTAGAACAACGGTACGTCAAAAATTACACTAAAAATTTCAGATTTGGTAAATGCTGAGCCCACAGAAACTTGAACCAAAAATGGTTTAGCTTCTACAGAAAACCCTTCATGGAAGAGTAGCTGAACCCAAATCAGCCTGGAGGAGACTGAGGGGAAACCTCTTTGGAATCTGCAGTTTCCTCACATGGGGAAGTGAAGGGTCAGACACTGGTCTCTGCTCTGTGGTGATAAATGACAGGACCCAAGGGAATGTCCTCAAACTTGTGTCAGAGGAAGTTTAGATTGGACATTAAAAAATGTTTCTTCCCCAGGAGGGTGGTTGGGCACTGGAGCAGGCTCCCCAGGGCAGTGGTCATGACACCAAGGCTTTTAGAGTTCAGTCAGTTCTTGGAAAACACCCTCAGGGACATGATGGGATTCTAGTGCAGATGTAGTCACTGAGTGGACTCGATGATGCATGTGGTCCCTTCCAACCCATGTATTCTATGATTCCATGGTTTCTTTGCCTGTTGTGACAGTGAGAGGAGTTTTACTGCCCAAATATTTCCATATTAAACACCCTAATGTAGACATTAGTGTAGCCTAATTACTATATAGTCTCCCTCCAGTTGTTCCTCCAGAACAGTGCTGTTCCCAATAGATTCAAGAGTTTGTTTCTAGTCAGAGGAATATGTGGGATACTGTGAGTTATTTGAGTGACACTAAGATATTGTGTGCTGGCAACAATGTGGGCTAAAACCCTGAGTCTTCAAGGTAGTCTTGGGGCCAGACATTTAGAGGAAGATGTCTCAATCTGGGATTGAAACCCATCCAGACTTGCCATTCTACCAAGTCAGTGCACAACCTATGAAAATAAAGATTTACATGTGTGTTTGTATGTATAGCTTTGGATGTAAAACAGTACCTTTGGCTGAGTGATTGCAAGTTAGCAGGATCTACAAGTTCAACTCAGTTCACTGCAGGTTTTCTTAAAATTCATAAAACTTTGATGATCATGTTACATGCTGTGTCAACTGGTTTTCAGCTTCAGAGAGGTTTCTGTTTTAATTTAAAGGAGTACTAGGCTGAAAATGGAAGCACAGAGGGCATAGTAAGTAATATGGAGTCCCATATCTCAGACATTCAGTATTCATTTGGGAAAATAGACACATTAATGTAGCTGCCCCAATAAATCAAACCCATAAGTACTCAAAATTGTGGCTTTTGTTTGATTGGTTTTGCGGTTTTGTTTGTTTATTTTTGATGTTTCTGTTTTCTCATGGTTTTGCTGTACAGTCAAGTCACACTTGGTTTTTCTTGCCTTGAAATTCAGAAACCACAAGAATCTACAGTTCAAAGCAAAACCCAGAACTGTCAGCTGTTGTATACCAAATTCCAGAAACCCCTTGCGTTATCATGGGTTTATAAAATCATCTGATTTGGAAGGGATCTTAAAGATCACCTAGTTTNGGTTTTTTTTTCTTTATGGTTTTTTTAATATTATTATATTAAGGTGTATTATTTCTTGATTCCATGCTACATCATATGGGATAGTTTAATCTTGTACCACTATTATTTAGAAAACAAGCAATTTCACTCTTAAAGCTTTTAGTAAATGAGTTTTACAGAAGATGAAAAAAGAAAACTGGGTAAAATCTAAAAAATCCTTTAGATAATATGAACATTTTGTTAAAATCTTTATTATAATTAGCTATTAGAGGCATGTTCACAGCACCCTTTTGATCTATCAGTAAAGGCTAAATTACATTCTCTCTGGCTTTGTCCATTTACAAAGCCTGCAAATCAAAGCAATTCTCATACTTTCCAGTGGCAGAAGTCATTTAGATTTGGCCTTTGGCCTTTAAAATCTTCATAAGGGTCATTTTTTGGTACAATACCTGGTGTATTTTAGGACAGCATCAACCTTTCAAATCATGTAAAAATCAATTGATACATTGGAAATTATAATCTTATCTAAGAACATATAATGAAAATTTACAGCATTAAATTCTAGACACCTACTTATTACCTTACTAACATTGCTTGTGTTAGTTGTGCAGTAGCCACAGGCTTCACAGGTAAATGATGGGTAGCAGAAGACTAATGTAGTGTCTCTGAATTGTACTACAAATTCTTTCTCTTTATTAAATACATTTGAATGCTGTGAAGACCAACCTCCAAACAAATGTATCTAAGTACAATTTCCAAAGTTAAGTAGAGCTGGTAGATTTTTACCTATATCTAACACTAATTCCAGTTACAAATAACTTTTACAGAGAACTTTTAACTCTTTAGGGATGTGCTGAATCCTCTGTTCCTTTACTGAAATATGATTACTGGCAAAAGAAAGAGTACATATGTGAGCATTCCTTTCACAGAATCAGAGAATCAGTGTGGTTGGAAGGGACCTCTGGAGATCATCCAGTTTTCTGCTTGGTGAATCCATGGTGACTCATCCTGAAGACCTGCCTTTCTTCTATATGCTTGGTGATGACCTCCAGAACCACCTTTCTAGGGATGGAGGTGAAGTTGACTGGCTGATAGTTTTGTCTGTCCTCCTTCTTGTCCTTTATGAAGATGGGAATATCATTGGCCTTCCTCCAGTCACCAGGCAAATTTCAGTCAATATGGTGTTCTGAAAAGAAAAGAGGAAAAAGAAAAAAAGGAAGAAAAGGAGAAAAATAAAAAATATATAGAAAAAAGCAAGAGAAAAAGAGAAAATAAAAAAACCCAACAAACGTTTTCTCCACACTCATAATAGTTAGAACATTATGTTTTAAAATGTTTTTGATTTTATTTTGCAACCTTAGACATTTTATCTACACAACAATAAAAAAAAATGAAACAAAATGTAAAAAAATGTTGATGAAACTCAAACCTCTTCTCCAGCTACTCAAGAATCTCTCAGGAAAGCCTTCTCTTTTCTTCATCTGCAAGGCTTTCAATCTGTAAATAAACATGAAATTGCTTCAAAGACAATGCAGCAAAAATGAACAAGTTGGACTTACAGAGTTTTAACGGGTTTCCAGAGACAAATTCTAAGCACTACATCATTGAGTATGGAAAAATAAAACTTCAAGATCTGCCAAACCTGTTTAACATACATTATGCATTTAGTATTATGGAAGCAATTGAGCAAGCAAAGGACACAGAGAGCAATCAATATTTTTCACCTCTGAATAACCACAAATCATTTTATAAAAAAATTGTATTCCATTTTATAAAATGGTGGCAGTTGAAGCTGTTAGCTGCTGAAGATTTTGTTTAACTAGAAACTATCTGGCTTCTGAAAGAAAAGTCAGTTTAAGGAGTCTGTTGTGGATAGAGTAGTAGAAATTCTCAGCCCTCATATTTTTAATGCAATGAGGGCTGAATAAGGGAACCATAAGTGAAAACAGGATCTTGCCTCTGTAAGTAGTTTCCAAAAGCCCTATGGAAAGATAGTTATACTGAATAAGATACTATTTTCCTCCAAGTGAAGGTCTCCAGCAGACATTTTACTCTTCCCTTTCACTGGTCAGGGAAGCACACTACCTGTTTCATAGGTTGTTTCACTAAATCCTCAAAAATTAAGTACAGCTTAGATACTTAAATTAATTGAATCCACTGAGCATACAAGTCTATAAATATGTGCATACATATGTGAATATGTAAAAGTAATTAGGGTTGCTGCACGAGAAAATGGAAATCTGTTCATTTCAAGCAGGAGATTTGACTTTCTCCATGCTGAAACCTCTCTAATGACAGCAAATTATCTTCTCAGTGCAGAAATGTGGATGCAGTCTCCTTGCAGCAGCTCTGCT
>WEIV01011478.1:15599-31489 GCA_013390005.1 Calyptomena viridis | reverse complement strand
GTGTTGGTGCTGAGCCCCGGGAAAGGGGCAGCCCCGAAATTCCCGGGGACGGGACGGGGCCCATCTGCAATGGGAGATTACCCTTGAAATGGCTCGCGGGGGTCCTGGCTCAGCCTGGGGGCACCCTCAGCCCCCACAAGGCCTCCAGGCTCCCTGTGCAGAGCCCAGCACACGGTGCTGAGCTTTTCCCGCCTTCTGGGGGTCCCCTGGCCCCACTGTCCCACCCTGTCCCCAGGGGGGACCCCAGCACCAGCAGGGAGCCCCGAGGGTCCCCAGCAGCCCCCCACCCTCCGTGGCTGTGACATTTCCTCTCTCTCCCTGACCCTTTTTCTGCTCTCCAATAATGTCACTGCCTCCTCAGCATCTACTCACCCGAGCAGAAAGAACCCACAGCTGACACGGAGTGAAAACAAATAATAATAATAATAATACCATCTGTGCCTGGCAGGGGTTAGGCAGGGAGACACGGGATCCTGGGTCAAGGGGAGATGTGCTGGGGGCCACAGGAGCCCTCTGGGGTGGTGGGAGACACCCCGGAACTGCCCCGATCACTGGCTGTGAAGGAAAAGGAAGATTTTAAAAGGAATTTTTATACAAAACGTTTCCCTTTTTGCTGTCAAGGAACACCAGTGACCCCCCAGCTCTCGAGGGGCCTCCACACCCACCCACAGCAGCCGGGATTCCCGCAATTCCTGAATCCATCCTTTAGGATGGAGCACGGCTTCCCCTCCCCGCTCCAGCGCTGGCTCGTTAGTCTTCCTGCAAAGCTCGTAATGTGAAAAATGAAGCTCAGGAAAAATTAGCCAAATTACCAGGCTAATCCTTCAGCAGCAGCCGCTGCTCCGCTGCACATCCATAACTGGGAGCAGCCAGGGGTGCTGGGACAGGAGGGTGGTCTGTGGGGAGAACACACTCCACGGGCCTCAGCTGTGCTCCACTTTTAATCCCAAAGCAGCCAAGTGCAGGAGAGAGGGGGCCGTGTCTCCCCCTGCACCCCCCGTGTCCCTGTGGGCACCATTCCCATGGGAGCAGCTGCTCCTGCTGCCCACGGCTGGTGGGGAGCAGGGATGGGGTCCCTGTGTCCCAGAGCTCGAGGAATCACAGGACGGGGGTTGCAGGTTGGTGCAAGCGAAGGGGTGATTCTCGTGGGGAAGTTGGGGTAAGATACATCCCAGATATCCCCTGGGTTATCCCGGGGGGTGCAGTGAGGTCGCTGTGAAGTCTCTGCTGGAGCTGGGGAAGGAGGAATATAGAAAAGAGGGAACGGGCACTCCCATGCTCATGGATGGATGTGAAATTTGTGATTACTCTCACCAGCCTGGGCCTGGCTCCAGCTGCTGATTTCAGCAGTTCTGGTCCCTGTGGCACAGGGAAGGCAGAGCTCCAGTGCTGGGATGGGCACCTTGGATCAGGGCCCTTCCCACAGACCCCAGCCCGGGTCACCCTCCTGCCCCCAACACCCTCACACCCCTCCTTAGCCTGGGAATATCTCCCACTTCCACTTCTGCAAGGAGCAGAGTGGGATGAGCAAACCAGGTGGGACATCAGGAGGGATTTCTTNATTTAGCACACACAATTCCGCCGTGAGCACATTTTCTAAGGAAAAATCCCAGGGAATTGCCTCCTGTGCCTGGAGCACAAACACAGCTGGGAGTTCCCTTTATTTGAGGGCTGTTTGGAGATGGGGTTTTGGCAGGGGCTGCCCAGGGAGGGTGGCAGTGCCCATCCCTGGGGGTGTCCAAGGAAGGACTGGCCATGGCACTCAGTGCTCTGGGCTGGGGGACAAGGTGGGGATGGGGCACAGGTTGCACATGGTGGGCTGGGAGGGCTTTTCCAGCCTCAGTGATCCAGGGAGCTTGCCCTCTGTTCTCACCCCAGCCCTCCTCCTCGGCAGGCAGTTAATGAGGCTCAGCCCCAGACGAGCTGTTTTCCCCGTGCTGGGTTTGGCATTTCTTTGTGCCAACCCCCACAAAGTACAGACACATGTAAGTGGTTAAAGTCAACACGCTCCCAGATACTCACATTGATTACAGTGTATTAGAAAATGGTAAATTATTTATCAGCCTCTCTGACTTGTGATTAGTGTAAAGCCGTTCTCGGATGCAAATTGGAATTGTAATTAGACATGTAGAAAGCCAGCATCTGAGACCTGCTCTCCTNTGGGGTAAGATACATCCCAGATATCCCCTGGGTTATCCCGGGGGGTGCAGTGAGGTCGCTGTGAAGTCTCTGCTGGAGCTGGGGAAGGAGGGATTGGGGAAGGAGGGAACGGGCACTGCGGTGCTCACAGAGGGGTGTGAGATCTGTGCGCCCTCCCACCAGCCTGGGCCCGGCTCCAGGNTTACATGTGATCAGGGAACTAAAGGTGGTCACCACGACGCTGGGAGTTTAGAGCCAGAGCATCTCAGCTTCTCACACTGGATTCTGCTATCCCTGGGCTGGAAGGGGAGGCAAGTTCCCCACCTCTGCCAATTCATTACTCAGCTTTAAATGAAGCAGTTCTTGGGCAGAGCTACACTTAAAAACTCTCTTAAAAAAACCCACCCCAGATAAACAGAACAGTGATAAAACTCCTTTGTCAGGTACAGCAGAGACCACAGTCACTCAGTCAGCTCATGGCTCCCAGGGAATCCGGCTTCAGCCACTTCCCTGCCAATTCCCTTTAGTTCCATGGACCGACTCATTAAAATTTCAGGACTAAAAAATGCATTTACATTTGTGTAATAAGTCCAAACGCATTTAGGTTTTAGAGTCTGCCAACTGCAACTTATGGTGAGCTTTTGAGGACGTGGTTTGGGTTTCTTTCCCCTACTTAATTACATCAAAGTAAACCCAACACCGGGCAGGGTCAGGGATGTGCTGGTTTAAGACTGAGGAGGGAGAGAAGAGCTACTAAAAGGAGAAATTTTAAGCCTGGAGTCACCCTCCTTGCAGGTGACAGGTGCTGTTTGAGCCAGACCTTGAGTATGTGAATAAAAAACAGAGCCTGACTGCAGGACTCTGCTTATCAGCTCAGGTGGAGATTATGGAAAAGAGTGAAAACTGGTAATTTCACTGGAATTGTGCTCTATCTTGCATTTTAATTAACCAACTCTCAATTAGTAGCAGGTAAGAGCTGCATCAAAGGTTTTCTCTCCACTGTGAATTGCAGTCCAGGAGAAACAGAGACCTGAGTGTCAAGCCCTGAGTTGTCAAGATGCTCTTCACCCAAAAATGTCAAAGCACATCCACCTTGCCAACCCTCCCCGTGGGACACCAGGGAGGAGACACCACATCCACCTGAAGCAGCAAAGTGTCATTATCCTGCTGGAATCCTGCCAAGCCCCTCTCCTCCTGCCCCTCGGGATTAGCACAGCAGTTGAGGAAGTAAATTCAAACCAGGATTTTGAGAGCCTGGGTCAAACTCACAGCTGGCTCCACATCCATGACTAAAGGCCCTCAGCCACACAGGAGAGCAGGAAAGAAGTTTCCAGGCATCCAGGCTCTCAAAGCTCCAAGGATGTGGTGCCAAGAGCTCAGTCCTGGCAGGGGCAGCAGCTTAACTCTGGGAGAGCACGTGCAGCACTTGGGTGTTCAGAGAGGAGAGGCAGTGCAGGGTCACCCCGGGGGCCCCGATCTTGGTCTCCCAGCACTCAAATCCACAGGCACACAAGTCTTGCTTGGCTGCTTCCACGGCCAGCGGGGAGGTGTCTGCCAAGAGGAAGGCAAGAGCAGCCAGTGAGTCAGCTGGGCCACTGCAGGGGGAGCAAAACAGGCCATGGCACCTCCAAACACACGGCCCCTGGCACAGGGCTGGTGCCCTCGGGGTCTGACACGAAAGAAATGAATGCCCTGAATAACACAGTGCAACCCACAGTGCCAGAGAGCTCTGCCAGACATCCCCCCCCACCCAGACACAGCCCACCACAGCCACACCAGGGCTGCAGTGACCCCTCTGCCCCCAAAGCTGACCCCCAGGGTGGGCACGGACTGACCTGGTGGCAGCAGGGTGATGCCACAGCCGCCCCCACCAGCCCCAGTGAGTTTGCTGTGCAGGCCATGGGACGCTGTCACCTGGCACAGCCTGTCCAGAGAGGGATGGCCGATCCCCAGCACATTTAAGTGGTGTTGGTTTATGTCAAAGAATTCCTAAAAGCAACCAGAGAGATGAGGGTGAGCACATGTGGAGACAGAGGCTCTTTCCAGCAGTGGCTCCCTCCTGGCGAGGGGCAGGGGAGCTGCCCTGCCTTCCCAGCCCCCCATTTCTGCAGAGTTCACCCACCAGCACCAAGGTCAGGCACAGTCTGAGCCCTGAGATGCTCATCTGTCCCTGTGCCCCTCGTGTCATGGAGTGACAGGGGTATAACAGCTCCTGGACCTCCAAGAAAAACCCTGATCACTCCAAGCTGCCAGCAGGTGTTTATTGNCAAAGCTCCAAGGATGTGGTGCCAAGAGCTCAGTCCTGGCAGGGGCAGCAGCTTAACTCTGGGAGAGCACGTGCAGCACTTGGGTGTTCAGAGAGGAGAGGCAGTGCAGGGTCACCCCGGGGGCCCCGATCTTGGTCTCCCAGCACTCAAATCCACAGGCACACAAGTCTTGCTTGGCTGCTTCCACGGCCAGCGGGGAGGTGTCTGCCAAGAGGAAGGCAAGAGCAGCCAGTGAGTCAGCTGGGCCACTGCAGGGGGAGCAAAACAGGCCATGGCACCTCCAAACACACGGCCCCTGGCACAGGGCTGGTGCCCTCGGGGTCTGACACGAAAGAAATGAATGCCCTGAATAACACAGTGCAACCCACAGTGCCAGAGAGCTCTGCCAGACATCCCCCCCCACCCAGACACAGCCCACCACAGCCACACCAGGGCTGCAGTGACCCCTCTGCCCCCAAAGCTGACCCCCAGGGTGGGCACGGACTGACCTGGTGGCAGCAGGGTGATGCCACAGCCGCCCCCACCAGCCCCAGTGAGTTTGCTGTGCAGGCCATGGGACGCTGTCACCTGGCACAGCCTGTCCAGGGAGGGGTGGCCGACCCCCAGCACGTTTAAGTGGTGTTGGTTTATGTCAAAGAATTCCTAAAAGCAACCAGAGAGATGAGGGTGAGCACATGTGGAGACAGAGGCTCTTTCCAGCAGTGGCTCCCTCCTGGCGAGGGGCAGGGGAGCTGCCCTGCCTTCCCAGCCCCCCATTTCTGCAGAGTTCACCCACCAGCACCAAGGTCAGGCACAGTCTGAGCCCTGAGATGCTCATCTGTCCCTGTGCCCCTCGTGTCATGGAGTGACAGGGGTATAACAGCTCCTGGACCTCCAAGAAAAACCCTGATCACTCCAAGCTGCCAGCAGGTGTTTATTGATGCCTCCTGACTCCTCTCCCCTGTCACACTGATGCCTTGGGGTTTTTTATCATACTTCTAGGACTTTAGCCTGCCTGTATGGGCTCACTTAGGTTTTTGCCAGGCCTTTCCTGGCACTGTTTTCATTCTTTGTGTAGGTAACGGGAGTACCAAGACACAACAGAACTGCTAGAGAGGTTCTGGGAGGGGGACCTGGGGGTGGCGTTAATGAAGATGATGATTTCTGGTTGGGCATCTTGGAAACTTAAGTTCAAGATGGACTTTGGTTGGGTAGCATGAGGGGGGATGTCTCCCGAAGGTTATAAATGTAGAGGGGTCAGGTGATCGGGCTCTCTCTCTCGTCTTTGCTCCTGGACCCTGGAAACCCCCATTGAAGTATTGTTTCTTCTTTCATCATTATTAATTTATTTTGCAGTTTTTGTCTCCCCCTCTGATTTCAGGCATCAACACGAGTGTGGAGCCCAAAGCTGTGCAAGGCCCCTCGCTGGCACGGGAAGGGCACCATGCCAGCATCTCTCATTCCTGGCTGTCACCTTCCCCTGCCATCCACCCATCCACCCAGCAGAGCTGAATCCAGGGAACTTCAGACACCACCAAGGCATCGCTGCAGAGGCGACAGGGAGGAACCTCCCCGTGTTTGCTTTGTGCAGCACTTCCCCCTCCTCCCTGGGCCGGGAGCCAAGGGGCCTCTCAGCAGCTCCACTGGGAATCTGGCACCCAGCTCAAGTGGGGTCGGGAGGGTCCTTCCCTCAGGGAGCAGCACAGACCTGCCCCAGAGCACACCCACCCTCCTGGCAGAGCTGCGAGTGCCCCCCTGCCACACCTCCCCAGCCCCAGCCCAAGGAAAGGACACCACCACACCCAGTTCAGAGGTACAGCTTCTCTGCTCCCAGTGCAACAGCTCAGGGGTACAGGAACAGAGGGAAGGCTTGGCCTGTGCTCAGAGCAAGTTCTGCAGCAGGGCCAGTGGGTGACACTGGACCCCAAGTACCACAGGGCCCTCCCAGCCCATCAGCACTGGCACTGGAGGAAAGTTGTTCTCAGAAACACCACTCTGCCACCCTGACTCCATCACCTCCAAAGCATGTGGTGGCTGCTTCCAGAGGGTGTCACAAGCCAGGAGCCAGAGCACACAGGATCAGCCCCAGAGAGGGTTGATAACTGCAGCCCTGTGCTCCCTCCTCCAGCCAGTGGCACTGAGCTCTTCCCTGCCTGTGGCTCAGGGTGAGCTGGGAGGGATGCACAGGGAACAGCGTGGCAGGTGTCAGTCACATCACCCTCTCTCAGCTCTACACGGGTCTCCTGCCAACACCACACAGGAGGGGACAGTGCAGGAAGAATCCTTTTCCCCTCTCCACTGCATTTCTGTCCTGTGTTTGAAGAACAGCAGGGAAAAGAACGAGCCAGTGGCACACACAGCTCAAGCATCAGCCCTTCTGGGCTGGGCTGGACACACGTCCATCCAGAGGCCTCTTTACATGCCTGAGTGAGGGCACAGCACTGTCTGTGATGATCCAAGACACCTGTCATCTCCTGATCCAAAATCTGCCAGGAATCAGATGACAGCTAATGACACACTAGACTAGTTCAATGGCTCTAATACAACACCGGCCAGAGCTGCACAACAGTCAAAAATATATATTTATATACATGCTGCATAAAATCAGCTGGGCCTCTGCGGGCTCTTCAAGCACAAGGCAAAACAACAGATCCAAGGCAGGAACTTGCTCACTGCAGTGCTGCTTTCAGGGCGTGGGACACGAGGCTGCTTTGGCATCTTCCGTGTGAGGAACCCAAAGCACATTTCAAATCATCCCCCCTCCCCTGTTCCCCAACACTTCCAACAGCCTGAGGATATGGAATTAAGGTGAAGAGTGGGGCGAGGCTGTGCTGAACCTCCCCTGTGATGCCAGCCCACCCTGATGGGTACAGGATCCCACGACCCCCTTGGACTTTGTCAGGAATCCACAGGAGAACCTCTGACACCAGCAAGAGCAAGGACAAGCAGAGGTTTCCATGGGAGAGTCAAGGGCAGGCATCCAGGGGTACCAAATGGCTCCTGACTGCCCAGGTTGGCTCCCAGGGCCAGGCTGGGTCTGGCTGAGCTGGGACACAGCCACACATCCTCCCCCCACAGGGGAAATCAGCACTCTCAGCACTTCTTCCACTCGGGAGCCTGTTCCTCCCCCCCAGCAGCCTCTTCCCTGTGAGCAAAGCCAAGACAAACAGATCTGTGTGTGCACCTCGTGCATCAATGTCAGGTCAGCTCTGGGCACAGCTCTGTCTCGTTCTGGGAGCCAGGATGAGCGCAGGGCACTGGGAGCTGGCTCAGAACCAGCACAAACCAGTGGCTCTGGGCTCTCACTCCTCCCTCCAGCCCTGGCAATGACAGAGCAGTTGCTTCACAGGCAGCGACTGCCAGAACGAGCACGGCTGGCCCATGGCACAGGGATCACTCCACGTTTCTTAGGGAAGAGAAACAAACCCTCCAGACCCACAGGTCCACAGACCCCCTCCCCGCCCACAGCTGTGGAGAGGCACCAGCAGCATCTCCTGGCTCCAGGAAGGGCATTAAAAGCAGCACACGCAGACCATGGTCTCGCTTGGAATTGAACATTTCCTGCCATCACATTTTTTTCCTCAGACCTAATGTTCTTTAAATGACATTTTGATGTTCAACAGTAACAGTGGCTAAAAATACTGGAGAACAAGCCCCTTACCTCCAGCACAGGGTAATACTCTGGTGATGGATTTGCAGGCATCTCTTCCAGAACACTTTGGCACTCCTGAGAAATGGCATCGATGGAGTCCAGCACTGGGTTCATTATTGCAGGGAACTGAGGAGGGGAAAGGAAGATGTGAGACACTGCCCTTCCAATACCACTGGGATGAGACTGGTCCCAGTGTCTCTGAGCTTGGCAGTTCCTCACCCCATTCACTCATTCACAGAACAGCCCATTTCAGAGCAGTGCTGCCCCTGCCTGCAGAAAATGGAGGAAGAGAGTGGAACAGGCCAGAGGAAGGAACTGCTCTTTTGCAAACTGGTGGTTTTTGTGGCAAGCCCTGTTAATGCTGGAGAAAAGGAGGAGATGTGCAGAACCCCCAGTCCCAGGTGGCTGGGCCTTAGCTGGCAGCAGATCTCCCAAAAGATCCCCGTGGGACCTGCAGTCCCACACGAGGGTTATCCCCATCCCCACAACCAGGCAGGTGCTGCACCTTCAGGATCTTCTCCTTGACCCCAGCCACCAGGACCTTGGTGCTTCGAGGGACTTTTGTGTTGGTCAGCAAGATCCTCAGCGTGGGCACCCTGGAAGCAGCAAGAGACAGAGAATCCCAGAATGGTTTGGGTTGGAAGGGACCTTAAAGCTCACCTCACCCCAAGCCCCTGCTGTGGGCAAGGAACTTCTCCTGGCCTCTTTCCCTCACAGTCCCCAAGGCCAAAGCTCACCCTGCCTCAAAAGGCCTCTTTGAGACACCCAAGACAAGGAGTCCCACGAGTTTTACACAACTCAAGCAAGTGCTTCAGTGCTGGGCTCAGGCTGGTTCCTCTTGGATACAAGGAACAACTGTACTAGTGCTATAAATAGGGATGTAATGTAGTTACTGAAATCCATGTTTTTCAAGCAAAATTTTTCCTTTGAAATCCTCTCTATGAGGGTAGCCAGCAGTGGCCATTAACTGCTAATAGAGCAATTTCATGCACTGTGAAAGATTTTAATGGAGTCAGATTATCCCTGGCTGGCAGGAGGCAGAAGGAACACGCAGGATTTCTCTCTGCCAGTGGGTTTCCCCCCACCAGGTAAGCACAAAGTTCCCCCTCCCCACAATGCCATTTGCTGCCAGGAGCAGATCCATTCCTGCTGCCCATAATGCCATGAAATTAATATTGATCCTTCGTGCTGTGTTCATCTAATGTCAGATAATGACCAAACATTTCATTGTCTCTCCCGTCCACCCCAAACCAAGACAAAACTCGGGCTCCCTGCACACAAAATGTGGCTGCAGAGCCCTCCCCATGCTCCAGCCACATCCCATCATCCTCACACCCAAAACACCCACCCAGAGCTTCCCTGACATGTTCCACCCACTGTGTGTGAGGGTTATTTTTAAACTCCAATATTACCTCTTTAATGGTGTGATTTTTCCTGCTTGGTATCTCAGGGCTCCACCTAAAGTAAAATACATGTATTGTCTCAGTACAGAGCGAGCACGGAGATAACACAGGAGGTCTTTCATCTTCAGAACCTCACCCAGAGCCTGTGACAGTAATTGCAAGAAACACCAGCTAAATGAACCATGTTCTCCAGCAGCACGAATGTGCCTCACCCTGCTGCCTTAATGAGAGGGTCTGGCTGGACATAGTTAACCCAAGGCCTTTCCCTTTGCTCTCCTCCACTCTGGGATCACATCAAATAACTCTCTGAAAGGCAAAGAGTTTGGCCAGCAGTAAATCTCCCCTGGAAAAACAGAACCCAGCAGAGATTCCCTGGGGCAGAGCCAAGCACAAGTTTCCATGGACTGAACGTGTGCACTCGTGTCAAGGGCTGTCCTTCAGCATGGAATTCCATTGTCCAGAAGGAAGGTCTCACTTGGCTCCTACCCTCACACAGGCACTGTGATTAGGTCTCATTAGAAAGATTATTAAGTCTCCAAGGACACTTTCAAAACGCTGGGAAGTCTCTGCTAATTGAAACTAAATGACAGCTGTCCGACTGCATTTTCTCCAGCATTATCCCTGGGACAGGATTAGGTTTCTTTGTTCGTGCCAGAATGTTTAAATATCAGTTATTTGTGGTGGGGTCTGTGCCCCACAGCACCTGCCTGGGGCACACAGAGCTCTGGTGTTCCAGCAGCCAGATCCCAACATCCCAGTTGGCTCCAGTCCCAGCTCACAGATGGGGAAAACTGAAGGATTCCCTCTGCTCAGGTCAAAACAGGGACTTGAATTTGGGAGTTTGTGTGGGGAGCAGCAAACACACCTACCCCAGGTACCAACAGCATTATCCACACCAGAGGGGTTGCCGTGGATCACACGCTCCCCTTGGAAGGCCCAGCTGTTAATCAAGGTCAGCTCTTCTTCTGTCCACCTGGAAGGCAAGAAAACGACTCCAACACACAACCACTCCATGCCAGTGTGAGGGAGGGAGTGGATTCAGGGAGAAGATCCCAGGCTTGGCCTAGTGAAGATCAGATTTAATGGAATATAAGTCTAGACCCATCCCTGCCTCAGCAAACGTGGGGTGTCACCACACGCTGGGAAGGCTGAGGGAATTGGGATTGTTCAGCCTGGAGAAGAGAAGCATCAGGGTGACCCAACTGTGGCTTCCAGGACCTGAAGGGGCTACAAGGAACATGGAGAGTGCAAGGACAAGGGGGAATGGCTTCTCACAGGGGTAGGTGGGATATTGGGAAGGAATTTTTCCCTGGGAGGGTGGGGAGGCCCTGGCACAGGGTGCCCAGAGAAGCTGTGGCTGCCCCATCCCTGGGAGTGCCCAAGGCCAGGTTGGAGCAACCTGGGATAGTGGGAGGTGGCCCTGCCCATGGCAAGGGTGGGACTTGGGTCCCTCCCAACCCAAGGATTCTGTGATCTTGGTCTGAGCTCCTGCTCACCAACAGGCAGGACAGTTCATTTATAGGAGCAGAAGGTGAGAAGAGAATGGTAAAAGCTGCATTTCACACATGTAACTTCAGCCCCTGCTCACCAGCTGCTCTGCTGCAGAGCCTCCCAAACTGGGTCAAAAAGTAAATCAGTTCTAACTACACCATCTCCAGCAAAGACTTTGATTTTTAGGATGAACTCCAAACACTTCAAGCTGCGCTGAGTGCTGGCACAGAGAGCACAGAAGGGAACCAAACACAGATCCAGAAGGTGTTATGCTAAAACCCACAAAGGCAGGTTTTTCTGTTGTCTGAAAAGCAGTCACACAAATTGGTGAGTGCTTTGGGAGTTTAAATGCTGGCACAGAGTTTGGTGCTGGGTCAGACTCAGAAGGACCAAGGCCCCTGACTGACCACACTAATTAATGGGCTGCAGCAGCACAAAAAGCCCAGGCAGAGCTGCCACTTACAGAGCAATTGCTGGCTGTGACTTCACCAGAGATTTCTCCCCCACCACCTTCCAAATGCCCAGTGCTTCCCACCCAGCTTCAGAGCTCACCAGTCTGTCCCAAACCCACTCACTTCCTCCACACTGAGGGATTCTGGCACTCCAAGGGAAGCTCAACACCCACAGGGAGCCAAATGAGCCCCCTGCACCCTGTTGGGACATGTCCACCTCTCACAGGCACCCAATCATAGAATCAGGGAATCCCAGAAAGGTTTGGAACACCTTCCACTCTCCCAGGTTGCTCCAAGCCCTGTCCAGCCTGGCCTTGGACACTTCCAGGGATGGGGCAGCCACAGCTTCTCTGGGCACCCTGTGCCAGAGCCTCCCCACCCTCACAGCCAGGAATTTCTTCCCAATGTCCCATGTAACCCTGCCCTCAGGGTTACAACACAAGATCCACCTGCTTGTGGAAGCTGTTCCCCTTAACTCCCACCTCCCTGGGCCTCAGCTGAATGTCTTTATCCATCTCCACACTCCCTGCATCCCACTTGCCAGTGTTTAATCCGTGCAGCTCTCAGCAAACAGCTCCAGCACCAGGACTCACAAAGGGAAGTGAGGTTTGCTGTAAAACCACTTGTTTTTAATCCTCTTTGAGAGGCTGAGATTCCTCCCGACACAGGAGCCTTTATCTCACGCTGTTCTTTTCTTGCCACGTTGAGCAAAACCCCTCTGAAGCCTCACAGCCCCATCTCTCACTCTCCCCTCTGCACGCCAGCTGGAAGGAAGGAATTGTGCTGGATCCACGCTGCAGCCAAGGGGGATGAATGAAGACATCCTGGCTGCTCTGAGTGGAGCTGCCCTTTCATTTCTCACTTTGGGAGATGTGCCCAAACACGGGGACAAACAGCTCCCTCCAAGAACCTGTTTCTGGGTCAGGCTGCAAATTCTGGTTTAGAAGCAGAACAGTCACCCCTCCCCTCCTTGTTGTCTCTCTCAGTCCCACACAAAATCCAGCCAGGAAAGGCTGCACCTGGCACAGGGAGCACAAGGAGGTTCTGCCCTTCCAGCTGTGACACAGAGCTTTGAACAGAGCCTCCTCTCACACCAGGATCAACTCCAAGGGCAGAAGGAAAGAAACTCTCTTTCACCAGCCATTGATAAAAGGGAAAGACAGGCAGGAGATGGGGGAAATGCAGCACACATGGAAAAAAAGGTCATGGGAAACACAGAAAAAACAGAAAGGACCCTCAGGGACTCAAAGCAAAAGCTGGGAGATGCTCAGAGCCACAGAGGAAATCGAGGTTAAAAAAATTCACCACATTAAAGAGTGTGTTTTATTTGTTTGGCAACATAAAGCTTCTTTTCTTTTCACCTGGGTGTATCTGATACTACACAAGGGAAAGGGGGTGAGTTTTACAAAGTCTTTATCCAGCTGCTTTTATCAGGAGGTGAATAATGTGATTCCAGGTCAGAGCCCTGGGACAGGGCTGGGAACACTGGGCAGGGACAGGACACGGGCTCAGGGTACGGTGACAGC
The DNA here is from genome assembly GCA_013390005.1 of Calyptomena viridis. Taxonomy (NCBI): domain Eukaryota; kingdom Metazoa; phylum Chordata; class Aves; order Passeriformes; family Eurylaimidae; genus Calyptomena; species Calyptomena viridis. The sequence continues at coordinate 18,580 of WEIV01011478.1, read as the reverse complement.
CAAGAGAGACCAGGAGAGGTGGCCGTGCCAGAATTCCTGCAGGGAAAAGGACAGGCAGGGCACAGAGAGCAGCGCTGTGCATCCCAGGCAGGGAGGCTTCCCCAGCTCCTTACCTGGCTGTGGATTCTCCCTCCTCCAGCGGGCAGGAGATGGCCCCACAGCCCATGAGCAGGGCAGCAGCCAAGCACACGGCGTAGGCAGCACTGGATCCCAGCCCTGCTCCCGTGGGCAGCTCCGACCACACCAGGATGTCCACGCTCGGAACATCCCTGAAACAGACACACAGGAACTGAATCCCACCCCGACACAACACTGCAGGGGCAAAAGAGGCAACACAGGGAAAGCTGCGTGAAAACTGGAGACGTCAGCATCCAACACACAGGGGCTCCTGATTTGGAAATAGAGGGGTTGAGTTTTAATTTTAATATGGGTTTTAAGCTAAGTTAGAGCTTCATGTAGTTTTTTTTTCCGTTTACTTCTCTTGCCTAGTTAATGATAAGGTTGGAATTAAAAGCACAGTCACAACACTGGGGACAGTGGGACAGGGAGAGGGAGATGGCAAGTGGCACCCTGGACATGTTGGAGTCTCACAACATTAAACAAGTTTGTGGTTAAGCAGTGTTTGTAACAGAGTGTTCTTAGGTCTAAGGTGATGATAAGACCCCAAAAATACCACCAGAAGACCCCACGTGGGGCGGGGTCTGGGCGGAGATGAGTGTTGACTGTGCTAATTAGTTAATGATGTAATGTAGATGTTTATTCATAGAGTAGTTTTGCATTTTTGTATAATCCATGTCCATTTAAGTTTCGCTTTGTGTGAGGGGGGTGACAGGGAACAGGAGGGGTGAAAATCCTTTCTGTTTCTCTACGGGAATAAATTTTTAAATTTTACAGCTTGCAAGCTTTGGAATTTCTTTAGATCATCCACTCATCAAATACAAATTGGCACCCCAGCAAATCACTCCTGCCCCAGCAGGGCAGCCTGGCTAAGCCTGGGACAAAGCCTTGCTGAGCTTCCAGGGCTGCACAGCTTGTCAGCAGGATAGCAGGGACACTCAGTGACTAAATACTTGAGCAGCACCATAAAAAGCCCCTTCAAATATTGTTGTGAACACAGCTTTAAATATATTTCTAAATAAGGTGTAAATATCCCAAGTCTGTAACTATAGTTACATCCCACTGGAGCAACAGGCTGATGAGGCATGGATACATCCATGTCCCTTTCCTGCACTGAACATGCCTGGGTTGTGTTACACCTCCCAAAATGAAACCCAAGAGCTTCTCCCTGCTGGGGAGTGACAGGAGCTCTGAACTGCTGCTCTCAGAGCAGGCTGTGACAGCCTCAGTGTTATCACTTTGCAAAGCTCTGCAGCTGCACACCACAGATCTTTAAACCTGGATTTCTCTGATGTGAATATTGATGTTGGGGTCCTGGCTTCTAACAGCCACAGGGCTGTGTCAGTCACTGCCCTGAGCACCTGCCCACTCACACCCCCACCAACTGCTGGGCAAGCTCGGAAACTGCAACAGCCCTGAGCTGGGCTTACCCCAAGTTCTGTTTTTTGGGAGACTCAGCCACAAAGGGGTCAGATTTTGCTCAGACAAAAAATGCAGGAGCTGCCTGCTGGAGGGAAGGGTGTCTGTGTGGTGACTGTGGGATGAACTGCTCTGATTTAAGCCCCTTGATGCCTAAATGAGAGCAGGTGACTCCCAGCCCACCTGCCTGGGGCACCCACCCACCCAACACCTCAACCCTGAAGTGTCCTGAGGGCTCAGAACCCAAGAGAATTGAGACTCCTTGTAATTCCTTGTTTTGCCTCAAAGATTTGACCTTGTAGCAGCAGCTGATGGTGAACAACACCCCACATGTTTGTTTTGGGGCAGGAGAAGAGCCTTACCCATACTTAGCTGAAATAGCCAGGCACATATACAGGAAGGCAAGAGTAGCCAGGCTCCCTGGAGCTGAGGCTCCAGCAGCAATTCCAGCAAACTCCCTCAGTGCATCCAGCTGTTCCACGCTGGGGGACTTAGAGTCCTCAAAGTCAGCTATGGAAGCAAGCAGGGGAGAATTTCAACACTTAGAAACCAGGGAATTGTTAAACTGAAAGCAGTATTTACAACACCACCTCCTGTTAGGGTGGGCAGGAACAGGAGGAGCCAATTTCAGGTGGACCCTGAGGATTCGTGGTAAAATCAAAGCAAAATCTCCACCAGCCACTCTGAAATCCCAGTTTCCACCTGCAGATAATTCCCTGCCTGCACTTCCCATCCAACATCCGTCCGACCTTCACTGTGGAGAACTGGGCAAGACACAAACTCTCCATTAAACAACCTGGATTTTGGAACTGGGATATTCTGGGGCCTCACCCAGTACAAGATGCTGCAGAAATTCCAGTGGGGGCTGGTGTGGAGCTGAGAGGCAGGAAAACAGACCCTGTATCCCTGCCTTCCCCAGGAACCCCTGGGAGCCTGAAACAGGAGGGGACAGACACAGGAAGGGCCACACACGGACACCTGAGCACCAGGGGGGTCACACGGAGGGACACGGGCACAGGGACAGGTCAGTGACACACACACAGAGCGGGGTCAGCAAAGCCCTGAAACACCCCATGGGCGTCCCAGAACAATTATCTCACGGGGGTCCCAGCACTGTCAGTCACTCCACGGGGGGGTCCCAGCACTGTCACCCCACGGGGCCACAGTGAGGGATGTCCCTGGGCTGTTGTCCTATGGGTGTTCCTGCACAGTCACCCCAAGGGGGTCCCTACACAACCACCCCTCGGGGGTCCCACCACAGCCTCCCCTGGGGTGCAGAAGGCACCGAGCAGGGCCGCGGGTCCCCCCCGGCCCTTACCTGCGATCCGCCCGCTCAGGGCCCGCAAGCCGGGGGTGTCCCAGCTCCTCTGGACGCCCACGCCGGGCAGACAGACCCGCACCCGGCCCTCGGGCCCGACCCGCAGGCGGAGGAACGTGCGCAGGTC
>WEIV01011478.1:0-14996 GCA_013390005.1 Calyptomena viridis | reverse complement strand
TTCCCCCGCTCACGGTTCGTGTCTCTCCCCTCACGGTTTATTTCCCCCCTCACGGTTTGTGTCTCTCCCCTCAAGGTTTGTGTCTCTCCCCTCACGGTTTGTGTCTCTCCCCTCACGGTTTGTGTCTCTCCCCTCACGGTTCGTGTCTCTCCCCTCACGGTTTATGTTTCCCCCCTCATGGTTTATATTTCCCCCCTCACGGTTCGTGTCTCCACAGCCCCGACCGGGCCCCCCCCGACCGGGCCCCGCGGATCTACACGAGGACGGGAGACTCAGGTAGAGCCCGGGGGGTACCGGGGACACCGGGGCAGAGCCCCCCGGACCCCTGAGCACCCCCCGCCTTTCCCAAAGGATTCTCCAGCACCTTCACCGGGGAGCGGCGGCCCAAGGGCGACCGGATCTTCGAAGCCCTGGGAGCCACGGACGAGCTGAGCTCGGCCATCGGGTAATAACCGGCCAGAGGGTCCAAACCCTGTGGGTTTCTTGTGGAAAATCGCGTTTGTGGGGATTTTTCCATCGCCTCCTAACTCTGTTTCTTGTTTTTTTCGGTCTAACCAAGGCTGGCTGGAGAGTTTAGCAGTGAAAAGGGCCACGTGTTTGTTGGACAGCTACACAAAGTGAGTATTAATGATAGTCCCCATCCAGTGCAGGCGTTCATCTATTGAAACATAAAGTCATTAATTCCAGCTGCTGACACACAGGAATTCAGTACCTTTAGTATTTAAATAAATATTTAAGACTGCCTTGATTGCTTTCTAGGAGGTAAATTTCTTTAGCCAAGAGGGAAAGTGGTAGATCAGTGACTAGTTTTGGGCAGCAGACTCATCTCTAGGTTTATCCACACTTTAGACACGAGTTTTGTTGTCACAGCCACAGGTTTGACACTGGGGCACAGACCATAGCAGTGGCACTGGTGGCAGCCCATGAGCTTGGCAGGTTGTCTTTGCTGAGCACAACCAGGAGCTAATCAGAGACTTTAGGAAGCTTTTCCAGGCTGCCTCTCCCGTATCCCAGGCTGTGGAGGTGCCCTGTGTGGAAGGGGACGTGGCACTGCTTGTCCTTGCCTGTCCAGAGGTTTGTTGTCCTGCCAGCCAAGGAGTTCTGTGAGCACTCCCAGGCTGCTGCAGTCAGCCAGGCTGCTTTGATGTGCCAGTGAACACAAGTGCATGTGCTAATCTGGCTCTTCAGGCAGCAACTGGGGAGCACTTCCCAGATGTGCCTCCCCAGGAGTGACAGCTCTTCCCGTTTCTGTCCTGGCTCCTGTGTCCAGGTCCAGTGCATGCTGCAGGACGTGGGCTCCAACCTCGCCACGCCGCTGTCCTCGGCCAGGGAGGCTCACAGGAGTAAGTCCTGCCTTTCCTGGGATCACAGGGGTGGGCACAGCCTGGAGGGGTTGTGTGGGTGGGTGGGTGCTGTGTGATGTGTCAGGGTGCTGCGTGTGAGGTACAGGGTCANCCAAGGAATAACTAACTGGACGTGGCACTCAGTGCTCTGGGCTGGAGAGTCTCAATGAGCCTGGAGGTCTTTTCCAACCTCAGTGATTCTGGGATTCTGTGGATCACACACAGTCCCAGCAGCTGCTGTGCTTGTGGCACTCAAGTGCTGTCAGGTGGCCCCTGCACCCACCTGGCCGTGCCAAAGCATAAGGAGTTTTTTGGGATGCTTTTGTAGGACTTGCTGATCCAAGAAAAGCAAAAATCGTTTCTGAATCCCTCTTCCTTAGCTGATTCTCCTTTCCCCTCTGCAGAACGAACGTGTTTCAGCGAGAAGCCAGTCCTGGAGCTGGAGCAGTGGATCGACAGTTACTCGGAGCAGCTCCCTCCCCTCAGAGCCTTCATCCTGCCTGTACGTACTGCCTGTGCCTCTCACTGACTGCAGGAGGCCCCCTCCCCTGCTCCACCACTTAAAATCAGCTTGGGAGGCCACTGTTTCCACGGACAAGTGCCAAAAGAAAAGCAGAGAGGATTTGGGAGTTAGAATTCCCCATCCTGCTGCACTCAGATGTCCCTCCCCTCGCACGGCCGTGGCACAGGGGTGGGCTGTGTGTGTGTGTGAGGGGTGCAGTGAGTGCAGGGGGCTGCGCTGTGGCTGCAGACACTGAGGAGGTGTTTCCTTGCTGTTCCAGTCCGGAGGCAGGAGCAGTGCTGCTCTCCATTTCTCCCGAGCCGTGTGCCGCCGGGCTGAGAGGTGGTGAGTGCTGGGATGGGATAACACTGGGAAAACCTGAGGGGAAAACTGCAACAGCAGCAGAGCAGTGCAGGGGGAGCTGCCAGCCAGGGCAGGGCTGCACTCGGGTCTTGAGCCAAGCTTTTGTTAGTTTGGTGCAGTTCCAGGAGTGCAGGTGGCACAGAGCCTGTGCCTGCCTTCCCCTCAGCTGGAGGCAGCACAGGCAGGGTCAGGGTGAGGTGCAGCTCCAAGCTCCTGTCTGGCCTCATAAATGAGGGAAGGTGAGACACTGGCACGAGTGACATCCAAGGAAGCTCTGAGCAGCTTGAGATGTCCCTGGAAGTGTCCAAGGCCAGGCTGGACAGGGCTTGGAATGGCCTTGTCTCATGGAAGGTGAGCAGGGGGGTAGGACTAGGTGACCTTTAAGGTCCCTTCCAGGCCATTCTGGGATTCTGCATCCCCATCCAACCTGGCCTTGGACACTCCCAGGGATGGGGCAGCCACAGCTTCTCTGGGCACCCTGTGCCAGGGCCTCCCACCCTCACAGGCAAGGAATTCTCCCCAGTATCCCATCTCTCCCTGCCCTCTGGGAAGCCATTCCCCCTTGTCCTGAGGTCCAGGTCCTTGTAAATAGTCTCTATCCAAAGATACCTGTGGATGAGTATCCCTGGAAGAGCAGAGCTTGGGGCCTCCAGAACAGCCACAAACATTAATTTCATCATTTATCCCTCCCAGGTTCCTCGGGAAGGAACAGCCCTGCCAGCTGCTGGGAGGGCAGAATGGGGACCCCAGGGGAGGTTGGGGTGTGAAGGGGCTCCAGTAAATCACAGCCCTTTGTGCACTCACAGCTGGAAAGTTAAACATTAACACTTCCCTTTGCTTTTTCCAGCGTGGTTCCTTTAGTCCAGGCAGGGGAAGCAGATCCAAACGTGGCCAAGTATTTAAACAGGTAAAAAAAATATAATCCCAAGCCCTTACTCTGTCCTGCTGAAGCATTCCTGGTAGTGGTCTCATGGTTTTGGGGTAAAACTGGGGGGTGTGGCCTCTTGAGAAGCTTCTCTGGAATAAGATGTTTGAAGTGGTTTCCCTGCTTTTCCCTTGGTTTCCAGGCTCAGTGACTATCTCTTTGTCCTGGCACGTTACGCTGCAATGAAGGAAGGGAAGGAAGAGAAAATATATGTGAAACCTGAGCCATAGCTGGGAGCTGGAGTGTTTATTTCCTTGATCATGAGAAGTTATATCCAGCAAACTGCCTTTTGTTCATCAAGGAAGGGAAGGAGAACAAGCCTGGCCTGGAGATGGGAGCTGCCAAGAACTTCCAGCTGAACTACCCAGGGCCTTGTTGATAAATCCTGAGAGGAACAGAATCACAGAATATTCTGAGCTGGAAGGGACCTGAACACTGCTGTTCTGTTCTCTGGGGCTGGCCCACACATCCCTTGTGGTGATGGCACTGGAGTCACTGCTTCTCCCAGGTTGGAGCTGAGGCAGCAGAATTCCAGGAACGCTTTGGAGATGCCTTTTTCCCCTGAGAAGTGCAGGTGCTGTGGGAAGGCTTTGACTTCTGGACTCTAAAGAATGAAGAAAACAATCAAGTTCTCTCTGGAAGTCACAGTGTTGGTGTGGAACAGCAGCTGGAGGGATTTGGGAATTGCGTCCACAGCTTTGAAATAATAATAAATGTGAATTTCCTCATACCAAAGGGCCCTAAACTGTCACACTCTAACACCGAGCCTGGTGAGCTTTTCACTTCTAAGTCCTTTTCAATCCATCAGCCCCGGCTGGAGCTGAGCTGTGCAGGTTTACAGGAATGCACCAAGAATTCCTTGGCTCTGGCTGCCTCTTGTGCATGTGAGGAATGTCTCTGTGCTGACAATCCCGGGGTGGGGCTCACAGGATGGAGGGACTGAAGGAGGAAAAGCCAAATCCCAGGGTCGTGCTGCCCCTTGGAACCCGGGCACAGAGCAGAGCCCTGGGTTTGGGGCACGGAGGTGGCAGGAAAAGGGTTTGGGATGAGGAGCAGGGCCCTGGCAGTGCCTCAGCTGCAGGGGCTGGAGGAGAGAGACACCCCGAGGGTTTGTCTGACACTCCTGGAGGACGTGGTAGAGCTTGGGGAACCTGGCTCCAGACACCACCACTCCCTCTGCTCAGCTTCCTGGGGGACTGGAGGCCCATATTCCCTGTGGAAACAGGCACATTCAGCCAGTGGAGCGACCTCACACCCACACCCTACACAGAACACAGACAATTCCAGCTTCACGGCCAAGTCCAAGCCCCTCGAGCTTGGAAATGTGATTGGGAAGAATCCATGTGAGAGCTGGTGGTGTAAGTCTTCCCCAGGACACTCTGTGAGGTGGTGACACTCACCGAGGGCTTCCTGCTTTTAAGTCCATCCTGCACCTTCCCCTGTTTAATTATTTGAGCAGAAACAACCCTAAACTTGTTCCCAACAGAGTCTCTGGCTCCACGTCCCTTTTTGGTCAGTGAGGAACACCTGGCACTAACAGATCCCCCGTCTCATCACTCACCTGGTTTTTAAGCAGGTATTTCATGGCTGTTGCTAATGCACATTTTTCACAGAGTAATTTTCCAAGCCTCAGCCTGGAACACATCCCAGTGACAAATGCTCTGGATTTGGATGGTCCTGTCAGCTGCAGTGTCACCTCAGCTATTCCCCCAGTGCCTGCTCCAGCTTTAGGGGAGCTCTGGCTGCAGGGGCACCACTGAACCTCAGGAACCGAGAGGCTTTTCAAGTTTAATTGAAATAATTTGCAATACAAATCCTTCACGAGTGCTCCATAAATCAGCTCTGGGAGGGATTTATAGCATTTTCTTTTTTCTATAGTGTTTTTTTCTAGTATTTATAGTATTTTTCTTTTTTTTCCAGCTGGGGGGAAGAAATCTTACTGCTGTTTTGGGACCAAAGCTGGCATTGTTGGATGCAAGGAGAAATAAATCTAGCTGCTGCACTTTAACATGATGGAGAGATTAAATTTATTAGGCTGCTCCCAGCTGCCCTTCTCTCCTTCTCTCCCCACAGCAGTTGTTTCTGGGGGGCTGGGGTGACCCTTGAGTGTCACTTAAGCAGGGCTTGAATTTAGGAGGGAGCAGAGCAGAGCAGAGCTAGGCCAGGGCCAGGACTTTGTGTCCTGAGAGTGTCCCGGAGATCACAGGGGAGCCACGGGCTGTTCCACCGAGGGGCCTCAGGCTGGGGGGGCTCAGCCTGGAGAAAAGGAGGCTCAGGGGGCACCTGGAATTCTCTGCAATCCCTGCTAGGAGGNGAGCTGGAGTGTTTATTTCCTTGATCATGAGAAGTTATATCCAGCAAACTGCCTTTTGTTCATCAAGGAAGGGAAGGAGAACAAGCCTGGCCTGGAGATGGGAGCTGCCAAGAACTTCCAGCTGAACTACCCAGGGCCTTGTTGATAAATCCTGAGAGGAACAGAATCACAGAATATTCTGAGCTGGAAGGGACCTGAACACTGCTGTTCTGTTCTCTGGGGCTGGCCCACACATCCCTTGTGGTGATGGCACTGGAGTCACTGCTTCTCCCAGGTTGGAGCTGAGGCAGCAGAATTCCAGGAACGCTTTGGAGATGCCTTTTTCCCCTGAGAAGTGCAGGTGCTGTGGGAAGGCTTTGACTTCTGGACTCTAAAGAATGAAGAAAACAATCAGGTTCTCTCTGTAAGTCACAGTGCTGGTGTGGAACAGCAGCTGGAGGGATTTGGGAATTGCGTCCACAGCTTTGAAATAATAATAAATGTGAATTTCCTCATACCAAAGGGCCCTAAACTGTCACACTCTAACACCGAGCCTGGTGAGCTTTTCACTTCTAAGTCCTTTTCAATCCATCAGCCCCGGCTGGAGCTGAGCTGTGCAGGTTTACAGGAATGCACCAAGAATTCCTTGGCTCTGGCTGCCTCTTGTGCATGTGAGGAATGTCTCTGTGCTGACAATCCCGGGGTGGGGCTCACAGGATGGAGGGACTGAAGGAGGAAAAGCCAAATCCCAGGGTCGTGCTGCCCCTTGGAACCCGGGCACAGAGCAGAGCCCTGGGTTTGGGGCACGGAGGTGGCAGGAAAAGGGTTTGGGATGAGGAGCAGGGCCCTGGCAGTGCCTCAGCTGCAGGGGCTGGAGGAGAGAGACACCCCGAGGGTTTGTCTGACACTCCTGGAGGACGTGGTAGAGCTTGGGGAACCTGGCTCCAGACACCACCACTCCCTCTGCTCAGCTTCCTGGGGGACTGGAGGCCCATATTCCCTGTGGAAACAGGCACATTCAGCCAGTGGAGCGACCTCACACCCACACCCTACACAGAACACAGACAATTCCAGCTTCACGGCCAAGTCCAAGCCCCTCGAGCTTGGAAATGTGATTGGGAAGAATCCATGTGAGAGCTGGTGGTGTAAGTCTTCCCCAGGACACTCTGTGAGGTGGTGACACTCACCGAGGGCTTCCTGCTTTTAAGTCCATCCTGCACCTTCCCCTGTTTAATTATATGAGCAGAAACAACCCTAAACTTGTTCCCAACAGAGTCTCTGGCTCCACGTCCCTTTTTGGTCAGTGAGGAACACCTGGCACTAACAGATCCCCCGTCTCATCACTCACCTGGTTTTTAAGCAGGTATTTCATGGCTGTTGCTAATGCACATTTTTCACAGAGTAATTTTCCAAGCCTCAGCCTGGAACACATCCCAGTGACAAATGCTCTGGATTTGGATGGTCCTGTCAGCTGCAGTGTCACCTCAGCTATTCCCCCAGTGCCTGCTCCAGCTTTAGGGGAGCTCTGGCTGCAGGGGCACCACTGAACCTCAGGAACCGAGAGGCTTTTCAAGTTTAATTGAAATAATTTGCAATACAAATCCTTCACGAGTGCTCCATAAATCAGCTCTGGGAGGGATTTATAGCATTTTCTTTTTTCTATAGTGTTTTTTTCTAGTATTTATAGTATTTTTCTTTTTTTTCCAGCTGGGGGGAAGAAATCTTACTGCTGTTTTGGGACCAAAGCTGGCATTGTTGGATGCAAGGAGAAATAAATCTAGCTGCTGCACTTTAACATGATGGAGAGATTAAATTTATTAGGCTGCTCCCAGCTGCCCTTCTCTCCTTCTCTCCCCACAGCAGTTGTTTCTGGGGGGCTGGGGTGACCCTTGAGTGTCACTTAAGCAGGGCTTGAATTTAGGAGGGAGCAGAGCAGAGCAGAGCTAGGCCAGGGCCAGGACTTTGTGTCCTGAGAGTGTCCCGGAGATCACAGGGGAGCCACGGGCTGTTCCACCGAGGGGCCTCAGGCTGGGGGGGCTCAGCCTGGAGAAAAGGAGGCTCAGGGGGCACCTGGAATTCTCTGCAATCCCTGCTAGGAGGGGGGAGCTGGGGGGGGTCGGGCTCTGCTCCCAGGGAACAAGGGGCAGGAGGAGAGGGAACGGCCTCAGGCTGGGCCAGGGGAGGGGCAGGTGGGACAGGAGGAGGAATTTGTGCCTGGAAAGGGGGGTGAGGCCTTGGCAGGGGCTGCCCAGGGAGGGCTGCAGTGCCCATCCCTGGGGGTGTCCAAGGAAGGACTGGTCATGGGCTGGGGGACAAGGTGGGGATGGGGCACAGGAGTGATCTCAGAGGTCTTTTCCGACCTGAATGATTCTGGGATTCTGTGGTTCCTCTGGCACTGGTTCACTCTCCTCACCACCCTGGGAGCAGAGGCCGGTGGTGGGAACCCCAGGGACCTCGTGCAGCTGCCCCTGCCACCAATCCCACGGCACCAGAGGAGCCACCAAAACGAGACAGGCTTTAAAACAAACACAGCTCCTTCGCTCTGGGCTGGCATTTGTTTTTCCAAGCTCTTTGTCCCTACCCAGAAAATCCAGCCCTACAAGACAGGGATTCCGGTGCCTGCACCTCATTAATATAACGGGGGAGGCAGATGCTTTGTCCGTGCAGTGCCCAGACACATTCCAGCCTCGCAGGGCGCCTGATCCCGGATTGTGCCGGAGCTGCCAGCACAGACATATGTTGCTAAGGGTCGTTTATTCTTGTTTGTAAAATGTATGGCTGCTCCCGGCTTCCACACTGTCAAAACTGGAAGGACTGGCCCCGAAATCTCTTGCTGCATGATTGGATCAGACGCCTGTACATCTGTTAACGCTGCAGGAGCTGTAAAAGGGAATAAGTTGTGCTATAACTCAAGGCCCTCGGTCGCTGCTGCAGCGTGGGAGCAGTGGCTGCTGCTCCAACACACAGTTGGCCAAGGCAGATGTAAATTTACACGAGGCAGCATTTCCCTGCCCAGGAGGAGGGGGATGTGCTGGAGCCCCCAGCCCGGCGAGTTTTGGGGTGCACAGCCCCAGCAGCGGGGAGTCAGCAGCAGTTCTGTGCTCCTCCTCTCGAGGTGGAGGGACCACAGCTCCATCACAAGCCCCTGAAACCCTCGTCCAGCCTGAAAATGGTCAAAGAAAAGCCCTCCCCACCCAGACAGGTCGTGCTGCAGCAAGGGAAGCCCTGACCCAGGGTAAGAAGCACCATCCCAGCATGGGACAGGAGCAAGTTCAGCTTGTTTGTGTGGAGGAAGGGACTGTTTGGGTCCCCCGTGCTGCAGCCTGGCCCCCAGTGCCCACCCCAGTGCCCACCCCAGTGCCCACCCCTGTGCCCCCACCCTGCCTCGGCTGCTCCACAGCGTGGGCACAGAGGCAGAGACAGAGGGAGGGCTCAAACCACCCCGGGGGAACCTGCAGAGGGTCAGTATTGCAGAACTTGACCTCAGAAACAGCCAAAACCAAAGCCAAAAACCAACCAAAGCAGGTTAGTGAGCACCAGTTCAGTGCCACTGACCCGGGGGTAAGTGTGGGTGTGACCACTCCATCCCCAGGGCACTGCAGGAGCTGCTGCACACCCTGGGAAAGGGGAGCAAACACAAAAAGGAGCTGCGGGAACACTGATCTCGTTCTGCTCCGGGATGTGGAGACCAGAGCACAGCAAACCCTCCCTCTCCATCCCAGCCTGGAACCAGCCCTTGCACAGGGCGCAGGCCAAGAGGTTTTGCAGGACAGGGGTATCAATTCCAGAGCTTGGGAGCCTGCAGGAGCAGGAAGAGCAGCTCCCAAACACCCTGTGCCTGCAGCGCAGCCGCTGTGGTTGGGACACCCAGCTCTGCAGCCTCCCGTGCTCCCTGCCAGCTCCACTGAGTGCCTGGTCCAAGTGCCACGGTCCCACCTCACCTCGGGATGCCCCAATCCAGCCCTGGATGCCGTGGGATCAGGCTCTGTGCAGGCCTGCCTGGCTGCTGCCAGCTTTCTGCCTTGGCAGCATCTGCTGTGGGGGTTCTTCTTGCTCTTTCTGACAGTGCCAGATGCCTCTGTGTCAAAACAATGGCACTTGCACACTGACTGGGAGCCTCTCCCTCGCTCCATCCACGTTCCTGCTCCCTGTGGATCCCGAGTGCCCACGGGGGTGGCCTGGAGCACCACGGGCACGGGGAGTGGGGCAGGAGGGCTCCAGACCAGGGACAGATGGGCAGTGAAGGGCCACGAGGTCACACACCAAACCTGGCCCAGGGGGAAGCTGGAGCAGCAGGCACAGCTCCTCATTGCCTTTCAGAGCCAGGCTGGGGAGGAAGATGAAATATTATAATGTTGTTTTTAACATCAAACCCCACGTTGGTTCCAGTGGCTGATCCTCAGGGCTGCCCCACTCCCCTGTGCTGGGGGATCCTGCTTGGATTTACAGCCCGTTTCCCTCTCCACCAGTGGTTCCAGTCACACACCCAGCACTGCTCAGCCCAGCACCCGCCCTGAGCTGGGATCACCTCCTGCTGCACCCAAGCAGCTCCAGGCAGAGCTTCTCCAAGCATATTCCAAGACATGAGAGCAATTCCTGCTTCAAACAACACGGCCAGGTGCCTCTGGGCTCAGCAGCCCTTGTAGCATCCCATGGATCCCATCTCTCGGGGGCACCTGAGCACATCTCCTGGCTAAAGGGATTCCCAAGGGAGCAATGGGCTCTGTCCCTGCCTGGAAGAGAAACACAGAATCCCAGAGTGGTTTGGGTTGGAAGGGACTTCACAGCTCATCCAGTCCCACCCCTGCCATGGGCAGGGACACCTCCCACTATCCCAGGTTGCTCCAACCTGGCCTTGGACACTTCCAGGGATGGGGCAGCCACAGCTTCTCTGGGCACCCTGTGCCAGGGCCTCCCCACCCTGGGAGTAAAGGGAGGTTCCCTCTAAGGCAGGTGCTCTCTGAGGGGCACCAGCACCCCAGCACTCTGCTCCCCACTGCCAGGAGCATCCCATCCAGGCATTCCCTGCCCTAGGAAAGGACCAGGAGACACCCAACCACCCGACCTCATACCAGCTTTATTTACTCTGCAGTTCTGACACACAGGGATGGAACCAAGGTCTCCACGGCAGCGAGGCCTGGATAGAAAAGCTCCTCATTGATCTCCCGTGGCACAACCATCCCTGCCCTGCACTGGAGCAGGCAGGACTGACACACCTTCCCAACCCTCTGCTCAGGTAAACACATGTTACAGCCCCCCAGGACACAGAAATCAGCCTCTCCAGAAATCCTTGTCCAGAACCACCAGGGATCAGCCCCACAATCACACTTTACACACCAGCTACAATGGGGAGCAGTGTCTCCTTGTGCAACATTTCCAGGTTTGGAGGGACCAAGCTAAGTCTGCAGGAAGATCTTTTCTAGGAATTGTACTCCTGAGGAATGAAGGGAAAAAGGAGAGCAAGGATTTTATTTCAGTGTTCAACAGCTCACTGTGCTCTAGTTAAACACACTGCCTTTCCTAGAAGGTAAAAAAAGGAGATTTTGGGTGGAATTTAAACTAGGAGTGGTCCAAGGCAGTGCCTAAACCTCTCAGCTACAACTGCTTAATGTCAAAATGCTCTACGTAAAAAAAAAAATTTACTATCATCTTTAATTTCTCTAATTTCTCTGACTCACAGCCCAGTGTCCTGAACCCTGTGGATGCAGACATTCCTGTCTGCACCAACACTTCCCATCACTCCTGTTTAATATTACTGATTTGACAGAGAGAAAGGATCCCGATGGTGCTTTCCAGATGCATTTCCAGGCATTAGTTCTAAAAAAAGGGTTATTTCTCTGAAATAACTGAAATTTCTGAAGGGAAATTTCATCTGAAGCACGACAGGAGAGTGAGGCAAAGGCCACCTCTCTGCTTGTGGTTGAGTGTTTGATCCATTTCAGGAATATTGTGGGTAAGGGAGTCTTCCAGAGCCCAGGAGCCTTCTCCACGTGGAGACCTGTGCTCTGCTGAGCACACCTGGGGCAGGAATCCCACGGGAGGGACCAGCAGGGCATGGCCAGAGCAGGGTGAGGGGCACCAGTGCCAGGAAGGAGAAGGAGAGGAAAGAAAATCCAGGGCAGACTCGAGCAGCCTGTGCAGGAGCTTGTTTCAGTGGTGAGGGGAAGGGGACAAGGTGACTGGTGTTTAGTCCTGTCCCAAACAAGGCAATGCCACGGCTGCCCTTTGTGCCAGAATCCCAGCAGGGACAGAGGGTGGGACAGCCCAGTGTCTCCTCTCCTGGGCCCAGGCCAGGGCAGGACTTGCACCAGCACCAGGGACCAAGGTGGGAAACTGCAGAGACACTTCATCAGCGTCTCTGGACTTGGTTAGAAATGGCAGGAAGGGTCCACACCTTCCCAACACCCCCCTCACACCCTGCAAAAGCCACCTGTTACAGACCAGCATCAAAAATAACGCCAGAAAGGGACAAAGTGACCAAAATAAATAGTTTGGCAACTAGGCAGATGTGGCTGTTACACAGGGCCCTAGTCCTGGGTGGAAACAGCTCATCTCCCTAACAAAGGGCCTGCAAACAAAGTGAAACTTCCATCCAAGAGGAATTTTGCCAGTGGAGGTTTCCAGAGAGGAATCTGCCCCACCTGAGCTCTGTGCTGGGGGGTGAGGGCTGCCTGAGCCGTGTGCCAGCTCCTGCCCTCTGGAAACTAAATAAAACTAAACCTTTTCTGCTCCTGAGAAATTGAGACACAACCCCTTCCACCCCAAGCCTGGCAAGAGCTTGGCAGAGGCACAGCTGGCTCAGCACACTGACCCCAGGCCTGCTGCTCCAGCTCTTAACCTCCAGCACTCCGAGACCTTCCCCACAGCCAGGGGGTCCATCTGCTCGTGTTTAACCTGCTGCTTCCCGGGTCTGGCATGGGATTCCTTCTCTGAGACACTTCAAGGGCCATGGGGGGCACCTGGAAGCCCCCCTGCAGTACCTGAGTGAGCAGTGCCCATCCAGGGCACATCCAATGCTGCCGCCTCCTGCTCGTCTCCTTGTGGGCTCTGCCTTTCCCACGGACTCACTTCCACCCACAGCAGCTCCTGGGAAAGGGAAAAGCAGCACTCCCACGGCAGCAGCTGCCCAACCTGCTGGGGAGGGGGGGTCTCACGGTCACTAATCTGACTGGCACTTGGAATGTTCCTTTTGTGCTCCCCCGGGGTTTTGCTTTGAAGACGATTTACGCGGGTGTCAAGCGAAGTGTTTTGGGTCAGGCCCATCACCTCCTCCAGCCTGGAGCCGCGCCCAAGAAGAGCCAGCCCTGAGCCCAGCAGGTCTTCCCCCTATCCCTATAAACCTCCACTACCAGCTGCATCTCTCCAGCCCCGGAGCGAGCCGTGGCTCCCGCAGAGCTGACCCAAGCTCCGTGTCCGAAGGCCTCCCGCTCCAGCCGCAGCCCCGAGCCCCATCCCGAGTCCAGGACGACTAGGACAGCTCAAAGCCAGTGTTCATGCTGATGGCGTAGCGCAGCTTCTCCCTCAGGATACTCTTCTTGCTGTAGTTCGGGAGCTTGAGGAGGTTGAAGCAGGTGGAGGAGGTCGGGAGCTGCCTGCCCGGCTCCTTCTTGCAGATGGTGAAGAAGCCGTGCAAAATGCTGCCCAGAGTGTCCCCCGTGTCCTGCAAGGGGCACAGAGCTGGCACCTCCCCCTGGGACACAGGTGACACACAACGCCTGCCACTGGAAATGGGGAGAGCCAAACCCCAAAGCTCTGACGCCCACAGGGAGCTCTGGGATGCCGAGACACGGGCAGGGTGTGCAGGGATGGGGGAAACACGGGAGATCCCAAGGATAAAACACATCCCTGGATACAGGCAGAAGGAGCCTGGTGTGGGGAGAGGAAGGTGCAGCCGTGAGCATCCCATTGGGGTGGGGCTGTTTTCACCTTGTCCTATAGAGCATAAATAGAATCTCGGAATGGTTTGGGTTGGAAGGGAGTTAAAGCTCGTCTAATCCCACCCCCTGCCATGGGCAGGGACACCTCCCACTATCCCAGGTGGCTCCAACCTGGCCTTGGACACTTCCAGGGATGGGGCAGCCACAGCTTCTCTGGGCACCCTGTGCCAGGGCCTCCCCACCCTCACAGGGAACGACTTCTTCCCAGTATCTGGTCCTCACATCTGATCTTCCCACCTTGAGAGTTCCCTGGTCACACCGAGGAGGAAGCTGGGCAGGGAATGCCTAAGCCAGGAGCAAGCAGAGTGCCTACCTGATCATTAGAGACTTCCACACAGTGGATGGAAAAAGGAGGCTTGAGGTAGGCAAAGCCCAGAAGTGGAGGCCTGGAGCAGCTGGTCACAAACTGAAAAAGGGATGGAGAGTGAAGATGGGAGCAAGGAGGGCAGGAACAGCCACACGGTGACAGTCCCAGCCCTGCTGGGGCTGCAATGAGTATCCCCATACCACGATCCCACTGAGCTTTGGTGCACAGGTCTGCCATCCTTTGAGTGACACCTGTGCAAGAGCGTTCGTGGTGACCCCAGAGCACTTACAGGAACTCTGCTGAGCACTTTAAGGTATCCAGGATTCTGATGCTCCTTCTATTAGTGCAGAAAGCACCCAGGTAACTGGAGACCAGCAGGGCCTGCCCACCCCAAACCCCGGGCTGGGCTGACATGATTTCCCACTCACCTTGAGGAACATGGCTCTCTCCTCAGGGCTGAAGTCGTTGGCCAGGATGTCCCACAGCCAGATGATGACCCGGTGACTCCCATGGAAGCCCCCGTAATACACGGTGTGTTTTCTGGGGAGACAAAGGTTGTGACAGGCCTGTGCCACTCCAGGGTCACACCTGCCAGCTGACGAGGAAGGATCAATCATATGGAGGGGTTTGGGTTAGAAGGGACATGAAAGATCATCTCATTCCACCCCCTGCCATGGGCAGGGACACCTTCCACTGGCCCAGGTTGCTCCAAACCCCATCCAACACCTGCCAGAGTCAGAGTTCAGGTCCACAGCTGACACTGACACTGCTGAGCCCCCACCAACACTTACTGGGCACTTGAGTAGAAGAAAGGGAAGAGCAGGGATAAATTCAGCTCCCAGGACCCTTCCCACTCACTAATTATCTAAATTATCTTTAAGGAACACATTCCTCCGCTCTGTCTCTGTCTGCCCCTCAAATTCCCAGGAGGAGGAGCAGAAAGCTGTGGATCAGCCAGTCTCCTGCCAGCCTGCCACGAGCTCTGGGAGGAAAGGGCTCAGCCTCCAGGTTTGCAGAGGGGGAGGCCCAGCAGAACGAGCTGCTCACTCACTTCAAGTCCTCGAGGTCGATCTCGGCGTTGTCTCCGGAGATGAGGCGCTGCAGCTCCGGAGCGGAAAACATCCGGATCCACTCGGGCTTAATGATGGACCTGAACCCACTGATGAGAGCTGTTGTCTGGCTCTTGATCTGCATGTGCATCCAGAAGTGAGCCATGAGGTGGATGTAGCTGATCCTGTGTGTGACAGGCAGGGATGGAGGGAGCAGACAAGGACACCCCTGTGCCGGCACAGCAACAGGGTCATGAGTGTTTCTCCAGCCCCAAAG
>WEIV01011477.1:1580-39446 GCA_013390005.1 Calyptomena viridis | reverse complement strand
CCTTTCTCTGCTCAGGTCCCTAAACTCCATCACAGTCACTGCAGCCAAGACTGCTTTTCATAATTCACATTCCCAATGGGTGCATGTTGGTGGTGAGTACGAAGTCCAGCAGACCACTTCTCATTGTCTTCTCTATCATGTGGGTCAGGAAGTTATTGATGAACTCCAGGAACCTCCTTCATTCCTTGTGTTGTGCTGTGTTGTACCTCCAGCAGATACCGGAGTGGTTGAGAACCCCAGTGAGGATCAGAGTGTGCAAATATAAGACTGCTTCTATCTATAGAGGGCCTTAGTTACTTGTTCTTTCTGATCAGATGGCCTATAACAGACACGCACTGTAGTGTTACCTATACCTGCTATCTCTGTAATCTTAACACATANCAAGCATTGATCCTCAGTTTTAATGCCCCTCCTGGAGACATTACTTGATTAAAGATTATTAGACTGGTAAACTAGGCTTTGTCCATATTTACTCTACTCAGCAGCTATGTAAAAGTGTATGATGTGCTCACAAATTTTATACTACTACATGGTCTCCTAAAACTCCTTTATTGAAGCATCTTTGTTAGCCTCCATATCACTGGAAATTGAACTTCCTAGAAAAAGTATGGCTGATGATAAAATAAGCAACACAATGGGAGCAGTTGTGTATAAACCCCTATGAATATTTGGTTGAATGAAAATTAATTTAAACTGTGAAGAAGGCATGGGTGACATTCCACTTCAGTGAGCCCTTGGTCCTGAGCAAAACTGCAAGTATTTTTACTTTATTTATTCTTATTCCTGTGTCATTTTTTCTATTTACAACAATCATAGGGGACTTGAACACTGTCATCAAATTTTCTAGCTGCTTGAAAATGGAATGTTGTTTAGGACAATATTGCTGCTAACAGGTAGAACTTACCTACTTGTTTTAAGGATTATAGAGTTCTGAACTGCACTTGTCAAGCTGGTCAAAACCCCATGTATTCTTCTAAATAAGGCAAAAAATAATAAATTTTAGGAAATACTTTTTTAATAAACATCAAATAATTACAATTTCAAAAAGCATACAATTACCAGCTTTCAGTCAATATGAAAAGAAGAAAATATTCATTAAGGAATAGAATATGTTAATTTCCAGTGATAAGTCATTTAGACAAAGACATTTCTTATTATCCATCACAATACTAGTCTCATTGTTAGTCAAACTTTTTGACAAGCCATACATTGTACTATCAGATTTTAGTGAGCTTCCTTGTTGTTGTCAACAATTCAAACAAATTTTATGCAAAAGAACCATAAGAAATCTTCTTCAAAGTGACCTTTGCTTGCAACTATATTACTGCCCGTTAACGTCAGACACCTCTGGATTGATTTTTTTCATACTGCTTGCAACGAAAACCTTAATAGCCCAGTTATCCTTTCACACCCTGTTTGTTTTACAGATTGTAGCACTGGTTCGTTGAAGCATTTTAAAATGTTACAGTGGTGTATAAGAAATGTCTGGATATATTGGCAAGTGTCTGGTATCAACCACTACCAGATAAAACAGAATGGTCTGGTTAATCTTTTAATATTGTATAAATATACAAACTATAGCTACTACTACTAATCTTTCACTATTGCATAAGTACATAAACTATTGGCTAGTGTGGAGCCAATGCAATAAAAAAGTAAGAAAAATTTCTTGAAATAGTGTAGTTTACAGAAAATGCAGATTTCGAAAGATAAATATTTCTAGTTTACCACTCAATTTTAAATTTATCTTTTTAATAATTAAATTTCTTAGAATTGTTCTTTTAATTCGTTCAGAAAACTTAAAGGAATCAGAGGAAACCTTGAGGTGCAGATATAGAATTTCGGTATTTGAATTTCGTACTTCGAAGCAATGTCTCATATGCCAAGACCTATAGTCACATACTAATAGGACACAGGTATGTTTGTATAGGAAATTAAATACATTCCAAGAGGAGTAAATGTGAACATAAATGGATTTACACTGATAGAACCTATTTAATTCATACATACACAAATCCTTTCTGATTATGTTGAGAAATGTTGCCCTTTGTAGAGTCATGGTAATGTACATGGGAAGGAGAAAATTTCCAAGTAATTGAGTCAATTCCCCAAAATCTTGGGGAAAAAAAGCTGTTCAGTCCCTCCTATTTCTAGATCTCCTTAAGATTATTATTTATGCATAAGTAAGCATAGCTACTTCACTTCTTGAAGCCATGCCCTTGATCTACTCACTAGTGAATAGAGTTTACTGGATTAGCTCAGCCCACATGCTCCATACCAGTCAGCTTCTACTGGAAATTAATAAATAGGCCTTTAGAAAAGAAAAGCTGTCTTGTTTCAATGTATGCATTCATAAGAATCTCCTTTTTCTATTTTCTGGTCACAGTGGTAGTCTGAGAATTACATTACACACACAAAGGAAAAATAAATCAGTATAGGTAAATTTGGCTTTTTGGAGATTGAGGGGGGTAGTCTTTCGTAAAGACATAGTAACACTTTGCACTACAAGATTTTCACTTCACATAGTGCTGAAATAATTTGCTAACATATGTAAATTTAATCACACAGTTTATAAATTTAGACAAGTGTTATCNTCCTCCATGTTGTCTTCTTTTATATCTATACTACAAAACCTAAAACTATAAACTTCACTTCTATGACTAACTAAACTATAATCCAAATTATTTTTTTCTGCTGCTCTTCCTTCCATCAGTTTTGGAAGCCCTTCCCAGGGACACAGATCAAAAACTGTATCCTCCTGGAGTCTCTGAAAGGGTCCCAGACCCTCCAGGGCAATCCAAGGTGTAGTCTCAATATCCTGGACTCCAACAGACAAGGATAATATAACACATATTACAGGCACTGAATTAAGACTCATAGAGAAAATAGTTTATTAATCTATGATTCACTAAGAAACCTGTGACAAGCATTAGTTTCCAAATGATTTACACCCACATCTATAAATTTTTTCAAGAGCTCCCCAAATTCTAGACTCTTCTTTCGCCATTACATTTAAAAGGCTTACAATCAGTCTCTGAAGCCCAAGTGCACAAAGCAGTCAAAATAATTTGGTGTAGAAGTAGTACTGTTACACCTACTGGGAACTTTTCACAAGCACTATTTTTTTCTCCTCATCATATTAGGTCTTTTGTGCCAAGGCTTCACATGAGTTCCATTAAGCTCAGTATGAAAAGAGGTTTTGGCTGTTAAGGAGACTAGAAGAGCCTGTGTTCTATTGTCTGGGACACAGGAACATTTGTGCTGCCTGGATTGAGCTAAAAACTCAAATCCATATCAGTTAATTAATGCTGAAGCTCTCAAAGGAGGCAAAGCACATTTCTCTCTCTAATTTTTCCATTAGAAATTAAAAATATACCTTGGTCTTATTCTCATGTGCCACCAAAAAAACCTGAAAGCAAATAAAATACCTCCATCCCAGATTATTAAATTCTCAAAAACCCTAAAAAAAAAGGTATTCTAAAACATCTTATATCCCCAGTTTCTTCTCTTATTGAGAAGATAAGACTATGAGGTTGATCAATAACCTAAAGAACAAGTTCATGGAAACAGATTTTATGCATTCATTTAATGCAGGAGCTGTTGACACAATATTAAAAATGGAAGAATTTATTTTTTCTTTTAGTCTACCTGTCAAGACACATTCAAACACAAATGTGAAACAAACACACCTGCCACGGTATGATTAAAGCTGGGCACAGGTAAAAAAATTTTTGTATAATCTGGTTAGAAGATAGAATACCAAAACCAAGAATTAATTATGCATCATTATGCAGATATTGCAAAAATGCACAAAAAAATTCTGCACAAAAATTTTTGGTAATACCCAATAACTAATACGCTTTAGCAATAACATATATGTCTTTTTCAAAGACATAAGGAGAAAACTTGATTTATAGGGAAATACATTATTTGTATGATAAGGCATGAGACGAATAGGACCTAAAGCTCAAAACCAGCAATATACTCTCTCTCTAAATCTATTGAATACACTTGAGCATTGAATTTACTTCATAAAAAAATTTTGATTCACCAAACCTTGAACACCAGGATGTCAACACTGTAAAATCTTACACAGCAAAACTTACAGGAAAATTGACAAAACACATCAGTCAAAGCACTCTAGGGTTTCTCATCTGTCATTAACAGTTATTGCTAGGTCAGTGGACCACATAAAGCTATATGATATAGCCGCTTTATGTGAAAATGATAACCTTTATGGAATATATTTTCACTGGGGAAAAAAAAAAAAAAAGAGAAAAATTGACAAACCAAAAACTCAAAATGTGTGTTTTTATAGGAAAAAAAATGGTATTAGTAGGCACACTGGCACTGGTAAATTAGAAGACAAAATCTGCTGTGTGGCTGTTTAAAAAAATGGCATTACTTTCCTACGAATAATCAAGTCAAATGACATTTTGTCTGACCTTTAGGAAAAGAAAGGAAGTGGTAGATTTCTCTCAGCTTTTGAGGTAAATACTGACACATATACAGACAACGTGCTCAAGATAGTTCTGCAATAGCTATGGCATAGATTGAGATCTTCATAATTTCTTCCATAATATTTTAAACCTCTGAACACAGACTGCAGTGTTAGATTCTCAGAGGAAGAAAGTTTGCTTCCACTTTCTGAAAAACAAAGTGTTTTGCAAACACTTTCTGAAAAAAAAAAAAAACAACAAACAAACCCCAACCCAATAGTTGGGGGAATTTTTGTCAAAATTTGTGAACATATTTGCATAGGAAAAGAAAAGATCATGGACAGGTTTGTATCACTAATTAACATAATATGGAACTAAGTACAAACATGTTAGTCTATGAAGGTAAAGAAAACCTGGAGAAAAAAATGGATATAGCAATTAAAGGTATCATAACTATGCTTTAAAAATTATGAACACAGACATAAGCATACACAAACAAAATTTCAAACCACAAATGCTTCAACATGGCAGTTAATTACCCTTGAAATAAATAAATAAATAAATAAATCTCCAGACCATTTCTTGTGTCAACAAGCTTTTTAGGTTGCTACGAAAAAAACCCTTCTAACTCATTCTTTCATGGCAATAGACTGGAAATCATATCACAGTTTGAAGTGTTAGTTTTGGCATTCTTTTTTGAGGGGGAGGGTTATCATCAGGCAGAAAAGAATAACTGGAAGTATATTAAAACTCAAACACACACAAAAAAATTTGGATACATTTATTCCATAAGCAAAAATCAAGCAGCCTTTTGATTAAGTTGCTCTCACCAATGCCAGGACATCTGTACACACATATATAGCAATTCAGTTTATTTACATTTATTCTGTATGTGCATTTTGTTGCCTCCACTAATTTTAATTTTTTTTTTAATGTAGACATCAGTTTGAAGTATTTCTCAGTTTTCAAGATTCCTTATTTGGTACCAGCCATGGTGAACATGCACTATATTTCTGAAGAAATAAGAGAGATATTAAAGAGAGGGCCAATCTTCAACTCTTGCTTAGAAAAAAATAATACTTTTTGTGCTATAGTCTCTCATACAGACACTTGCCAAACTGGTTTGTCTGTTCTTGCCCTGACTGTGAATATCTCTGCATTTCACTAATGCTATCTTACTTAATGTATGAATATATTTCAAGAATGAAAAAGAAAATACAATATACAGAGATGTATAGATATAAAATAGATGCTATAGATACATAGCAGTGTATAGATATATACAAATACATATATAATTGTATATATATATGAGGTAGAGATAGAGATGATAGAGATAAGGGATGACAGAGACAAAAACAGAGACAAAGGTGACATAGATTAGATAAAGATGATAAAGAAAGAGAAAGAGATAGACATAGTGGTAGAGGATGAGATAGAGTTGGTATATTTATATATAAACAAACACATGAATATAGTAATTGCTATATGTATACATGTACCTGTATACCTAGAAGTTAGTAAAGCCTTTGACACTGTCTTCCACAGTCCATAGATTCTCCTGGACAAGCTGGCAGCCCATGGCTTGCACAGGTGCACTCTCTGCTGGGCTAAAAACTGGCTGGATGGCTGAGCCTAGAGAGTGCAGGTGAGTGGTGCCACATCCAATTGGTGGCCAGTCACCAGTGGGGTTCCCCAAGGCTCACTATTGGGGCCAATCTTGTTTAATATCTTTATTGATTATCTGGATAAGTGGTTCAAATGCACCCTCAGTGTGTTCACAGACTACACCAAATTGAGTGGAGGTTTTGATGTGCCGGAGGTGAGAAATGCTCTGCAGAGGAATGCAGACAATGAACCAAGGACAATGGTATGACATTCAAAAAAGGCCAAGTGCTAGGGTCTGCATTTGGGTCACAATAACTCCATGCAGTGTGTGGCAAAGTGTCTGGAAAGCTGCCTGACAGACAAAGACCTAGGGGTTCTGGTTGATAGCCAGCTAAACAGGGACCACATGTGTGTCCATGTGATCAAGCAGGCCAGTAACATCCTGGCCTGTATCAGATGTGATGTGGCCAGCAGGACCAGAACATTTATGCCCCTGCACTTGGCACTGGTGATTCATGATAATCCTCTGTTCCTTTTTGATCCCCTCACAGCAAGAGAATCATTGAGGTGCTAGAGCATGACCAGAAAAAGAGAAACAAAGTTGGAAGAGGGCCTGGAGCAAAAGTCTTTTGAGAAGTAGCTGAGGGACCCTGGGCTGCATTAAGAGTGGGGCTAAAAGGTCAAGGGAGGTTATCCTGTCCCTCTACTCAGCCCTAGTGATGCTACATCTGGAAACTATGTGCAGTTCTGGGCTTCCTAGTTCCTGATAGACAAGCAGCTGCTGAAGACAGTCCAGTGGATGGCAGTGAAGATGATTAGGGGACTGCAACACCTCTCTTATTAAAAAACATGGAGAGAGCTGGACTTTTTCAGACTTGAGAAGATACAACCAAGAGTGACCTCATCAATGCATATAGGAATCTGAAGAAAGGGTGTTAGGAGGATGGATTCAGACTTTTCTTGGTGGTACCAAACAATAAAACAAGGGGAAATGGGCAGAAGCTGGAAGACAGGATGTTTCAACTGCATATGAGGAAGAACTTTACTATAAGGATGACTGAGCACTGGAACATATTGCCCAGAGAGGCTGTGTATTCTCCTTCACTGGAAATATTCAAAGGGTGTCAGGACAAAGTCCTGATCATTGGAATAAGCTGCCCAGGGAGGTGAGGGAAACACCATCCCTAGAAGTATTCAAAAACATATAGATGTGGCACTTAGGGAAATTGTTGGGTAGTAAATATGGCAGTGTTGAGTTAATGGTTAGACTAAGTGATCTTAGGGGCCTTTCTCAAATTTAATGATTCTAATATGATGTATAGATGAAATGAAGATTATATAGATTAAATAAATTTAGGTATAGATCAGATATAGATATGGGGATGAGATTAGATGAAAGGAGAGAGAGAGAGAGCGAGAGGGGGGGACATGCAGGTACAGATGCAGATACAGAAATCCTGTCCTTCCTTAGAAAAAAGATAATTAAAATATTCTAAGTAAATCTTATAGGGAATTGTGAGGTTAAATTATGTCTTGGAATTTGCCTGATGTTGAGAGAAGTTTGAAATTACGCTGTGAGAAAGCTGTAACGATCACAATCTGTAATATGTCATCATGTAATGCAACCACAGAGGTGTCATTGCTGATACTTTTCTCTGATGGATTTAGTTGAAGCCAAGTCCCCTAAGGCAAAATGTCTTTAAAAAAAATAGACATGAATGGAACACAGTATGAGTTTTCACAATTCTAAGAGGATATTTGGTGTACTTAGTCAAATACAGTAAAGTTTCTCATTCCTCTGTTCTGGGTGAGAAAATACACTTACAATATAATATCTCTATTTTAGGGGCACTGCTGTTGATTTTAGAAGGACATTCTTCATCTGAATTTATTGTTTTCTCAGTTTGCTTCAGCTCAGGTTGCAATAATATTTCGTCTCAAGAAAATTTATTTCTTTTCCAGCTAAGTGTGCGTTCTCCTTCTTCACCAGCAAAAAAGTGATGTAAATGCAGTGTAAAGAAAAAAAGCAGTGCATTGGAGCACACAACTGCAAAGGAACTTTCTTCAGGCAATACATCTAGGGATGTAGTAATGCATACTTGTCTTGTGAGCCAGGAGAAGAAAATAAACATTTCATCACATGTTATCTACCTCATTTAATCCACAGTGGCTTTAATAGATAATATTCTGAACACAGTGTGCTTGAATAAGCATGGCATTTATTGTACTAGAACACTTACTTGGACAGGCTGGAAGCTATATGAAGGCAATTAACATTTATCATAAATCAAACAAGGCTTTTATAGAAACTGAAAGAGCACTGCTGGAAATGCCATTTATCAGGCCACCGCAAGGAGACAAAGAATTGGAAAAATCTATTAATTTTTTTTTAATTAACTTAACCTTTCAGGCAAATAACATATTGATAAATATATTACTTCCAAATACTTTGACAATTCAAAGTGACATGACGTCACACACATGCAAAACAATAACCACCACAAAAGTATAACCAAGACCAAAATTGCTCAGTTGTATACAGAACACTGAACGGCACATACTGTCTATGTGCTTATTAATAAGTGTCCTTTAAGGTATATGCTATACAGAAACAGTAGCTTACGCAAACTAGCATACAGAAACCTGCTGAGACACAGATTTTAAGTATTTGACACATGTATTGTCATTTTGGGAAGTAACCAGCTTGAGAAAATGGAGAATAATGTGGCAGACACACCACCATAACTTCCACAATTGGAAGAAGAATCTGGGTTCACAGAAATCTGGAAAATCAGTCAAAAATTCACAGGCAGGAACCTAAGAATTTGACTCCAGTGCTTCATTTACTGTCTTGTCACAGCACTGCGAATTCAATTTCTTCTCTATATCTTGACCCTTTGTCATGCGAAGCTCTGCTATCATAATATCTGGTCTTTATTAAACTTTCGGAAAAGTGATATTTTTCTCCAGTGTAAAATTTTTTCTTTAATATTTTCTTTCTCTACTCAGATAGCATTGTCAGCCTAATGACTTACACACAACATGTGTTATTTTCCTTTCAGAATATTTCTTTTAGATGAATCATGTACTTTTTTAGCTGTGGTGAACAGAATATCTCAATGGATAAAGGAATGGATTTAGGAATGGATTTAGGAATGGAAAACGTACTTGGTCCAAATGTAACTATGAGATACATTTATGCAAAAATAATACTGAACTGTAAAAAAATGCACAAACTGTTTCAAAAAACAACCAAACCACAAACAAAAACAAAACTACACGACAGATTTCTGTTAGCTTCATCAACAGTCTGATTTCAAAAAGTAAAACACTGCTGATGAGACAACTAGCATGCAAAGGAATCAGGGATGGTTCTGTGGAGACTCAACGGTGTCATAACATATATCCTGTGAGTTTTATTTATTGTAAAGAATATCAATGTCACTTACAAATTGCAGGTTCATCTTAAATTGTGTGATATTTCTATATCTTTACAACAATGCAAATTGCAAGTTCACATCAACTATTTTCAAGCTCCATTTTCCAAAAGGATAAAAATATTCTTATTTCTAAACTTTTTTGATAATTGATAAGCAAATGAAAGTGGCCACCCTGAAAGTAGGTCATCCTTTTAATATCATAGAATCATAGAATGGTCTCTGTTGGAAGGGACCTTAAAGATCTTCTAGTTCCAATACCCCTGCCACGAGCAGAGGCACCTTGCACATGACCAGGTTGCTCAGAGTCCCATCCACCATGGCCTTAACACTTCCAGAGATGGTGCTTTCAGAACTCCTCTGGGCAACCTTTTCTAATGCCTCACAAAACTCATAGTAAAGATTTTTTCCCTAACACCTAA
Organism: Calyptomena viridis; assembly: GCA_013390005.1. Taxonomy (NCBI): domain Eukaryota; kingdom Metazoa; phylum Chordata; class Aves; order Passeriformes; family Eurylaimidae; genus Calyptomena; species Calyptomena viridis. The sequence continues at coordinate 29,540 of WEIV01011477.1, read as the reverse complement.
TCTAAATCTACTCTCAGTTTGAAACCATTTCCCCATTTCTTGTCACTGCATGTCCTCATATATACTTTCTCCATATTTCATGCAGGCTCCCTTCAGGTACTGGAAGGTCACAATTAGGTCACCTCTTTTCCAGGCTGAACAAACCCAACTCCCTTAGCTCCCACAGTTTTACACTTTACTTTGGTAGGATCTTAGCAGGACTGTGTATCACATGAATTATATCCTGCTTATTATAATCATCCTTTTACTTCCTTACTCCCAGACTTTTCAAAAATTATTTAGGCTGAGACAGTTCAGATAGCTAATATCCACTTCTCTCAGTCACAAAGGTAAGAATGCATGTTTCTCTTTCTTGCATAGTGGCATTCAGGGAATGATTATGAGTGCTGCAACATTGACATTAGAAAGGAAAGGTGGTTTTGATGAAATACAAGAAACAAGAATTGTCCATAAATGTCATAGGGTATCCTGTATTTCCTTTAAATCTTTCATGTTTTAAAGTTCTTTCAGGTTGACAGTTGAAGATGACTGTAGAACATGAGCATGTTTGTACCTTTATTTGCCACTTTTCCTACAGTATTACCCCTTTTCAGCCTAAGACCTTAGACTGTTTACTCATGTCTTTTCCACTTCAAAATTAAACAGGTCCACTTCAAAATTAAACAGGTCCACTTCAAAATTAAGGAAGTCCAGTGCACTCTGTATGGACCTACAGGGGTCACAAAGCATTTATGCATTTTTCTACGTGAATTTCCTATAACACCTCTCTCTGTATAAATCAAATCCAGAAAATTACCAAACAAATGATGAAAGCTAGGAAAGAAAGAAGTGAGTGGACTCAAGCTTACTGAGGGAATCAAACACTTTACTTCAAATTCCCTCTTAAAATCCCTGTATTGCACATTGTCTAGAAAAATGGATTCATTAACCAAAAAACAAAACCAAAAACATCCACGTAACCCACCCCCAACTTGATTATTTTCAAATAGAAACAACTCTACATGGCTTATATTAATTTCCTGACAGACTCACTAGTTTTGAGCCTCAAAAGTACTTTTCTGCCAAGAATATGCTAGAAAATGCCATGTCTACCATGAGAAACAGGAAGTGTTTCATCAATGTCATAAGAAAAACAGTACATCAAGTATTCCCTACTGACAATTAAATCCTAACCAGTAGTGAGGTACTTATCTGCTGTATTCTGATGAGTACATTTATTGCTTTTTCCAAGAAGTTAGAGTAACAATAGACTATTGGCACTGGCAGAATTGTAAACAAAAGTAGCAGCATATTTTGCTGAGCAGGTAGGAGCTACTCCTTTAATAGAAAAAAAAAAAGTCCTGCTAAAAGGGTCCTGTTGCACAATGCAGCGACCCCCTGGAAAGACATAACATTGATCCAAAAAAACCGAACCATTTCAGTTGCACATCATCATCAGTTTATTTTGGCACCAGATGTCCCCTTGCAATGCTTATATCTTATTCAAAACAAAGTTGCAGGACTACCTTGATATTTGTGTTCTTAAAAGACGTTCACTTCTTCAGCATGCAAATCATTTTATGATCGAGAATGAAATATCTGGGTAACAAACGTGAAGATCTTCATAAATACTGGCATCATCAGTTGAGCTATGGGGAAGGCATTATTGTGAAATAGACTGTTTGGGGGTTTTTTATTTGTAGCCTAAATATTTCACCTATTCCATTTGTACTTTTCGCCAGGGCATCTGGGTTTCTCAGCATCCTTAACATTTGTGTCACAGAAATTTAAGGGTGTATAAAGAAGAAATTTGACATATTCATTTTATATGGCCTGCCTTATGCAAGACTTTTGCACTCTTCATGTATATTTCTATTGTAGTTCCATCACCTTAGGGTTTATTTCCCTCACAGTAATGAACATAAAAAATAAGCTTAGCACCTAGCATCCTTATTGCTTTAAAGAGTGAGCTATTTTGGACAATAGTTTGCATCTTTTTTTGCCCTTTTTAGACTTCAAAGCATGCAATTAGTATTACTTATCCTTATTTTCTACTTCACATTTGTCCAGGACAAGTTTAAGGATCAATAGAGTATACAGAACACTTTGATTCTGGTTAAAACAAAAACCAGGATCATTATGTTCACACATCCTTGGGTTTGTCACCAATAATGACAGAATAAAATCTTAACTTACATCAACAGGCTTCACATTTGAGGAAACTGCTACATTTCAAACTCTGAAATCATAAAATTATTACTCTAAGAAAATCTAATACCTTCATACAAAGATTTTTCTAGTATGTGGCAAGAACAGATCAGGATCTTGAGGAACATATCAGGAGTTGAGGTCAATTTCCTAGGCCGAAAGTTTCCATCACTCCAAATGCACAGCACTGTCACATAATAACACTAATGATTCCTCTCAGGAAACTTCTCAAGTTCTTTCCTCCAGTCATGAAGGGAATGCTTGAGAAACACCTGAGGAGTGAAGGCATAATGGGAACTTGTACATGGGAAGACAAATGTGAATCACAGGAATTTAGCGCAGGACATACGGATTTGTGAATCCAGTTGGCACGTCCCTTCACTGTGCTAGTGGAGACATCTTTTACCAGTGAACTGTAAAGTGCCCTTGTGCAAATTTCTGCTTACCCCCTTTTCCATGTGTGCTACCAGGAAAGGCACCATAAGGAGACAGCAGTCTGATCTGAGTCGCAAGGCATTGAATGTAGTAGGGAGAATCTTTAAATTTGAGTCTTATGTGGTTACTTCATTAACCTTCTGGTTTTGATTTGACTGATACAGGTGATCGGATATAGCCAAAAGGCCTCTAAGGGAAGTAACAAAATGTCATTTTTCCTTCACATGACCTCTTTGAAATTGAATAATCTTTTATTTTCCTTTTGTTACACTGTGTGCCTAAATGCTGTTGTATGATTGGATAATGAGCTGGTCAGAGATGTACACAATCACTGATTACACTTTCTCTGTAGAGCAAAATCCCCCGAGAATAACAATATACCCCCTCACACACTCAAAATAATTTTATTTCATTTGAGATAGAATTAATCTACTTTTGAATTACAGTAAAGGGAAATCTTCGTAATTTGCTTTCCCCTTCATCCATGGCATCCCTGCATTAAGATCTGAATTTAGTCATGAAGTTATTTTCTTTGTTGAATCAAGCAGGCATAAAACATGCCTCCCTAGTCTATCTTTTTACAATCACCTTTAACACACACATTGCAATGACCTCCAGCTGTTAAGATTGGGAGGTACATAAGAACAGTAAAAGAAGAACTTCTATAAAGAGTACAGGCTAAACTTAAACCATAATGACACCAGAATTCTTTAAACTTTCTTGGTTTTCCCCATATTCACATTTTTCTGAAGAAACATTGATGTTTCTGAGATGAATCAGCACAGTATCAGAAGAAGATAAAGAAGAATGTGCTTTGAAGTATGTACATGCAATGTGCAAAGAGTGAAAAGGACAAAATAAACATGAAAATGCAAATACTCAAACCTGTATAAAATGCACATGTAGCATATGACTTTAGGGAAAATTATAAAAGTACTTTCTGAGAAAAATAATTCTGTTTATCATAGACACCTGTCTTCAAGAATAGGGAACTGATTTTAGAGAGACATTTGTAGAAATACAACTTCTGTAGCAGAGGTAGTTATAGTTTTTTATGTTTGAAAATAGCCAGATTAATCACACAGACTCAGTGCAAATCTATACCATACTAATGAACATTTCCTTCCTAACAAGCTTTCATGAGTTTATTTGAAGTGCTATGTCAAAATAACATAACAAAATTCTGTGTCATCACCTTTTACGTTTCAACTGACAAAGAAGGAATTTCATTTCACAGTACTGGCAATCTATCTGCACTCTTGTTAAAGAGCAAATGGTAGCTCTAGTCATTCATGAATTCAATTTTTGCCCTTTTAGATACATCATTTTATGTGTGTGTGTGTGTGTGTGTGTGTGTGTGTGTGTGTTCATCAGGTAAATGCTTATATATAATGTTGAGGTGGGTGGGCAGATTATAGTGCACTCTAGCTGAAATTTGAAATCTTAGAGCAGCATGGTCAGTTCTGGCTGTTGATCTTATTTAAATGGGAACTTTTTCTTACCTTCAAGGCAGCTAAGACATGTTATGCTGATTTAGAGACGTTACACCCTAGCAAATGAATATTTTACAGGCTAGCTGGAGCTGCATATATTTACTTATCTTGATAGACATTTGCCAGGAGGCAGGACACAGGAAGTAGTGTAAACCTTCTCATTTTCTGGTATGTCACATCCTTCCTTTCATGGTCCATTACTCCTTTCAGCTTCACAGAGCCAGAGGCAAAGCAACGCTAAAACTGATCAAGGATGTTGCCTGATCTTTCTAGCCTTAGGAGGAAACTACATGCACCCTTGGTGTCATTCACTAATTGCACTGAAAATGAAACTGACTCCCTCTGTATGAGATAATTACTGATCCAATAGACCTTGGTTCAGTCTCACAAAATTACAAGAAATCTTCTAGAAAAGAATATCAAGAACACCAGTAAATGGAGGGACTGTCATTTAACAGTATTCTTTCTTGGGACAGAAGGCACTGTCTTTGGAAATGTAAAATATTCATTTCAATGAGTCACTCTAAAAAGAGCCCCCAGTCTAAGATAGATTCACAGTCACAGTATATGGTTCTGTGATTAATTTGGTGCTCCAGGAGCCCACTCGAATACTGAAGACAATATCATTGTTATATTAACTGTGGTAGAATCTGGAGCAAGCACTAAATGAGCATTGATTTATTTCTGCAACAAAACAAGCACCAGATGTGTATATTTCAGAGTATCGTGACTCCAGACATCCCTAAATACTTTCTGCCTTTCAAATGAGTAATCAATCTAATATCCATGGTAGTGGGAATCTTTCTATTTATTTCCTGAAGTACTAGGCTACGTCTTAAAACTAGTGAGGGTCAAGGTTTTAGAAAAAAAAATATGCAGTGAAGCAAAGATACTTTTAGGACATATTTACAACATATAACATATATTGTAATAACATATAACAATGTAATTTATGCCATACAATTTTAAATATGACCAGGAAAATTGGCAAGTCAAACTTATGACATAAAACAATTTATATCCATATTTATAAACACAAATTGATGGAATTTGAGATACTTGCTAATACAGACTGAAAAAACTACACAGTATCTTAAAATATGTTTGTTACACTGCTTTATTTTTTGAAAAGTATTTCTATATAATCTAGTTTTGACATGAAAGAAATCCAGGAAATCTGTCCCTTTCTCGTCAAAGCTATTCCAAACATTTGCATCAGACCTAAGGACATAGTTATATAAGTTGCCTTTCTTTTTTTTTCTCTTAACCTGAATAAGCATGAGATTTGTTCAGTGAAAGAATTGCACAAGAGAAATGAAGTTTTTAAAATGTCTTTAAAAAATAATTAGCATTGTTAGTTCCAAACACATAAAAATTAGAATCAAATGACCCAGTACCATATATCTGGAATAAAATTTATCAGGTGGAAGCATTATTGATCACAATAACAATGACTGGAATGCATTTGCAAATTCCGTGTTTAAATGAAAAAGCATCTCTGATGTTCTCAAATTCTCTTCTGTAATGTATGTGGGAACAACACTTTCATGTGAAATCTGTAATTTAATTTCAGAGCCAACAAGCTCTAAGAAATTCTAAGCTGAACACTGTTGTTCTCAACTGACAAGGTCATATTGTTCTGTTCAGAACTAAGTGCTTCAGCAGGAGAAAATTAATATGGGCAAATCAGTCTCAATCCAGTAAATACTTGAGAGAAAAATAATTGTACATCTAGATTTTAGAATATAAAGACTTGTCCACTCTTAGTACAATAGACTAAATAAATCACACAGAAAAATTATCACTTTATTCATGCAAAAAAAAAAAAAAATAATAGTCCCCATGAAATGCATAGTAATGAGAGGAATTTTCATTTCTATCGAAGTACATTAATAGTGCATTCCTTAAAACAGACAAAGGACTTAAGTGCATTAGACAATGTAGCCCTGTTAAATTACACATAGAATGCCTGTCAATGTAAAGCTCATACTCCAAGTGCCATTGTAAGAACTCTTAAAGGCTAATCATATAAATGAATGCAATACAACAGCCTTAGGAAACTGCAGTGTTTGCTGGAGTACACTTCACCAACAGCTTCTGTTGCTTGCACTGAAAATACATCATATATTTTGTAAAACAGACAAGTGTCAAGACTCAGGCACATGGCTTTAACAACTGGTCATCACACAGAACAGCCCTAGCTAAAAATCATGAACCCTAAGAATGTTAGAAAAAAAAGTCTTCTAAAAACCGATTTATATATTTTACATATATTAACATGTTAAACCTTATTCCACCCTTGAAAAAAAGAGATTTCAGTAAGAAAGACTCTTAAAGTTGATTCAGTGCTGTAAAAAATTTACTCCTATTATTCTTCTTTGCTTCAGCTTTGTTACAAGTTGATGAAGTATGGGATAGATAACTGAACAGGGAGGTGGCTAGGAAACTGGATGAACTATTGGGCTCAGAAGGTAATGTTCAGTGCCACAAAATCCACTGTTGGTGTATCCCAGAGGAGGCTACTGAGGGCAATATCACCTAACTTCATGAATCATGTGGAAGATTAGTCTGAGTCTACTGTCAGCAAGTTCACTGATGGTAAAAAATGGAAGAAGTAGTTGATAGAGTAGATGTGTGTATTGTCATTAGAGGGACTTCAATAGGCTGGAGAAATGGACAGACAATAACCTCTAAATGTTCAACAAAAGGAAATGTGTGTCACGATCCACTAATGTAAGCAGGAATCGTGATGGTTTCGTTTGATCTCAAAGTGCAAAAGACACAAGGGGTTTCAGTTTTAATCAAAACAGGTACACTTTATTAAGTAGTACCACAACACAAGAATGCGATAGAAGAGAGGGAGAGATATAAAGAAAACAAAGGATAGAAAGAAAAAGAAGGAAAGGGGGGACAATAGCTACCAACAGACGAGACGAGTCCTCGTGGTCCTCTGCGGCCAATAGATCATCTTCGTCCGTGGGGGAGATCTCCGATTTTAGTTAACTTTGTAAGTCTCTTTATAGTCTTTTCGAAAGCAGAGGGCAGCCTGCCAAGAGGTGGTGAAGCCATGTAACACAGGCATAGAACAGGCTCTGCTCTCCTTTGGAGCGAGACGCAGCCACCGCTCCCTGCAGTTCCATAGTCCAGAGAATACAGGTGCAGAACAGGCTCTGCTCTCCTTTGGAGTGAGACACAGCCACCACTTCCTGCAAATTGGTTGTTCCATAGGAATGCTTTGTTGTATTGTTACCAGTTCTGGTCCAGCAGGCACACACTCGCAGACAGCATCTGGCAAACATCCACCTCGGCTAGGCCAGATCAGAACCCCTGTGTTTGAGTTTTCAGGGTTTTTAGGGTCCCAGTCTCTCAGTCTCTGTCTCATCCTTGACGACGGTTGTGAGGCAAAACGACAGGTCTTCGGACCGTCCTTCACAAATGTGAAATACTGCACTTGGGAAGGAATAATTCCAGGCACCAGGTCAGGCTGGAGCATACCAGCTGCAGCTTCTAGCTGACCCAGAAGACTAGGGATAAAGCAGGTCTGTGAAAGGAAGACTTTTCTTTGATGGGGCAGATTGAGTTAGAGACCACTTAGTCAAACTTCATATCAAGTCCATGGGCCCTGTAGTGAACAGTCGGACTTAGAACCATAGAATATGCTGTCTTGGAAGGCAACCACAAGGTCTTACAATTCCAACTCATGGCCTTGCACAGGATCACCCCCAAAAACACATCATGTACCTGAGAGCATTGTCCAAATGCTTCTTGAACCCTATTAAGCCTTGGTGCTGTGACCACTTACCTGAGGAGCCTGTTCCAGTGCCATGACATCACTGCTAGGCCATTCTTAATATCGTCTTTTAAAGGTCATGGCCATTAGGAAAGATGCCTGAGGGCACGAAAAAGGTAAATGTCATCCAGTTTTCGAAAACAGAAAGAAGAAGGGCACAGATTGCTACAGGCCGCCATTCTCACCTCCGTTCCTGGAAAGGTGGTGGAATAATATTTCCTGGAGACCACCTTTAAGCATAAGGTAGACAAGATTATCATGACTAGTCAAGAAAGAAAGACAAGAAGAATTCAAGAAAGAAGGAATTCAAGAAAGAAAGACAGAAATACTACAGGAAGGAAAGAATTCAAGACAGGAAAAATTCAAGAATGAATTCAAGAATTAATTCAAGAATTCAAAGATTCAAGAAAGAATTCAAGGATTCAAGAAAGAATTCAAAAAAAGGAAGGACAGGAAGGACAGGAAGGAGCTGTTCATTTTTTTATGTCTATTTGAAGCCCTGTTCCTTGAGAAGATTGAAAAACCCTGCAAATCAAAGGCTTAAAATAACTGGAATATTAAATATTAGTGATTTTCCCTTGTTTATCAGTCTTGTGCAAATAGTGGAAGGTTATATAACTAACACCTGTGTGCCCTGTATCCCTTTCTCAAGTACCTTCCATCGAATACACAAGATGAATGATGGTTAAAGATCTGTCCTCTGTCCACTCTCTATATGGCCTATTGTCGGAGTCCAGGATATCTGGACTACACTTCAAATTGCCCTGGAGAGTCCGAGACCCTCGCAGAGACCCGAGGAGGATACAGTCTTTGATCTGTGCTCCTGGGAAAAGTTTCCAACACTCATGGAAGAAGCAAAAGCAGCAAAAATGTAACTTAGATTATAGTTTAGTTTATCATAGAAGTGAAACTTGTAGTTTAAGGTTTTGTAGTATAGATACAAAAGAAGATAAGATGGAGGATTTGGGGTGTTGCCCTGAGTTCTCTCTTCTTCTTCTTATTGCTCCTTCTACTGCAGTAGAGGTGGCACATAGGCATTGGTAGAATAGATTTGAGGTAGAAGAAACATTTTAGCAACAAGTTATGAATACTGGTACAGAATTGGAAACATGATACGTATTATCAGTTTATTGGTTTTTAGAGTCCTTAAAATCTAGCAGCAGTCGCCATTTCACGGCTTTTGCAGCACATGCTTTGGTGTGTTAAACCCAGGTTCAGGGTGACATGATGAAGTTATGATAAGAACTTAATAAACAACAAGAGAAACTGAGAAGCTGTGAGTCCAATTCCTTTTATCTGGTACTGAACTTTGATAATAAGAAGAAATGCTCAAAAACAGGAGCCCGGGTCTTCTACAAGTGTTATTACAGCCTATGAGGTATTTAAGAACACATACAGATAAAATATATTCATAGGAACACAGACTGTTTGCGTCAAGAAAGTACAAATGAAAGAAATTGTGTAAAAGACAGTACCTACACGAGACACTTGGCATCTATAGAGACAAAAGAATAGGAGAGAGAAATTACTGTTTCGGAATGTCAAAGAAGGAACAATAAAGTCTAAAGAGATTAACAGAACAGTGTAGGCAAAAATTAACTGATCTATTCTAGTTTTGTTCGCTAAACTCTCAGAGTCCCATATGTATGTCCAAAACCAAACTCATGTCTAATAGCTGCTATGTGGCCATGTTTTAGATTTGTGTTGAAAACAGTTCTTATTAGCACACAGCCTGGGACTCAAAATGTTCAAGATAATGACAGGTTTGGTTAGGATGTCCTAGATTGAATTTATAGCTGTTATTGCTATTTAGCAGTAAATCAGGAGGCTCCTGTCCTTGCCATAGGGGTCACTTGCCTGACTGTACATTGGAGTCTAGTGCTTATCATCAGCTGCTTTTTGCTTTTGCCACTCTCTGCAGAGCTGTGCTGGTGATCACCTCACTCTTCTCTACCTGGGAATGTTTTGATAACAGCCTGGCAATGTTCCTGGGCTGGCAGGTGTCCAGCACATTGCTGCTGTTCCTGTGCTGCTGTACTGGACAGGCTGGAACTCCAGTGTGAATTTGAGTTGAAAGGACTGTGACCTGTGTGTGATTCCATGGTAGTAGAGCAGGACATCCAGAAGCATCTGTGTCTGTGGATAAGTCTATACCAAATCAGGTACATTTCAAAGTACCTGTGGCTGTGCTTGTGTCTGTGTGGCAGCTTTGAAACAATTCTAGCCCAAGAGTAAGTCCATGCTGGAGAAGGTACACCTTAAAACATCTGTGGTTGTGGATGTCCATGCTGCATCAGGCACACATTAAAGCATCAGTGGTTGGCAGAGGTTATGTGTTATGTTGGAGTACTTCAAAATGTGTGGCCATGGATAAGACCATAAAAGAGTAGGTACGACCCTACAGAGGTAAGGCCGAGTTGGAGCAGGTTTTTCTGAAGGGACTGTAACTGTAGTTAAGGCTACACTGGAGCAGGTGTATCTCTTAAGGCATTGTGGCTTGTGGAGAAGGCCATGCTGGAACTAATGCACCTAAGAGCAACTGTAGCTGTGATAAATCTATGCCTGAAGAGACTGTGGCTCATACATAAGGCTTCACTTGGAACAAGTACACATCTAAGGGACTATAGTCTGTGGATAACTCCAAGACAGAAGAGGGGTAAGAAAAAGAGTTCATTACAATGTTAAATCCAGTAATTTGGTCCAAAGGGACGAAAGATTATTGTAATGGAAATACCTTTAAATTGTTGTAACCTGGGATTGAAGTTGCAAATTATGAGGATTACTATAACAGCAATCTCATGTTAACAGTCAGGCTAGGAAGAAGGAGAGGAGTTCATTGCAATATTAAACCTGATAGCCTTGTCCAAAGGCACCAGGGATGGAAATTATAATGGATATCCCTTTAAATTGTCACAACCCAGGATTTGAATCATAGAATCATTAAGTTTGGAAAAGACCTCTAAACTCATGTAGTGCAAGTATTAACCCAGCGCATCCATGTCCACCACTAAAGCATATTCCCAGCTCCCACATCCACACATTTTTTGAACATTACAAGGATTGTGATTCCACCACTTCCTCAGCAGCCTGTTCCAATGCCTGGCCATCACTTCAGCAAAGAATTTTTCTAATCTCTAATATCTACTAATAACTAGGCCCAAAGGAGGTAATTTCTCATGTTCATAGTTATCACTGGTACCACTCTAAAGATCAAATACCCCGTTAGCACACTGACATAACTGTTTATACTGTAGGCTCTGGAAGTATGCAAATACTCTAAGCCAGCCTGTTTTTGTAATATTCTTTTATGTCTCACTTCTTTGCTATATCATTTGTGCATCTAATTTTTGTCACTAATATAAGCTTTCTAAATCCAATTTCTTGCCACTTACAGAATAAGACTTTTTTTAGTTTTTACAGACAAGATAAAATTTCTGGGTTTTTGCATGTTTAATCTTAATTTCTCTTAGCAACATATATTAGTTTAATATAATCAGTAGCCATGTATGCTCCCGTTTGCAGGTAAAGCCTTTAGTTTTCACAAGTATGCAGTATTAGTAGCTTTGTTGCAAAACAATGCACGTGTATGAGTAAGTGGGTTATGGAAAACCACTGCAACATGGTTACAAGGACAGTAACTACAACTCTGGTTGAACAGAGAGAGTAAGAAAGATATAAGACCAAGTAGTCATTTATTAAAAAATAATTGTATGTGCACTCAAACTCTAAGGCAAGTACTGTTTTTTTTGTTGAATAATAATGGCTCGCATCTAAAGTCATTGTGATTGTGTCCAGGGAGAAAGAAAAATTTTATCAAATCCAGTCTGATATCTTGTAGCAGCTTTCATCTTTTTTCCTTTAGCTTGCATTCTTACATAGATCCTTTTTCTCAGAACTATTGAAATAACCTTACCTTTGTTTTCTCCTCTGGTAACAATTATTCATCAGTACAATTATCTGGGACACAGTTCTGAGGATATATAGCACGTATTTCTAGTTTAAAGCAAAATGCTCTTTGAGATTTTAGTGGTGTAATTGAGTCAGCAAAAAAATTTATGGTGTTTACTCCAAGCTCAAAGACAGCAATGCTGTGTTTTGGCAGGTAAAAGGTACATATCTCTGAATACTTGAATTGTTATCTTGTCACAAAGGGAAGTCTGAATACATGCCAGGAGATCAAGCAATGGAAAATCTGGGAAAAACACTTAACATAATGTACAAAATTTGAAGGGAAAAAATTCATTCACTTTGCCCTTTTCTTCACAACAACACATACAAAATCCTGAGTGCATAGCTTTTATAATTAAACCCAAGAATAGAGAACACTTCATTTAATTATTAATTATTCTAGCAGCAAGAAAGAAAGAAAGAAGGTGAGTGTATAAGGTTTGTTGTGTATAAGGTTTGGATGGGGTTTAAAAACTTTTTCAAAAATATATTTTTCTTTTAGCATCTTGGATTTTAAAGGAAATATTCTGGAATCGCAATGACTTATGTATTCTGTATTCTGTTTCTCTTCAGTCTGTCACCAAATGGACTCAGGTACAAAAGTGCTTTGAGAAGTAACGAAGGGAAACTATTCCTTCAAAGCAGAAAAGCCAAATATATCAGACAGGCAAAAGAAGAGGAAGATAATAACAGCAACCTTAACATCCTCATGTAACTAATATGCCTAAACACATAAACTGCAGCAGTGGAAATTAGAATTGCACTTAGCATAGTAAAAAAAAAAAGTGAACCAGAAAATTGTGAAAGTTATTTTGTATCTATGGGGCCAAGAAACATATTCTAAGCAAGAACAAAGACTTGAAAGGAAAGTTAGGCCACAGCCTGTGGGAATTTGAAGTAGAAAATATAACAAAAACTTACCGAAAGGAGTAGATAATAATGATGCAGAAAAGTACTGGCAAATTCAATTGTGAAATTTCTCTCCATATGGAAAGAATATAGGTTTTCAGTTGGTAATGGAACAAATCCCATTTCTGGTCTCTTACAGCTTACGATGCTGTTCTTCCCCAGGAAGAAACTTCTTATTCTAGATGACAAAAGGGCAGGGAAGTCCTGAAGAACAACAATGAAAAACTATACTGATATTCCCAGTAATTTCTGTGTTTCTTCAAATTCTTGAGGGATTTTGATCCAGATCCTCTCATTCTTACAGCTTCACTTAGTTTGTCAGTCAACATGCTGTATTAGCCAAGAAGGATTTGAAACAGCTGCTTTTTAATGATCTTGAATCTGTAGCCCAAGTGTTTGTCTCCAGTCCAACCAAAAAGTAGCTATCTGACCTAAATAATTCTGTATATATTGGATTATAAAATCCATTTAACATTTGGGATCCATGTCTATAAACAAGCATTTTTGCCTACTGTGAGCCTGGAAACCAGCTCTATCAGCCTATGCTGGGATGCTGTTAATGTCCAACTGAACTTCACACTCCCACAAGTTTTTCTTGCTATCCACATTATCAGCAATGACAACTTGACCTTATTAAAGATCAAGCTAGTGAGTTTTCCTAAAAACGCTAAACAAATGGCATTCCTAAAAGAACTTAACCAAAAAAAAAAAAACAAAACCTAACAGTTTTCCTGAAAACATTGCCTATTTACCATTCTACCATTTAATAGTGCATTTCCTGGTAGTGACCAGTTATCTTCTAGATATGAGCTTGTTTTAGTTACTTCTGTGGATTTCTAATACCTTCAGCAATATTGATGATGCTCAAGGCAGAAAGCTGGGTGACAGATATGAGTAATATAGAACAGTATGATACCAAGTGCCAACTCTACATTTTTGGAAGGTTTCAAGACGTTCATAGAATCTAGAATTCTCAAATTAAAAGGCAGGCAGGCAGGCAGGCAGGCAGGCAGGCAGGCAGGCAGGCAGGGAGGGAGGGAGGGAGGGAGGAAGGAAGGAAGGAAGGAAGGAAGGAAGGAAGGAAAAAAAAAGATGTAAATTTTGTAAACCTGCATCTTACTGGCCAGTTTTCAGAATTTGAAAAGAACACTTATTAATCATCCTTTCTACAGTAGGGAACAGACTGAGTATTTCACCTGGACCGTCTGTTTCTTTCTCTATTTTATATTGCTTTTTGCTTTCTTGTAAAAATATTTATCTATGAAGTTATTCATATGGGTCAATTACTTCTGTTAGCATGATTCTAATCAGATGTAGAATTAACAAAATTATTTACTTTTTCATTTTTCTGTTTGATTGTTTGTTGTGAGGGGTTTTTTTCCCAAAACTGTATGTGAGTATTCAGTCACTCCTTTTCATAAAGTTCTGTTTAAGTCAGAGCTCTCCCATAGAACAATTTTTAAGAATCACTGTTTGCTGTGGTTAGACATCAGTGGGCAACTAAGCATCCCCAAACTGCTCAATCATGTCTCGCTCCTTACTCAGTAGGCTGGGGAGGAGGAAAGAAATAGCAAGAGGAGTCAATATAAAACAAGAAAAACAAAGTGTCATGTTATGAATAAAATGAATTCTATTATAAAGAAAATTTGGTTATTAAGGAAATTAATTCTGTGCTAGCCATGTCCTGTGCATTGTCATAATTAAACATTAAGATGTTAATTCCTCTATGTGATTTACATGATGGAGAAAAGAGTTCTCTGGAGCAGAAAAAATGTTAACACCATGTGAAATTTTAGAGGCGTAAAGGAAACACAACAGACTCATTAAAAAATATATTATACAATAAAAACCCTCTCTTACCTACCAGTTTAATAGGCAATTAATGACATCATATGATAAGGAGTAACCCTTTGGTGAATTGGAGTCAGCTGTCCCTGTTTTGTACCCTCCAAATCTCCAGTGTCCTTCCAGCCTGCTCACTGCTTGGAAAAAGAAAATGTCAACAGGGTACATGCATGGTTCAGCAATAACCAACATTTCGTTGTGTTATGAACACTGTTTCAATCACAAATACAAACCACAGCACCACATAGGTCTCTGTGGAGTAAATTAGCTCTATGTCAGCCTGACCCAGTAGAGTACTGAAGGAAAAATAAAAAGCTTAGCATGAAAAGTCCACATGATTTGATGATACTGTTATGTACTTAAGAGTCCACAACCATATCAAAGTGCCCTTGACATTTAAAGACATTATTCTGAAATAGGGATTAATTTTGCTATTTCTGCTATAAATGTTACTGAAATGAGTTGCTCCTAGCAACCATGTATCTTGTAGGTCTTCATCTCAATCGTGTAGACCAAAGAAAGAAAAAATTAGTGCTACAAAGCCGTGTTTTCATAAAGAGGGGAAAACCATCACAGAATTGAAGTTTTAAACTTGCAATGACTTTCTTTCTACAATATTGTTTGCGTACTACCATCTCTTTCAATGTTAAAACAAATACAAAAAGTAGCACTACAAAGACTTCAGTCCTAAAAATTTGTTATCATTAAAAATTAGAGAAAGGCCTATCACTGAAAATTGATAATATAATTCTTATAATTTAAATTCCTTCATCAATAGCTAGTCTACATCTTTTGTATTATCAGACTTTTTTCTGGTGAGAAACAGCATCTTTAATACCTCCAGTAGGTGTTTTTCAAATTAGGATAAATATTTTGCTGCATTAGGTCTAAGATAGAGTTAAAAATAGCCAGAGATACAATGTCTTTTCTTTTTTTTTTAACCGTTTAATATAAAGGACACTATTATAAAGACCTTCAGCATCTTTGCAAAGCTAAGGTTCTTGATAGAAACAACAAGAAAAAAATCTCCCTAGCAAAAAAAAAAAAAATCAGAATATAGAGCATAGTTATGTTTGCAGGTACTATAGCTATCACATATTTTGTCAGTCTTAGAGTCTCTGTTATGTTATCTCTATTTGTCCTGGTTTGGAACAAATATATTCAGAAGGATAAATATTCTCTGATAAAAACAGGCTGCAATCACCCTCTCCCATCAGGTTCGAGGAAAGAAATATTTCCTCAAAGGAAAGTGAAAGGGAAAAAAAAAAAAAAGAGAACTATTTATTTAACCAACACACAAGAAAAAAATAACAATAACACCAAACACCAAATTATATATATNAAAGTCCAGGAAAATGCAGAAGTCCAAGTCTCTTCCTTTAGAAGAAAACAGGCAGCACTCTCCCTGGAAAAACTAGAAGGCCAGTGTCTTCCTCCCCCCTTTCAGCCCACGCCACTGAAAAAAAAAAAAAAACAAAACTCCACAGCAACATAGAAAAATTGACCTTGAGACAGTAGAATTGTTTTGAAAAGATTTCTCTAGCTAGTTTTTTTCTCTTGGCTCTTGGGGCTCAGTTTTCAAAAGCAAAAGACTCATTTTTTTTTCTCCTGGCATAGAGGAGACAAATATGGGATAATCTTAAAGTCACCCCAAGACACTATGTTATGCTTGGAGCTCGGTTAACTTAAAAAATTGCTTCAGGGAACGATTTCATCAGATATAGGTACATGATTAAACTCACACAGACAAATAATTACCGGCAGAAAAGTCCATTCAGAAACTAACCCTAGACATTTCCAAACATAGGTCTACTACTCAGTATTCAGTGCTAAACTATGGCATAATTGTATACAGAAGAGAAATTTTAGAATATTACGAAGTTTCTTTATATAAAATTTTGGATGAGAGGGATCACGGTCTTGATACAAACAAATCCAGTGGTGCTTTAATGGGTAAAAGTCTATAATTTCCATGAGTTTTAAACCAGCATAAAATCCTGAACAGAACTGTGTCAAGGAGCTAACATATGAAAAGCTTGTGCAATGCTTTTGCAAGCCGGCAAAATATCAAAAATCAAAAGCATTTTTAGTACCTCAGATTTGCAGTATGATTAAATAATACCCAGACCTGAGTATTAATAATACATGAAAAAGAGCTGTATGGGATTGTCTCCTTTGAAGTATATTTATATCTGTTTTCTCCACAGTACCTATGGAATGCTCAAGTTTCTCAGTGGGTAATACGTTCCTTTAACATCTGAAAAAGAAATATTTTAGATGTTCAATTTTAGTTTTTTTACTCTTAACATTGGCATTTGTGCTTTTGAAAGGTAACTGTTCATTTTCAAATACAGGTAAAGTCTAATAACAATTCTCCAAAATAGCTGTTTCTTGATATATACTTGTCAGAAAAGTTCGAAACATGATGCCTGCAAAAACAACCTTTCAGAGAACCTTTTCTGATTGCAAATCTGACTGAATAAAACAAAACAAAATCAACCTGCATGCAAGACACTATGCAACAAAACTCACTATATGCGTGTCCATTTAACGGGACAGCAAAAATGAATTAAAATAAATTCTCCATTAATTTTACAAGACTGGATTGAGTATAAAGATGGAAACAAAATTTTTATTAAAACAGGAAAATAAAATATGTATTATGTATTAAAACACTCTTATCAATGCAATATAAAACCAAAGAATAAAATTGAGTATTCGATGTAAAGATAACGAGTAGCCACAATGTAACAAAATAATCCGTCTCAATGAAATAACACAAGCTCTTTGACTTGAAGCAAAACTGCGTGCAAGCAGTTGTGAAAGGGTGCAGGAGGAATTCCAAAGCTGCAACAACTTTGGCCAGAGAGGGCATTGGAGGGGACAGGGAATGGTGTGGAAAAGGGAAGAATGGAGAAGAAAAGAGGTTGAGGCAGATAAAGTTTGTGGAGAAGAACCAAGATTGGCCTTCCACCCCTACACCTGGAACTTGTGGTTGACTACAGAAAAGGATACCAGGGATTTACTGGTCCCCAGAAAAGGTCCTGAGAAAAACCCATGGGAGTTGGGGGGAAAGAAGTCAGGAGCTGTGCCACGAGAGAGAGTTAGAGAGAGAGGGAGAGACTGGAACATGCCCCGCCACCCCTGGAATTTGTGTTGCCCCAGAAAGACCCTGGGAACCTGATGGAGATGGGAAGAGAACCCCAGAAGCAGTGCCACAAAGAAAGAGGGAGAGAGAGAGTTGGGGTTATAAGGTAGGCAGGGGGAAGGGACAGGGTAGGTTTCTCCAGCCAAACCAGGAGATCGTAATGCAGGAAGGGGTCCAAGTCGATGCCAAAGCTCTACGTTGTTCAGGAAGCAGTCTCCGACGTCCTGGCCCCAGCTAGCACGTGGCCAAGATGGTGTCGTCAAGGTCCCGAACAGCTAGGAGGTCCTCCCCGCAGCTCAGCACAGCTGAAAAGAGCATGGAGTCCAGGCTTCACAGCTTTTTATACCCTCTGTCCCACCCCAGCATTTGTGCATTTCATGCATGTGTGGATATCTCGTTCCACGCCTCTCTCCACCCCAGAGAGGCATAGCCTTTTATTCCATTGGTCCACCACTGTTCCCACCTCCTTTCAGTTTCATCTGGTGGGAAGCTGTCTTTGTCTTAGCCATGTGCCAACACCATGTGCCACCTCCCCCCAGCCTCATCAGGACTCCCAGGCCACCCTGAGTGCCCCAACCATGGCCGGAGCCACTTGTACACAGAGTTCCACTGGGCCAGAGCTGCAGGTCACCAGAAACAGCAGTGTGAAACAGCAGGCAGGTGGCAGCCACGCTGGTCCCGGGCACCACAGGACAGTGCCGGCAGCCAGGGGGGAAAACAGGGCCCCTGCCACGCCAGACAGCAGGCAGCAGATCCAGCGCAGCATGGCATGCCGCGGCAAGCAGCACCCTCACAATGGGCTGGGGCTTGGTTTGGCTCTGGTGCCAGCTAGGAGCACCTCTCCCCTGCACCAGGAAACCACCACCCCCCAGGGGCAGCAGCAATTCCTGGCACCTCAGGAAAGAGTACCACGTGGGACAGCCACAGCCCCCTTGGGAATGCCACGGCGGCACGGGATGGGTGGCAGCATCTGGGGCTGTGCTGGGCTGGAAGCAGGATGCTGGGGAGCCAGGGCTGCGCCACCTTGCCCAGCTGGGAGTCACAGCAGTGTGGGGATGCAGGGCCAATGGCAGTGGGGGGAGGGGGCTGGGCCCGCAACACCTCACCAGTACCTGGGTGCCTGGAGCCACACGGAAAAGGAGACTCCCTCCTCATTCCCTCCTCCACTATAGACAAAAAAGTTTTACAATACCATGTAAAAACCACGACAACATGCACAAACTTACAACATGGTGTCAATACACAAATAAATTGTTAAAATAATCCAAATAGAAAATATCTTGTTCTTATACAATTGATGTGAACAAAACAAAGATACCTTGGATAACTTTAATCTGATGGATTTTTTCCTTCTATTAATCACTGTCGAAGTGAAAAATTTAGATCTTTTATGACTGTCAAGATCTTGGCATGAGGCGCTTGTACTCTAGTAACGTGACTACTTCACTATTCATTATAATAGTACAGCAACTTTGGTTACTTTTAACTCTAGCTTTGATTGTATTCTGTATTTATGAAATGTGGAATGTTCACATAGAAAAGAAACAACTCAAAAGTACACCCTGGCAAAACTGTCATACCAGCTTCTGTTTTTATCACATTTTTTCTGCAGAATTTTCCTAAACATTTTGAGCTCCTTCCAAGGAAAGACCTTTTTTTTTTAAGTATACTTATCTCTTCAGGAAATTAGTCTAACAAAATCAGATACAAATTCTAAAAAAAAAAATTTCTGACTATCAGCATAGAAGAGAGAGCTTTTGTCAAGCATGCCTCCACTAAGGAACCTGAAATTTGAGTTGCATGTGGGTCTATTCACTAACTACCTTCCAATCAAACCATACTTTGTAATTTTCCTGGAAATATAGATCACATGAAACAAATAAATTCTAAACCTTATTTTCAGATTTTTTTTACTACAGCTAAAGTGTCAGAAATACAAGATAGATTGTTAATATATGAGATATGTATGGAAGTTGTGGTGACCAGTTGTTGCAGAAAAAATTATCATACTGCAGAAAAATACAAAAAAGCAAACATAAGAGTAAACAAAGCAAACAAAATCCCTAAGAATCCAGAAATATCCTGCTGACTCTGGTTATGCCTTTGACAGTGAGCATATGAACAAATATAATGCCCAAGCACCCAGATAACACAAGACCCAGTTAAGCACAGTGACAATCAGATAAGTTCAAAGTCCAAACAATGCTTTTGTCTCTTATTTAATACAGTTACTATGATTTCAATTGTATGTTTCAACCATAGAGAATTTGTACACTTAAAAGCCTATACATTTATTGTCTTTTACATATGTGTACCTAAATATTTTATTTCTCATCTCTGATGAAATTTATTACAGCCACAATTCATGAATTTCTAGAAGACCTGCAGCCTAAGTACTCAGCTTTTTCACAAATTAAAAAAAAAAAAAAAAAAAAGAACAGGTATTAACTTCTGCAGATTTTTCATTGTTTTTCAGATACCAATTTAAGTAACGATTTAAGAAATAATATTTTTTTAAAAAATTATTTACATCATTGCAAAGAAGAAAATTAATTTTTGAAATTTGGAGACAAGCCACTATGTAGTTCAAAGCAAACACTGAGCTTTGTTAAATTAAAAAAAAAAAGTTTAGGATTTTACTTTTTTTTTCTTTAATTCTTTTTCCCCACTTTTTCTCCCTCTTTTTTCTCTCCCTCTCCCATCATTTGCCCTAAATTTGTCCTAAGCACAGTTTCATTGATGATTTGTCCCATACTATTCATCTTCCAACAGAGTATCACTCACATTTTCCTATTTGTATTTCTAATTACTTTCTGGCTGATATCTTTATATATTAAAAGAGTAGGGAACTGCAGGTGTTGATGATAATACCTAACTTTACTGTAATGTGTGTTTTACTGCTCTATAGATGGTAGAGAAGAGATGTTGAGAGTTGTTATGTGAGCCTAAGTATTTTAATTATTTCACAATTTACTGGGACTTGACTAATTTCCTCCTGTTAAATTATTTCTATCCCAAGCTTCCTTTGAGCAAATACCTACAATCTTGTTGCTGTAACAATGTGGATGTATGCTGAATATTTAGCAATCAAAAAAGATATCTCTCCTGAAAGCATGTTGCTCTGGAAAACATTTTAAAAAATACTACAGTAACCAGGCTGACTGACTGGATGTCAGGTGCCCACCAAGCCACTTTATCAGTCCCTTTCCCAGCCAGACAGGGGAGAGAGAATAGAATGGAAAACAACTTGGAAGGAAAACAACTGAGATAAGGCAGTTTACTAAAGCAAAAGCAAAAATGTGCACATACTAACAAAGTAAAAAATAACAAGGTTTATTCTCTGCTTCCCATCAGCAGCAATGTCAGGCCACTTCACAGGAAGCAGGGCTTCAGCACATGTGATGGTTTCTTAGCAGGCAACCACTGTACACGGTGAATGCTCCCTCTTCCTCTTCTTTCCCTTAGCTTTTATATCTGAGCTGACATCATATGGTATGGAATATCCCTTTGGTTAGTTCGGATCAGCTGGCCTATAGTGGCAGTCACACTGACATCATGAAGGGTTCACACATCGGCCAAGTTTATTACAAGCACTATCTAAGTAGCAGTAATTGCACACAGCCAAACTCAAGCATACAGTTAAATCTCTACAGCCTACCTCTACAGCTACCACTATGCCTATTCCTATATTTCCTATGCTAACCTAACTACCTCTAGCAGACTATATGTCCATCTCATGTAGACAATATGTCTGTGTCTGTAGACAATATGTCTGTCTGTCTCTCTACACAAGCAGCCTCCCTATAACACAACTACAATGTTTACATTAATCACCTAATGACCTGAGGGTCAACTCTCCTATCCAACCACAGACGTCAGGCTGTGTCCGTGAGACACAGCCTGCTGTAACCTCTCTGCCAAACATGCCCTGATCCCGAAGGGTGCCTCGCTCCTTGCACGCCACAGGCCTACTTGTGTCCTCTCCCAGGATCTTACCCTTAATTGAGGAAGGAATGTTACAGTGATGAAGTCGTCCTCAACAGTAGCCAAAACACTGGTGTGTTATCAACACCTTTCTAGCTACCAAAGCACAGTACTCTGAGGGCTGCTATGAGGAAATAAACTCCATCTCAGCCAGACCCACTGCAACAGATAATTTGTCTTCCTACTGCCTGAATCCAGTAAGGTGTTTTATTAATTTTATACAATTGGAGAGGTGGAAACAGACAGAGTTTAATAGAAAGGTGCAAAAAGACCTGGCATGTGAGTCAGGATAAAAAATTTAGGAATATATGACATTTTTAACTACTAATGAAAAATGACTCATATTAAATTATTTTTCTTTTCTGGAGCAGCTGCACAACTCACAGAGAGTTGTACTGCTTTTCCTCTCCACATAGCACTGATTGCACAGTGCGGGAAGTTCCCAAACAACCATACATGATAGCCTGTGTATGTTCAAGCAGCTCATCTGCCTGTGGGCTTTACAGCCTGGAGCACTTCAAAAAGCCTCACTAATAGTTGCTAAGGAAACCTAATAGCTCTAAAACTATACGAAATATTAGCATGTTATCCCCATGAAATAGCTGGATATTCCAGGTTTTGACACTTCTGCCATTCAAAATTCATATATTAAGTTTTGCATGTGACTTTTTCTATCATTCACATCACAGGGACTAGGAGAGAAAATATGTGACAGGCAGCAGGGTTTTAGTACTACAGATAGTCCCATGCTGTCAGTGACTAGTGGTTTCATACAGCATAATCTGAGGAAATCCCTTGGGAAGTTGTGCACATGACCATAGGTGGCCCATGCTTTCGTAAGTATAAAAAAACTTCACAAAGCATACTGCAATAAAGACTTGGGATCTAGTTGGTCAGAAATCTCAAGGTGTATAAAATACCAGTCTTCAAAAGACCTTGGTCCTGTCCTCATGGGACAACACAAAGAGAGAAATACTGGCATGTTTGGGGGGTTTAATCCCTTTTTTTGTAATATTTACTAGTGAGTTTATCAAATGACAAGATTTCTTATACATAAAACACTGCTTACTTTAAAATGTTAGCCAGCAACTAAAATGCACCCTAAAAGCACAAGATGAACTTAATTCTGTTCCTAGGATTAATTTACATAAAAATTTTCTATCCAGTCCCTATAACATTGAGAAATTATTTCCTCAATAGATAACAAATTTAATTAATATTTTATAGAACAAATATCTGCAAAATAAATTGCTTTTAATGGGGTTTTCAGCAAAATCCCAAACTGTTTTCGTTCCTAGAGACTGCTGACTGCTATGTACTTCATATCCAACTTCACATCCCTATGATGTTGTGGTTTCCCCCACTGGAGATATTCAAGAACCATCTGGACATAATCCTCTGCAATGTGCTCTAGGTTAAGCAGAAAGGTTGGACTAGATGACTGATTCACTGTGGTCCCTTCCAACCTTACCCATTCTGTGATTCTGTGAAAAGCACAATTATTGACTTGTGTTAATTAAGCCATGTTTAATTTGTCATGTGAAATCCTGCAAAGATTTGTCCCTAACTAGCAGTAATCTGGAGGAATGTATATCTGCAAAAGCATGAACCAGACAAACATATATCTAATCATAATTATTAATCTCCAAAACTAAAATGCTCGCCTGGTCTTCAGGGGGAAAAAAAGGGTCAGCTGTGTTGATTTGTTTATTTAAATTTATTTTGTTTTTTTAAAAGTTGCCAGCTTGTTTTCTCTCTCTGACACAAAATCAGTCTTGAGTAAAATTCTGAAAAATACTAAAGCAGGTGAAGAAGCTGTAATCAGAAGCCTAAAACCCATGGAAACAAAGTATTCTTGTCAAGAGTGGAAAAGAAGCTATCATTCCTTTATGACAAAAATTTGAGTTAATCTTTGTCCTCTAGCTTCAGACTTGAATCTGTACTTATTTCCTTAATGCTTGGAGAGAATTTCAGATTCTCATCTGGACTTAATATACCATTGTACACGGTAACTTGAACGAGCTTAAATATTGTGAGATATAAGTGGTTTTGATTCAGATATGACAAATCACTAAGAAGCTGAGAGAAATATATTTTTTTACATTTTCCAATATTATTTTTGAAATTATCTGGAGGGTCCTGAGTCACAGCAGTGCCTTCAAAAAAAGCTTGAATTTTTTGCCTACAGGGAAGTCATCATCCAGCCTTTGTCCTTCCTACTTTCTGTAACTAATAGGAAAGAAGATTGGTTAATGACACATAGAACATAGATGGTTTTAAAGCAAGAAAAAGGTCTTTTAAATGAAGGGTTGTTGTTTTTCCTGAAGAACGTTTGAAGTGGTAGCCAAGGTAGCCAAGTGTTACCCTAGTAGACCAGGAAGAAATAAATGGAAGCATCCCAGTCACAGATTTGCAAGTGAAAGGAAAAGACAAACTGTCTCTTTCTGAGGTTTGCACATTTTGTTGAGAGAGACGACATATTCCCTGTTTTATTGATCTTTTTTATCCACCTTCTATGGTCTTTTCTTGACTGGCAGATAATATATTTTCTCTTCATCCCTGAACAGAAGTGATTTACTGCTCTGCTTAGTCACTAAAAAAAAAATCCCTCCTATTGAAGTAGTGTCACTGGTACAGCAAAGGATATTAGTCTTAACAGGGAAAAAAAGACCAGCAGAACTCTGACTCAGTGATTTGGAAAGGAAGAATCCTGTGTTCTGTTCTCGTTGACTCAGTTGTACATATTTCTTTTATTAAACAATCATCACATGAAACAAAAGAATTGGAGAGAGCCTTTTACTAGCAGTTTAAGTAAAGAGGATTTTCAGCATGGCATGGCCTCTAAAAAAGGAGAGTATCAAGAAATATAACATTTCCTGCTGTTAATGAACCCTACTGTAATATATAGGATAGTGACCAATGATTTTGGGAAAAAGAAGGCTGCACAATCTTATAAAAATTTTCGTGACAGTTGGCATGTACCTCAAAAGAAAACAATGCTAGATGATTCTTAAAAGATTTCTTCTGTCAGATTAAAAAGGAAAAACTGTCATACCACCAACTTGAAACTAGAGAAAGAGATAGGATAAAGGACAAAGCCAAGTGATTTTCCTTTTTAACCTGATAAAAAAACAGCTAACTAGTATCCAAACAATTTACTTTTAAATATTTTTAATAGTTGGACTAGCAGTGTTCAACTATCAACAAAAAGAATGGACTCTAAAAGGCTGAAGTTAATTTTTAATTTCTTTAATACAGCATTGAAACAAAGATCTTCACAAAAGACCTAATTAAAGATGGTGAGTGTCTTACTAGTGCAGGAAACAGTCACAGTGTCTTTCATAGTCTTGTGCTATATAAGAAATTAAATTTTATAAATGGCATTAAATGTGCTGTCTATTAAAATGATAAATTAAAATTATATAATATCACTACAGAAAGGTCTCAGTGGTTTCATGGTGTGGTGGATTGACCAGGATTGGATGCCAAGTGTACACCAAAGCCAATCTATCACTGTTCTCCTCAGCTGGACAGGTGAGAGAAAATATAATGAAAGGCTCATGAGTCAAGATACGGACAGGGAGAGACCACTTACTGATTACCAACACAGACAAAACGGACTTGATTCTGGGAAATATATTAAATTTACCATGAACCTAATCAGAGTAAGATAATGAGAAGTAATATGAAATATTAAAAACCCTTTCCCACACACCCTCCTCCTTCAGGGGCCCAAATTCACTCATGATTTCCCTAACTCCTCATATTCAGTGCTGCAGGGGGACTGGGAATGGGAGCTGTGGTCACTTCATCACATGTTGTCTCTGCTGCTCCTTTTTCCCCAGGATTAGGATTCCTCAAACTCTTCCCCTGCTCCTGTGTGGGCACTCTTCCACAGGACACAATTAGTCCTTCATGATCTTCTGTGATGTCAGTCCTTCCCACAAGAGGTAGTTCTTCCTCAACTGCTCCAGCATGGGTCTCCTTCATGAAATGCAGTCCTTCAGGAAGAGACTGCTCCAGCTTGGTTCCCTGTGGGGTCACGAGTCCTGTCAGCACACCTGCTCTAGCATGGGCTTCACACAGGGTCACAACCTCCTTTGGGCATTCTGCTCCAGCATGGGCTGCAGGGGTATATGGGCTGCAAGGGGACAGCCTGCCTCACAGAATCTCACCAAATTAACAAGGTTGGAAGAGACCATAGAGATCATCAGGCCCTACCTATACCTAACTTATCAATCTACCCAACACCAACCCATTATTTAAACTATCTAAACCATCTAAATCATGTCACTAAGTATGCCATCCAACCTTTCCTTAAACACATCCAGGGACAGTGACGCCACCACCTCCCTGGGCAGCCCATTCCAATGGGAAATCACTCTCTCTGTGAAGAAGTTTTTCCTAATATCCAGCCTAAACCTTTCCTGATGCTTGTACTCCAGCCTCTTTACCATCCTTGTTGCTCTTCTCTGAACACATTCAAGCAACTCAACATCTTTCTTAAACTGAGGGGCCAAGAACTGGACACAGTACTCAAGGTGGGGTCTAACCAATGCCAAGTGTAGGGGAAAAATAACTTCCCTAGTCCTACTGGCAACACTATTCTTCACACAGACCAAGATGCCATTAGCCTTCTTGGCCACCTGGGCACACTGCTGTCTCATGTTCAGTCTCCTATCAACCAGCAGTCCCAAGTCCCTTTCTGCTNCTTGTTGCTCTTCTCTGAACACATTCAAGCAACTCAACATCTTTCTTAAACTGAGGGGCCAAGAACTGGACACAGTACTCAAGGTGGGGTCTAACCAATGCCAAGTGTAGGGGAAAAATAACTTCCCTAGTCCTACTGGCAACACTATTCTTCACACAGACCAAGATGCCATTAGCCTTCTTGGCCACCTGGGCACACTGCTGTCTCATGTTCAGTCTCCTATCAACCAGCAGTCCCAAGTCCCTTTCTGCTTGGCCTCTCTCCAGCCACTCTGTCCCCAGCCTATAGCTCTGCATGGGGTTAGTGCAACCAAAGTGTAAGACCCGGCACTTAGATTTATTAAACCTCATACTATTGGATTCAGCCCATCTATCCAGCCTGTCAAGGGCCCTCTGCAGAGTCCTCCAACCCTCTAACAGACCGACACTTACTCCAAGCTTGGTGTCATCTGCAAACTTACTAATGAAGGACTCCATCCCCTCATCCAGATCATCAATAAAGATATTGAATAAAACCGGCCCCAANGTCCCCAGCCTATAGCTCTGCATGGGGTTAGTGCAACCAAAGTGTAAGACCCGGCACTTAGATTTATTAAACCTCATACTATTGGATTCAGCCCATCTATCCAGCCTGTCAAGGGCCCTCTGCAGAGTCCTCCAACCCTCTAACAGACCGACACTTACTCCAAGCTTGGTGTCATCTGCAAACTTACTAATGAAGGACTCCATCCCCTCATCCAGATCATCAATAAAGATATTGAATAAAACCGGCCCCAACACTAGTGACTGGTCTCCAACTGGATGTGACACCGTTCACCACTACTCTCTGAGCTCGGTTATCCGGCCAGTTCTTAACCCAGCGCAGAGTAAACCTGTCTAAGCCACAAGCCACCAGTTTCACCAGGAGTTTACTATGGCAGAGGGTATCAAAGGCTTTGCTAAAATCTAGATACACTACATCTACAGATTTTCCCTCGTTGATCAGATGAGTTACCTGATCATAAAAGGAAATCAGATTGTTCAGGCAGGACCTTCCCCTCCTGAATCCATGCTGACTAGATCTTATCTCCCTATTATCCTGTAGGTGCAGCACAATTGTCCTTAAGATGATATGTTCCACAATTTTCCTGACACTGAGGTCAGGCTGACAAGTTTATAATTCCCCAGATCCTCCTTCCAACCCTTCTTATAGATGGGTGCCACATTAGCCAACTTCCAGTCATCTGGGACCTCTACAGTAAGACAAGACTGTTGAAAAATCATCAAAAGAGGCTTAGCAAGCGCGTCTGCCATCTGTCTCAGCACTCTTGGATGAATTCAATCAGGTCCTATAGACTTATGAGGGTCTAGGTGGGTCCGTAGGTCCCTAACATCTTCCTCCTGAATCACCAGGGGGCTATACTATTCCCTGTCTGTATCTACCAGTTTAAGAGACCACTTTTCCTTTAGATAATCAGTTTTGCTTTTAAAAACAGAGGCAAAGAAGGTATTGAGTACCTCTGCCTTTTCCT
>WEIV01011476.1:251460-271747 GCA_013390005.1 Calyptomena viridis | reverse complement strand
GGCCTTTTAACCTCATGGATTCTAGACTCATTTCCCCCCACACTGGCCATTTGTTCACCCATTATATAAATCATGTTGAAGATAATTTATGTCCCTGGCTCCCGACCAGTTTTTCTATTGGCTCCTGTTGAATTGCTGAGAATTGCAGTGGTAATTTTGGTGGTGCTGTGACTGCAGAGCTTGGCCCTGGAATTAGGGGATTCCCAAGGATTAGTCATTCAGCAGAGGCCAGCCAGACATTCTTTATTTTTGAAGGCAATGTACAGCTTTGAAGAAGTCAACACTTTTGGTGTTGATCTTTCTGAACAAGTAGCACTAATAGGGCCAGGCATCTAGACTATCTTCTGTAGTAGGTTTTAGACCTCATTGTGGTCTTCATCACATCTTATCTAGAAGACATTATCGCCAACATAAACAGTCAAATGACCAAACAAGATGCAAATTAAGAGACTATGAAAATATTTTTGCACTTGAGCCAACTGCCAGCACTTCATTTTGTGATGAAGTTTAATGAAGTATGCAAATGAAGTCTGTTAACTTTTCCTGGCAGGAGAGAAGATCTGAGACTAAACCCCACAGTGCCAAGCCTGGACAATTAGAGTCAAGTCTGAAAAATGTTCTTGAGCACTTATGTGAAATTACTTGGGACATAACGTGCTCCTGTCTGAGAGCAGCAGAATACCTTGCTGGAAAAGATCTTGCCTCCCAAAGTCCTGTATGCTGCTTATTTTGGAGCATTCAGGAAACCTCCTAGTGAATCAGATTCCCAGACTTTGAACATTATTTCTTCAGATGCTTACTGCAGTCAAAATATCAAGAGGCAAAACCATCCCAATGATTTATCTAATAATACAGGAGTCAAATAAACTCAACTTATACCATGAAATCATAGATACAAATAGCATTACCTGAGCTATGGAAGCTTGAGGGTTTCCTACCAGATTTTTAAATGTGCGCCTGGACACCCATTTCAGCTGATGAAGGAAGGAACTGGCATATGTGATCTGTCGGAAAATCGATCTTATTTTCTTTTTATTTCCCAAAGAAATATTCTCTAATTGTGCTTTTGTTTCCTTGTAGTAGGTAGAGTTGAAGTATTTTTCTGCTAATTGCTCAGCCAAGCTTTTATCGTATTCAGTGTGTTCTTCAGTGCTTTGTGCTGGAAGGACTAAAAAGAAACATGACTGTGTCTATAAGAGATGGAAAGGTTGTTAAGGAGTTAAGCCAGGAGAGTTACGTTGGAATGGGAGAGTTACTAATGAACCAGAAGAATTAATATGCACATGTAGTTTTAGTGATTCACTGCCCTCAGTCTCATAGTATGCAGTTCAAAAGAGTTGGTATAAGTAAGACCAAAACTCTGTGTTTGTCTGAGCAATAGACAACAGCAGCTTCACAGAAGACTGACTGGGTAAAACCTTGTCTGCCCACAAAGCTTCAAAATGACAGCTTTTAACAGTTAGCTTTTAATCAAAAAGTGATTTTCACACCCGCTTCTCCTTCCTCGAGGTTTCTCTAAGAGATCTGTTTCACAGATCTGATAAGGTAATGCTAGACTTCCCAGACTTTTAAATCCAGGTAATCCTGCATATGTTTACTTCACTCATAAAGAAATTTCAGCTAGAATTCCTTTTTTTCTCAACCATAGTCCAATGTGTGCTTTTCCAATGACAAACACAATGTGTGTTACCACCTGTAGTATTTGTCAGACCCTGCAAACAGCATTTCTGTAAAATGACATTTACTTCCTTGGTAAAGATGCAGTGAAACTGTGTGTTTGAGTATGTAGTATATTCATAATTTCATGTCCCTTTTCATTCCTGGGAAAAAAGAGTATGCTGTTAATCAGTGGCAGCAGAAAAGGATGAAAAAGCATGCTACTGAACACAGGCAAGATCTGAATTGTTAGTCTGGGAATAATTTCTGCCTTACCACAACTTCAAGGAAGCATCAAATCCAGTAACACTGATCCTCTATCTCTACCACCTCTTCCCGCCCAGCTCAGAGGAAGGAAAAAAGCAATTTCCTATCAAATAAACCATTCCATTAGGTAAAAAATCCAAGTCATAACTGCATCAAATTATGTCCCTATCTGGAACAACTGTCCTGGTTTATCATCTCTGCTTCTGCAGGACATCAGCTGATTTGCCTCAAAGATAAAAGAAGCTTTCTCTTTGTTGAGCGTTAACAAAACAGACTCTTATATTCCCAGACATTACAATTTCAACACAGGAAAATATTCTTGCACCTTTAACATCTCATTATTTGAGTGTGACATGGAAGTATACAGGTCAGTTTATGGACAGCAATGACAAACTACTAAATACATATTTATGAGAAGCAAGCTATTCTTGCACAGGCAGGAATGTTTTATATAGTAGAGCTGCATGTGAATTTGCTACTTATTTCAGGCTATGCTAAGTATTTTCCACACATAAAGGATTTAGGAATGGAGTGTTTGTGGGGTTTTTTTACCTTTGAAGCAACATGGATCAGCATTACCTAATACTCATGCATACAAATAGCCCCTACCCTGTACAACAAAGTTGGAGGTTGACTGACACCTCTAAGCGTTATGCTGGACACCTCCTGCCAAAATACACGTTATGATAACTTGACTCAGCTCTGGGTTTCATACCTGTGTTGGTTTCATCAGTCTTGCTCAATGCCACAGCTGTAGAGTCTCCATTAATGACATCCAGGAAAAAGTCAGCAGGGTTGTTGTACGGCTCGCACTGGTATCCTGTGGTGACAGCAGAACAAGCCCTGTGTGACTGGCCAAAGGCTGTCAGGAACACAGCCTCACACTGTGCCCACTGAGCAGCCTGCACCACAGGCTTCAAAAGGTCTGTGCTTTCCCAAGGAACGAACAGCACTGCTGGGCTGCTCCATCAGTGAAAGTGAGGTGTCAGCTGGCAATGTGCCCTTCCCAAACCCAGCCTGAGCTTTGTCTAATTAAGATGCACCTAGGAACAGTTCATTATCAAAACCCACATCTGGGTCAAGAGGCAAAATACCCAGAGAAATGCTAAGTCTGTTAAAATCCTGGGCTTGTTCGTACATGCTGTGTCCAATTCTGACCCAGAGCTCTGTGCATTTCATTCAGGTTAGTGCAACTAAAGGTGTTGTTGCAAAAGTTGTGCTCACCAATGGACTGGAAATACCCAATGGCATGCTGGGCTGGCCCGTGGTACAGCAATCTCCCTGCAGCCAGCAGTGTCAGGCTGTCAAACAGTCGGAATATGGAGTACCGGGGCTGGTGGATGGAGAAGATTATTGTTTTTCCCTGTTTTGACATCCTGAAAGTGAACAACAACAGAGATGTTAGCTTTGTGAGCCAATTCAGCATTTAGATAAGAGAATTTGCAAGTTGAGTTAGGTCTTGGTGAGGTTTGATTAAATTGGTGTGCCAGATGGGAGGAGGAACTAAAAAACAAAAAAGAAAATATTCAAGTCATATTTATAAAGCCTGTGTGAGAAAAGAGTTCTCATTTTGAAGAGAGGGAATTCATACAGCCCTTCTCCTACCCCTTTTGCAGACTTGGCTTGCTGGTAAACAATTACATGTCTGATTTCCTTATGTGCTCATTCTAACTGTGATTGAAGTCAAACACAACTGGAGTACAGCAGAGTGGAGTGTTGAAAACAGGAAGCTGTTTCCAAGGCCATCACCTTTTCAGTAGCAGTAGAACAGCATTAGCAGTGCTGGCATCAAGTCCTGTAGTTGGTTCATCCAAAAACAGGATGGCAGGATCTGTGATGAGCTCCATCCCAATACTGGTCCTCTTCCGTTCTCCTCCGGACACCCCGCGAATGAACTGGGTGCCAACCTGCCACAAAACAAGAAAATTGTCTCACTTGGCCTTATGACAAATCCTTGAGTGAACAGCATGGTGCCACACGGCACTATTTGGGAAGAGTTCTAAGAAATTTTGGCCCTACTCTCAGGAATAGTTGTGTTATCTTACACATAGGCTGTTTCTTAATGTTGCTATTACTTGAGGCATTCTCTTTTTCTCCAGCCACAGACTACCTTTCCCTTTCTGAGCAATGTGGCATCAGCACAGTCTGTACAGATTGCCACCTAGAAATGTTATTAATTACTGTATTACTGAAACAGTCTGTTGAAATCTACTTTTTTCTTTTTTAATCTGCCATGCTGAGCCATTTGGTTAATTAAATAAATCACTTAATATTTGCTCGTGATTCAAGCACTGTATTTACACGACTTACCTTGGAATCTGCCACTTTGCTCAAACCCAGTTCCTTGATGATCTGATTCACTCGTTCCTTTTTTCCCTGTTCCTTCACTGACTGTGGCAAGCGGAGTGCTGCTGAGAACGTCAGATTTTCTCTTACAGTCAGGGTTCCCATCACCACATCATCCTTCATTAAAATAAAAAAAGAGTAGATACTTGTTGGTTGCTTAGGGATTTCTATTTATTCCTCTGAGAACTGCATTCACCTATATTTTATGCTGTCCTTGCATGCAGAGGGACAGTAGCAACGGCCAGAACACGTGGTAAGGTGCATTTTGAATGCCTGTGTCACAGCAGAGTGTTGATTTCATGCATTTAATTGTATTTGACTTACTTCATAAAGCAACAAAATATAGGAACATCTCGATCATGCATGATATCAAAATGCATAAACACTGAAGTATAAAAAACTATCCCTTATGTGTTCTTACCTTATTGAGTTTTTTGGAGGTATTGAGGGAGAGACAGAAGAGCTGAAGGGACCTAAGAAGCAGCTACAGCTCAGGTCATTATCACAGTGCATTTGTTAAGGCAGTCTTAGCCCACTGCAGGTGAGAGCAGGGAGAAAAGAAGGAAGACAAAGAGAGGTTGGGTCCATGTGGGTGAGGGTGAAGAAGTTCTGAACTTGTTTCAGCAAAGGAGGAAGGAGGGGAGTTTTTTTAGACGTTATCTGCTTGTCTCTCGCAAAAGGAACCTGTCAGATGTAGGAAGTTCAGACTGATGTGTGTTTTGAGAGACCACCTTTCTGTAACATGCCAACCACACTTCTGTAGTTTTCATAGATGCACTTCTTCAGGCCTTGTTAGACTGCAAGCATGCTGCTGAACATGAGGAGTGGTGAGGGGAATGAAATGAAACAAAATAAAATGAAAAGAGGCGTGTGGTTTCCCTTCTTTTGTCCTTCTCCCCAGCCCCCCCAGCAGGACAAAGGTCTTCTCAGAACGGGACTTGGTGACACTATTGCTGGGCAACTGGAGGTACCAGCTGTATATTACCAGGAAGTATCATACTTGGAAAACATTCCATGCATATTGGTAGCCTTCAGCTGTTCCCCCAAATGGAGAACAAGGAGGGATCCAAAGCACCTGCTCCCACTGACTTGTAGAGCAATAACAAAAGTGACTCAAATACAAAGCAGAGTCTTTTTCCCAGCAAGAGCAGACGTGTGGAGAGTTGCTACAGCAACAGCCTTGATTCTTGGCTCAAGGCAAGGTACTTGCAACACAGCGGCAACTTTTTACAATGGAATCCAGAGAGTGATAAAAATTACCTACCTGCACTACGTACCCAGAGGTACATTTAAAGTTGGCAGGCTGAGGAGCTCCATTGATCAAAATGTCACCAGAAAGCCCATGGGGATCCTTCCGTGCAGCCAAAATGTCAAGGAGCCTAGAGCAAAAGTTGGTTACTTTGCCAGATGAGCATGTGGGAGGCAAAGCTCTGAACCACAAACCCGATTCATGGAATAAACAGCCACATAAAAACATACCACGTTAAACACTTGCAACTTAGAAAACACCCAGCAACTTTCAAGGACTGTGTTTCTTTTGTCCTGGTTTCCTGAGGAAATGAGATCTGTGCAATTTCATGTCTATTTTTTCAATAATTTGAGCTTAACCTAGAATGATGCGTAAAGACTGTTCATCAGCAATGTATGGACTAAAACCGAATTTTATCTTTGTCACATAACCTGCATGTCTTTTCTGAATTCAAGTATTTCTCAGAAACCAGTGAGATTTGCACAGACCTCAATAAAACCACAATCTCTCTCTGGAAGTACCGTCCATTACTGCTAAATGTGTGCAGTTTCATTTTCTCATCAGCGTAAATTCTGTGTAGGGCAACAGGGACACTTACGAAGATTTACCACTGCCAGTGGGTCCCAAAATTGCATTCAGTCCTGGTCTCATGATGCCACTGTAATACAAAAATTAACAAAATAGATAGTGCAGGTTTATCTCTTTTACTCTTTCAACTGGTAGGCTGGTGTACTTTTCTGTACAACTACCTTCTGCATGACATTAATTTTGGAATTAATGAAGCTGCCTGATCACTAGCAATATTTGTGATCAGTCAAACACCACCTTTAATTTTTATTCCTAATTCAAGAAGAACTAATCTTCACACAAGGAAGACAACACAGAAACATCAGTAAAATGTAACAAAATCATACATGTATTTTTACCCCATAGA
This sequence comes from Calyptomena viridis, assembly GCA_013390005.1. NCBI lineage: Eukaryota > Metazoa > Chordata > Aves > Passeriformes > Eurylaimidae > Calyptomena > Calyptomena viridis. Next base: position 265,295 of record WEIV01011476.1, on the reverse strand, counting down.
TCTCTGCAAGTGAAGCACACACTTACTTTAACTACTTTCAGTTCTAAAGATATTATTCTCTTAAGAGAGAGAACAATGGTCCCTGCAGACAGAACGCAGGGATTTGTCTGTACTTAAACTGTAGTTGAGAGTTGTCTATACCTGACATTAAGCCACATGAAACTCCAAAGCCGGACAGAAAATGTTGCAAATGACCGATATAAGTCAATTGAGCTACCACAACATACAGGTCTTGAGGAAAGTAGGAAAGACTTTAAGAGCTTATGTTTAGGAGGTGTGGAAATTGTATGGGCAAAGAGCAGAACAGACAGAGCTACACAAAAGGGTGAATATTTACGATAGAAATTGCACTTAGGGAGCTGAAAGTCATGTGTGACTTGGAATGCCATATTGTTTAAGTACATGCTACTTAGTTTAACTACTGAACTGTGAATAGGCAAACTTTACGCATTGATTGTTGAACTAAGTCCATAATGACAGCAGTGCTCAGTGTTTGGGAAAAAAACCCTAAACAACCCAACAAGAACCACTAAAAACCTAGAAAACTTTACATCTCTCTAAAATTAACCTAACCCTTGCTTATATTTCTATTTTACACATTTTAAGCTAAACCCCCCCCCCCCAAATCCACCTTTGCAAAGGCCACCTTAGGGAAGGAGACACAACCATTGAGGACAGGCTGTTGGTATCTTGGTTAAACACCACGGCAACAGTGGGAGAATTGCCAGGTTGTGTATAACAACCAGAGCTGGCGGGTGTGGCCCCATGCTGATAGCAACCAGGAGGGCTGTACCCCAGGGCTGAGGGAAATGACACCCAGCAGCATGAGCTCTCTGGTGTACAGGCTCAGCTCTAGCGACTGAGGACCACTGGAGCCCAGCAGAAAGCTGAAGCATAGTTGATAGCAACCATTCACACATATAATTTTTCTAAATCTTGATCAAATTCTGTACATTGTGCTTAAGGGCTCAGTGACATGAGTGGACTCAACTGTCCAGATAGAAATAAAACATACACATACTCTAAAGACATGTCTGAATACGTACTTGACATTTCTCAAAACTTCTTTAGTGGCTGTTTTTTGACAACACAGGAACCCAGTCTTGGTCTTCACGTGGTAGCAGATGTTGTGGAAGGTGAGCACACTTCCTGCCCTGCCAGCCAAGTCTGACGAGGACAGCCTTCTGCTGGGGATGCCATTTGTATTCGAGTCTGACATCTGAATGCACAGGTGTGGCTGGCCTTCTGCCATCCTTCCTCTGGAAATGAAAAACCAGGAAAGGGAAGATTTGATTAGGTATGGAAAGGAAAGATTCATCTTTCGGGTCCAGTGTTCAGCACTGGGCCTACAGCAGGCCTTGCAGATGCCCATCTAGGCCTCTCTCTTTCGGATGGGAAGTCTGGGTCCTATGGGTTCAGACCCTGAGATGACACAGAGCTGATGATGAGCTGAGTCTGCCCTCTTGCTTCACACCTCATGTCACCCTTCACCCTCATGGTCTGTTTTGATGGCTTGACCTTGGCAGGCCACCAGATGCCCTCTCAGAGGAATCTCTGCTCCGGCACCTGAACCATCTTCTACCTCTCTTTCTTCACAGCTGTTCCTCCCATATTTTCTCCCTTGTCTCTCGCAGTTGCTGCACATCTTTTACCCTTTCTTACACAGGTTTTCAGAGAGGCTCTCCCAGCATCACTGACATGCTCAGCTTTGCCAGCTGACCTGCTGGCACCAGCTGGTGGCAGCTGTGTCTGGCACAGGGCAACCCTGGGTTCCTTCTCACAGAAGCCTCTCCTCCAATACCCTGCCCATGGCAGCTCCTGGCCACAGGCACCAGCTGTGTCTGTTCTCCAGGTATGAGGACGAAGGGACATCTCACAATGGCACCAGCAGGACGCTGTGCTCTTTCTAGAGGGCTGTCCCTGGCAGAAAGGTCTGTATGTAAACTGCACACCTGTTAGAAACCATGGATGTAACAGGTCACTCACTGAGAGAGAGGCACGAAATTCCTTATGTCCAAAAGGACTTCTGCCCAACTGCACTGGCAGTTTTGAATGTGCTTAGACTTGGTCCATTAGGTACTTCTTTAAAGAGATGATTTCAAAGTACAGGCACACTTCCTACCTCTAGTGCTCCAGCACAAGGGTAACAAAATCTAAAAATTGTTTTGAATCAAAATATTTTTGCCAAGGCTATAGGAACATGGAAACTGACACTGCTACCAAGTAATTCTCTTCTTTGGATTTGATTTCCATGTGAAAACTAGTAGTTGTGGAATAATTAAAGACACCTCGCTTGTCAGACAGGCTCCTGCTGCACTGTGGTGCATCCCTGGCTGACACCGTACAGGCAGACCTTTGTCCCCTTTGTGCTTCCTAAATGGCACAGTGTCATTTAGGTGAGAAGTAGGATCCGGCCTATCTTTATATATCATGTTGACTTATCAGAGTCTAATTACTTTAACTGCCAGTATAGGAAATGTTAGTAATGGAATAGTTCATGGGAATCGAGAGGGTTGATGAGCAGCTAGGAGCTCTGGGATGATCAGTCCTGTACCTCAGCATACTTACACTGCTTGCAGCAAGAAACAAGGCAAACTATAAGACCATTTCACACATGCTGAATGAATATGAGAGCAGTTAATAAAAATATGAGCCTTGGGAAAAAAAAGCTGTTTAATCTAACAGAGTCATACGTTCACATAAAAAACCCAAGCCCTTATCTTGTCAGTTTGCTAAGGTTTCCTGATAGACAGCTGAACTCTCCTATCAGCACAGTAAAACCACTGGAAGCCCTATACGTAGCAATGGGCATGTAAAGGCTGGTTCATCTCTCTCCCAATGATGCTATCCCAAATCTAGCCCAAGCTTGCCTCTTCTGACAAAGCTGCAGTCTTCTGTGGTGGCAAAAAATATAAGGTTTTAATGTTTTAATAATCAGCAATCTTGGCCCAATGCAAAGAAACTGTGTTCCAAATATGATTATAATGCAACTATTTTTAATCTAAGCTAAAGTGCATTTCGAGTGAGTTGAAAATCAATTAAAATGTGCAACACCTAAAATCTAGAGGTCTTTAAACCCATAAACTGCTTGTGCCAGAGAAAACTTACCTACCTGCTGGAGGGCAGCTAATTTTATAAGGCTATTTATAAAATCATTTCTGGGCTAATCTGGCTGGCCATCAATCCCTGCCATTTGAAAGGATGCTTTCTAAGGTAACTGAGATGCTTTCTAGGGTAACTTAGAGGTGTGCATTTGGGACTGCAGTGGGAACTTTTCACTTAAAAGCTCGCCATGCACTGAGTAGGGATTTGCCTGGCAAGGTACCAACCACAGAGTCATCAACACAGTTAGATATTACAGAATCCCTTCAACTGTTAGATAACCAGGCAGCATAATGTGAGTGCAGAATTCCTCAGGAAACAGTGTGTCTCTGACCTTGATATACCACTGTATCTACAAGGTATTTAGATCAGTATTTCGTTTAATCGCTTTTTTTCTCAGCTTTACTGATGTGATGTTATGAACAAATGGGAAAGAGGTGGAGTCTGACTTCAAGCATTATCAACAGAATAGTGAAATTCTTCTTTGGGTCATTTGGTTTTGTTGGGCTTTTTTCTAAAGACCAGCATAAAAACCTAGCTCAGCATCTGCACTGAAATTTCATAGATGCTCTTTAAAAAACAAACTTTTCTTTTAAGAATTGTACAGATTCAGTCTTCCGGACTGAACTAGACAGGCAGACAGTAAGGACAGAATCAGAAACTGTTTTCATAAATACAGGATCACACTGCTTTCATGGTGTTGTTCCCAAGAACAGACAGTATGTCAAAGTCAATTTAATTTACCAAGTTATGATGAGATTGTTATTGCAAAGATGTGTGCAGAAACTATATAAACAAATTAGCTATGAGAAGAATCACACCTGTCCATAGCAGACAGTCCCTCAATGGCTATTTAATAAAGCTGACAGCAGGAAACTTCCCGTTCAGGAAGGCCCAAGCCCACTGACTGCCAGAGAAAAAGAGTGGGGTTTGCTATTGTCCATTGGGAAGGCACTGGCTACTGGCAGATTTGGACAGAGGCTGGATTCAGGTCTTGCTAGACCTCTGATTAAATCAATATGGCCCTTCATGTCTGCAATGCACTTGTTCTGCTTGCAGGGACAGGGTACAGTGCTGTAGGTGGAACACCTGGGAGGCAGATTTATGTGTGTTCTTCCTCCTGACGGCTGTCCCTTCAGAAAAAAAAGTGTGTTTGAGGGCACACACCATCTACCCAAGTAAAACACCAACCTACTTCAGATGTTAGCACTGAAAATAGCATTTTACACTTCCAGAGCTTCTAGACTTTACTGCAGAAAGAAATTGCAGAATATTCTGCAATTTGTCTGAAAGCTCGAATGGTTATTTATGCTGTGTGAAATCTGTGTTGGCTGCTCTCTTCTCAAAGGAGCAAGGTCTCAATCACAGCAGCTCCTGGATGAGAGAAGGGGCCTGGGAAAGCCTCAAAACTCAGCTTCTCCCTCCTAGTGGGACTGTCACCAACACAAGATCAGGTCAGCCACGGCATTTCCTGAGTAATTGTAGAAATCTCTGAGAGAGGTGATTTGGATCTCAGCTCAGGGTTTGTTGGGAGAAGATGAAGTGCTAACAGTAGAAATGATGCCCGTGGGCTAAAATTAGGGATTTTATTTGTGTTTCTCTTTTGTAGACCTGTTTTGCACCGTGAGGTGAGGAGATGGAGTGAGATAAACAGACTGGTATTTTACAAACTGATCTTTCCATTTCTGATCTAGCAATAAACTTCACTCAAGGAATACAGGGGCATGCTCCTTTACAACTAATGTAACTGTCAGCTGTTTGGAATTGTTCCTTAGGAATGGATTTTTAAAAATATTGCCATTTTTAACTGTTTGAAAAATAATGTACTGTGTTTAGACATACAGCCATGAAAAATTTTAGTCTGAGCATGTGCAGGAAAAAGAAACAATTATGATGAATGTTAACCAGATCAATTTCTATGTAAACTAAAAATTTTAAATGAAGTTTCTCAGATTTCATTACCAATGTCTTACAAATACTTACTTTGGATCAGAAATGAGCACGAGTTTCAGTGACAATATGTACTGCCTGCTGTATCCAGAAATATTTGTTAATACAAGAAAGTGTTTCATATCCTCATCATATCAACCCTGCATATAACACACTTTTGCCTCAGCAAAATACAAAATTTATGAACTCTGTGGGAATTTTACAAATTTCATTTGTTTTATCAAATAGTTCTAAAATATTTTTATTGCCACTGATTTCAGCATAATTTCAGTTCAAGCCCATTAGAAAATCCTTTTCTTTAGACATGTTTAGTCGCAGAAGATTTTGTCAGGAGACAAAGTACAGGATCTAGAGATTTAACCTTTTATTAATAGCAAAATGAAACTACTTTCTTAAAAATTACCATGAAATCTCTGCCCCTTGTTTTGATGCACACAAAATCAAACTCTCACTACAGTCACTTCCCTGCATATTCTTCTGAGACTTGTAAAGTACAAAATCTCATTTTTCCTACACACACAGGGGCACTAAACAAAAACATCAAAAAACAACAAAATGCACTACGAAGTTCCACTGATTTAAACCCATTTGAACCACAACAATACCATACCTGGCGTCTGTCAAACAATTTCAGTAAACCCATTTGTATGTCTTAATTATATTGTCTTTTTATAAAGGTAAGTAGCACTCATTCCTCCTGTCAGTCCACCTGCAAAGCTTTTGGCACCGGAGGCATTTGCAGTTCGAACAGGAAAAAAACCTCACTACTAAAAATCAATACTATAGGAAGGGTACTGAAATTATGAACAGCAAAATTCTAAAGCGCATTTTTGAAAATCCAGGCAGTTATTCGAAGTATTTTATCTCTATAGAGAACAAGCATTTAAATTTCTTAAGGAGGAAGAGTTTGAGAGCCATGAGTGGTTTTCAGCAGAGTTGTCTAAAGGAAGCTGCCTCAAACCCTTTTTATAAATAGACTTTTTTACTTTTTTTTTTTTTGAATACTTGAACATCCAAGAGAAGCCACAATTAAATGTGCTATTATTTCTCTTATTTTCAATGAGTACAAAGTTTAGTCCTGCAACCTGCAAGCTAAAACAGCACAGTATGTGAATTCTGGACTTCGGATACACATAAATTCACAGAAGTTGTACCTTTTTTCCACTCGCTAGTTACATGAATTTTCAAGGACATAAACTGGCCAGAGAATGGACGTGGGGATGCAGAGAGGGCAGCACAGCCTAGTACAGCCAGCCCAAGACTATACACTTCTCTTTCTCAGGAACACGTGTAGGAAACTAAAACCATTTGAGTAAATAAGGATAATGCGATTCAGGCAATCTGTAAGTTAATTGCCAGCCGACTTACTAGGGATTTGTAACCTACCTTCCATGAAAAGAGCCCTGTGTGTTAATTGGGGTCCAAGTAAGGAGTGCACAGTGCGTGCGGTATATTAACGTGTATAAGGGAACTCTGAGTATGGCAGTTTCTGCAAAATATTCTACCTTTCCACCTTTTTACTGATTTTAGTTTAAGCCTTGAGGCTTCCCAACCCTCCCCGCCATTTAAAAAAATGCATTTTCATTGATTTCTTGCCTCCTCAAAAAAATCCCTTGAAAAGCCGGGAGAAGGTAGGCAAGCGTTTCGCTGTGTTTTCCTTGGCTGTCAGAGGAAAACAGCTGCTGAATATAATTCTATAGCAACGGCGCTGTGCGCAATTCGTGGACGAGCAAGCAAGCCACTACACCCAACTAAATCTACCTCGATCAAAACGCAGAACTGCTGCTGCCGACTCACTTACCAGCAGCAGGTCTCGGTCAGCGCTGCGGGGCTGCTGAGGAGACGGCAGGAGCCGTGGAAGGGACACAGCACCCAGGGAGGAGAAGAGCGCGGTGTGTCGGAGCACAGCCCCGACGGCTCGCTCAGCTGGCTGGGCAGGGCAGTCCCACACGTGTCATCACATCTGCCGCGGGCTGCGAGCTGCATGAGCTCCCTCAGCCCGGGGAGTCTCCACCCTCTCCTCCCACGCGGGGGAAGCCAGACGGCTTTGCGGGGAGGGCAGGGCCAGGACGAGGGAGACGTTTCACCTTTCCTTCTTTCAGCTGATCACGCCGTGAGCTGCAGGGCAGCGCCTCGTCGGGAGCTGCCCCAGCGGTGACATCTGAACCAAGTGTAGCATCTCCGCGTGCCCGGGGCCTGCAATGATGGCAGGGCTGGCAGGGGGGGATGAATGCCAGCGAGGCATGTCGGACAAGGCTCAGCTGGTTGTGAAGTCTACCCACTGTCCCGTGGACGGGAACTAATACGTTGGTATGTTTTCCTTCAGTTCCAAGTACTTGAGATAGCGCAAAGGCTTTTCTGAGCCCATCAGGGCAGGGTTTTCACAGGGTGATGTGTGGGCATGTCATTGATGCTGTGGACGGAACCACAGCTGAGGCAGACTTTGTTATACAAGGTAAGGGCATTGGTGCCCAGCTGAGGGCACTGGGCAGTGCAGGACACAGCTGCCCAGGAGCTGTGCTAACATTTGGAGTAGTGTCAATGACAGGCATGCCACTTCTCCCATGTGCTCCCTGACACAGTTTTGCTTTCCAGGACCGCTGTAGTTTTTGAGCCCAATAAACCCAAAGATGGTTGGCCCCACTCTGGGGGTTGCTGAAGGCACCATCCTGTGTGAGGGCTCTGCCAGTGCTTTGACAGGAGCACGAGTCTGTGCACAGTCATTCTCCTTGGCAGAAAACACAGAATAGACATTATGGATGGTTTTCAATTAAAATAATTACTTTTATGCTCTTTTTCCTAACATGACTCATCACTAATTAGTAAATACCAAGGCAGCCTCTAAGACCTATCCGGGACAGAACACTACAAGGCCAGATTTTTTAGCTGGCTGAAACCTGGGATAGGTAAGCATTTCATTGTTCAGGAGTCATGCTCCTGGGATCTTGTTTTTTCCTTTTTCAATAATTTTATAATAATTACCGCTGTACTCTATTTATACAAGACTTTTAAGCATGTCAGCAGCTAATAAAGACCATTGTGTAGTCCCAGTAGCATTTGAAAGCTGCACACATGACCAAAGAGATGCAGAAATACTGTTATCTCATTCAGGGAGCATATCTGAAACCTGGCCCAGGAAACTCAGTAGACCATTCATAGTATCTGATCTGGGCTATTCCCAGACAACTTGGACACAGGACTCGAAGATATAACTCAATAAGTTTGCCAACAGTACTGCATTGGGAGGAGCTGTTGAGTCCCTCCAAAGCAGAGCAGCCCTGCAGAGAGACCTTGATAAATTAGAGGGCTGAGTAATCACAAACACCCTGAAGCTTAACAAAGACAGGTGCTGGATTCTCCAGCTGGGATGGGGCTACCCTGGATATATGGACAGACTGGGGAGAGAGAGGCTGGAAAGGGACCTTGTCAATGGCAAGTTGAATGAGTCAGCATATGAATATGAGCCAGGAGGGCCAACCATGTCCTGGGGGCATCAGGCAAAGCATCACCAGCTGGTTGAGGGAGGGGATTGTCCCACTCTGCTCTGCACTGGTGCTGCCTTACCTTGAACATTGTGGCAGTTTTGGGCACCATAATACAGGAAAAGTGCAAAGCTATTAGAGAGTGGCCAAGGCAAGGCAACAGGGATAGTGAAGGGCTTAGACAGTAGAAGGGCTTAGATAGTAGAAGAGAAGCCGTATGAGGAGAGAGTGAGGTCATTTGGCTCGTTCAGCCTGGAGAAGAGGAGACTGAGGGGAGACCCTCTCAGTTCCTCATGAGTAGAAGCAGAGGGCCCGCAACCAATTTTTCTGTTGNGTAGAAGCAGAGGGACAGACACCAATTTTTCTGTTGTAATAAGTGACAGGACCCAAGGGAACGGTATGAAGCTGTGTCATGGGAAGTTTAGGTTGGACATTAAGAAATGGTTCTTCACCCAGAGGGTGGTTGGGTACTAGAACAGGCTTTCCAGGGAAGGGGTCACAGCACTGACAGAGTTCAAGAAGCGTTTGGACAATATCCTCAGGCACATGGTGTGATGCTTCAAGTTGTCCTGTGCAAGGCCAGGAGTTGGACTCAATGATTCTTGTAAATCATTCTTGTAAATCATTGTTGTAAATGATTCTTCTTCCAAATCAGGATATTCTATGAGTCCATGAGTCAGAAAANTGGGCAGGGCAGTCCCACACGTGTCATCACATCTGCCGCGGGCTGCGAGCTGCATGAGCTCCCTCAGCCCGGGGAGTCTCCACCCTCTCCTCCCACGCGGGGGAAGCCAGACGGCTTTGCGGGGAGGGCAGGGCCAGGACGAGGGAGACGTTTCACCTTTCCTTCTTTCAGCTGATCACGCCGTGAGCTGCAGGGCAGCGCCTCGTCGGGAGCTGCCCCAGCGGTGACATCTGAACGAAGTGTAGCATCTCCGCGTGCCCGGGGCCTGCAATGATGGCAGGGCTGGCAGGGGGGGATGAATGCCAGCGAGGCATGTCGGACAAGGCTCAGCTGGTTGTGAAGTCTACCCACTGTCCCGTGGACGGGAACTAATACGTTGGTATGTTTTCCTTCAGTTCCAAGTACTTGAGATAGCGCAAAGGCTTTTCTGAGCCCATCAGGGCAGGGGTTTCACAGGGTGATGTGTGGGCATGTCATTGATGCTGTGGACGGAACCACAGCTGAGGCAGACTTTGTTATACAAGGTAAGGGCATTGGTGCCCAGCTGAGGGCACTGGGCAGTGCAGGACACAGCTGCCCAGGAGCTGTGCTAACATTTGGAGTAGTGTCAATGACAGGCATGCCACTTCTCCCATGTGCTCCCTGACACAGTTTTGCTTTCCAGGACCGCTGTAGTTTTTGAGCCCAATAAACCCAAAGATGGTTGGCCCCACTCTGGGGGTTGCTGAAGGCACCATCCTGTGTGAGGGCTCTGCCAGTGCTTTGACAGGAGCACGAGTCTGTGCACAGTCATTCTCCTTGGCAGAAAACACAGAATAGACATTATGGATGGTTTTCAATTAAAATAATTACTTTTATGCTCTTTTTCCTAACATGACTCATCACTAATTAGTAAATACCAAGGCAGCCTCTAAGACCTATCCGGGACAGAACACTACAAGGCCAGATTTTTTAGGTGGCTGAAACCTGGGATAGGTAAGCATTTCATTGTTCAGGAGTCATGCTCCTGGGATCTTGTTTTTTCCTTTTTCAATAATTTTATAATAATTACCGCTGTACTCTATTTATACAAGACTTTTAAGCATGTCAGCAGCTAATAAAGACCATTGTGTAGTCCCAGTAGCATTTGAAAGCTGCACACATGACCAAAGAGATGCAGAAATACTGTTATCTCATTCAGGGAGCATATCTGAAACCTGGCCCAGGAAACTCAGTAGACCATTCATAGTATCTGATCTGGGCTATTCCCAGACAACTTGGACACAGGACTCGAAGATATAACTCAATAAGTTTGCCAACAGTACTGCATTGGGAGGAGCTGTTGAGTCCCTCCAAAGCAGAGCAGCCCTGCAGAGAGACCTTGATAAATTAGAGGGCTGAGTAATCACAAACACCCTGAAGCTTAACAAAGACAGGTGCTGGATTCTCCAGCTGGGATGGGGCTACCCTGGATATATGGACAGACTGGGGAGAGAGAGGCTGGAAAGGGACCTTGTCAATGGCAAGTTGAATGAGTCAGCATATGAATATGAGCCAGGAGGGCCAACCATGTCCTGGGGGCATCAGGCAAAGCATCACCAGCTGGTTGAGGGAGGGGATTGTCCCACTCTGCTCTGCACTGGTGCTGCCTTACCTTGAACATTGTGGCAGTTTTGGGCACCATAATACAGGAAAAGTGCAAAGCTATTAGAGAGTGGCCAAGGCAAGGCAACAGGGATAGTGAAGGGCTTAGACAGTAGAAGGGCTTAGATAGTAGAAGAGAAGCCGTATGAGGAGAGAGTGAGGTCATTTGGCTCGTTCAGCCTGGAGAAGAGGAGACTGAGGGGAGACCCTCTCAGTTCCTCATGAGTAGAAGCAGAGGGACAGACACCAATTTTTCTGTTGTAATAAGTGACAGGACCCAAGGGAACGGTATGAAGCTGTGTCATGGGAAGTTTAGGTTGGACATTAAGAAATGGTTCTTCACCCAGAGGGTGGTTGGGTACTAGAACAGGCTTTCCAGGGAAGGGGTCACAGCACTGACAGAGTTCAAGAAGCGTTTGGACAATATCCTCAGGCACATGGTGTGATGCTTCAAGTTGTCCTGTGCAAGGCCAGGAGTTGGACTCAATGATTCTTGTAAATCATTCTTGTAAATCATTGTTGTAAATGATTCTTCTTCCAAATCAGGATATTCTATGAGTCCATGAGTCAGAAAAAAACAGAGCGTTTGCACAGGATGCAGTGAGAGGTGGCTGTTGCTCTCAGCATGACTGGCACTCATGCTGAAACAAAGCAAACAACAACAAAAGGAGATGAAAAACTGTAGCTGTTTTGTTCACACAGATACTTGCTTTACAATTAAAACCCAATATGATCTGGGATTTTTTCAATTGTGGATACAGGTATCCTTGAGGTCATTTCTGAGAGGTCAATTCACAGTTGTTCTGTCTTCAGACATGGAGTGGACTGTCTGAAGAAAAGCCCCAGCTCACGCTTGCATTGGAGTCTGAAACAGTGAGTAAAAGGAATTCAGCTTGTCTTTCTGCAGTTTCAGAAGGTGTCCAGGAGTTATTTAATTTCACTGGGAAATTTTCACTCTTAGACACATGTACTACCAAGGCTGAAGGGACTGTGTTATCACCCTGATGACATGTTGAGTGGTCTTCTATAAAGATAGTACAGAGCTATTTACATTCAAATTAGTAATAAAAGAAATACAGTGCATGGATGTGATTCCTCAGTGATAAGATTACAGATTTCATTAGGAAGTGACAATGCAGACTTTGGCATCTCATCACCTTTACTACTGCAGGGCTCCCAAGGGGAGCAGGTGAGCTGAGGTTCATGACCTGCTGCAGAGCTCGAAACACATGCTCTTACAAGTGAGTTAAAAACTCAGTAATAAATTCTACTCGTATAAATTATGGTCTATCTTACTGTCTCCAAGGCCATGCCCCCCGGGTGCTTATTTGTCACATAAGAACACATGACAAGTGTTGATAAATGTTTCCTCATCTATCTTCAGACAAACCTATAGCGTATCACCAAAATACTTGTTAGTAACTGATTAAACATGGAGTTCAACCTTTCACAGTTGTGTTTTGTGCTTGGTCAGATATGTGGCACACCCATATCACGCAGCTGAACTTTGGTCAGTTCACAATATATAAACCCTGAAATTGTATACAAGTCATAAACAAGGTGTTGCCTTATCAGCCAATGCTTCCAAACAGTTTGCATGTGCTGTTTAAATGTTAAATCTGGCAGAAGATCACGCCCAGCTGTCCATTAACCAAGACAGAAGCTGGAATCTGTGCAACCCTGTACTCTGCTGCAACCCTGCTTTGTCTTACAGGTGTCTTGCCTCTACTTTGCTTTTTAGGCCAAAGCCTGGCCTAAAATTAAAATTAATATACCTATGAAATATCTTAGAACTGTGTTCCCTATCAGTGAACACAATGGTCCCTAGAGCTGATACCACCAGCTCCTTCTAAAAACACTTTGCCATGTCCATTGTCATACTTTCCTTCCCAGATCTCTTGATTTTTTTGAGACAGCAAGTCCCAGAGAAGGAGTTGAAACGCCACACTGGCAAGCACTACACCCACTGCCCTTAACACAAACACATAGAAGGGCAAGGACAACTTGATAGATACCCTCAGAGTTTTTACATCCATTCATTGCTGTTCTAACACGTACCAGAGACCGACAGGTTTCCTTCTCACTGTTAAACTTCTGTGACTGTGTGCCAGAGCAGAAATGTCTTGTCACGGGGGAATTGCCTATGGAGAAACAGCAGCAGCAGCAGAGCGTTGCTGAAGTCCTTCTTATGCTGGACTATGAAGCAGAGAAGTGGATCTCTCAACATCCTTCTTCCCTGATGCCCTCTAGTGACTGACACTCTCGGCTCCCGCTGCACAGAGAATTCCTAAAACACAGAGCTGCTTAGGGGCCAGATCCAGGGGAAGAAAAGAAGTAGGAAACCAGTTTGACCATTAATAACAGTGTGGGATGTGAAACTGGGTGGTCTGGTTTACTCTCCTGTACTTCAAGCAGGAAACACCACCACTGCTCTGCCCCAGGTGAAACAAAAATGAAGGAACAGCAAAAGTGCCTCTTGAAAACGTAGAAAACCACTCTGGAAAAGCAAGAAGGCTGTTTCAGGAAGGGCTTGCATTAGCTGTGTTTTTACCATTATCCAGCACATTAACACTCACACTGCATTAGCCTTGAATTAATAGAGTGCCTGATCTTCTGCTCGGGGTTGTGCCTTGCTGCATCATCTCCTGTCCCTGCATACGTGCCCTGTGGCAGGCAGTTCTCCTGCTCCCAGCCAAGCCACCTGCCTGGGAGGCACCTCCTGACTGCATCCAGGCACCTGTGTGGAACTCCCCTCAACAAAACAGAGCCTCTCACTGTGTACTTGACACCCTGAATCCCGTGTTCATTTCTAGGCCCCTCACTACAAGAAAGACATTGAGGTGCTGGAGCATGTCCAGAGAAGAGCAATGAAGTTGGTGAACAGTCTGGAGCACAAGTCTGATGAGGAGAAGCTGAGAGAGCTGGGCTTGTTTAGCTTGGAGAAAAGGAAGCTCAGGGGTGACCTAATTGCTCTCTACAACTGCCTGAAGGGA
>WEIV01011476.1:197599-250433 GCA_013390005.1 Calyptomena viridis | reverse complement strand
CCACACTGGCAAGCACTACACCCACTGCCCTTAACACAAACACATAGAAGGGCAAGGACAACTTGATAGATACCCTCAGAGTTTTTACATCCATTCATTGCTGTTCTAACACGTACCAGAGACCGACAGGTTTCCTTCTCACTGTTAAACTTCTGTGACTGTGTGCCAGAGCAGAAATGTCTTGTCACGGGGGAATTGCCTATGGAGAAACAGCAGCAGCAGCAGAGCGTTGCTGAAGTCCTTCTTATGCTGGACTATGAAGCAGAGAAGTGGATCTCTCAACATCCTTCTTCCCTGATGCCCTCTAGTGACTGACACTCTCGGCTCCCGCTGCACAGAGAATTCCTAAAACACAGAGCTGCTTAGGGGCCAGATCCAGGGGAAGAAAAGAAGTAGGAAACCAGTTTGACCATTAATAACAGTGTGGGATGTGAAACTGGGTGGTCTGGTTTACTCTCCTGTACTTCAAGCAGGAAACACCACCACTGCTCTGCCCCAGGTGAAACAAAAATGAAGGAACAGCAAAAGTGCCTCTTGAAAACGTAGAAAACCACTCTGGAAAAGCAAGAAGGCTGTTTCAGGAAGGGCTTGCATTAGCTGTGTTTTTACCATTATCCAGCACATTAACACTCACACTGCATTAGCCTTGAATTAATAGAGTGCCTGATCTTCTGCTCGGGGTTGTGCCTTGCTGCATCATCTCCTGTCCCTGCATACGTGCCCTGTGGCAGGCAGTTCTCCTGCTCCCAGCCAAGCCACCTGCCTGGGAGGCACCTCCTGACTGCATCCAGGCACCTGTGTGGAACTCCCCTCAACAAAACAGAGCCTCTCACTGTGTACTTGACACCCTGAATCCCGTGTTCATTTCTAGGCCCCTCACTACAAGAAAGACATTGAGGTGCTGGAGCATGTCCAGAGAAGAGCAACGAAGTTGGTGAACAGTCTGGAGCACAAGTCTGATGAGGAGAAGCTGAGAGAGCTGGGCTTGTTTAGCTTGGAGAAAAGGAAGCTCAGGGGTGACCTAATTGCTCTCTACAACTGCCTGAAGGGAAGTTGTAGAGAGGTGAGGGCCAGTCTTTTCTCCCAGGTAAACAAGTGACAGGATAAGAAGAAATGTGGGGAAATGGCCTCAAGCTGTGCCAGGGGAGTTTAAATTGGATATTAGGAGAAATTTCTTCACAGAAAAGAAGATGTGGCAATGGAACAGGCTGCCCAGGAAGTGGTGGAATCATCATCCCTGAAGTGTCAAAAAAAGGTGTAGACGTAGAACTTGAGGACACAGTTTAGTGACGAATGTGGCAGAGGTAGATTGATGTTTGGACTCGATCTTAGAGGTCTGTTCCAGCATCAGCCAATCTATGGCTCTCTCCAGATGTGTGCTCTCACTGATCTCTATGCTCTCACTGATGCTTTGCCAGCTCGGGGTGCAGGGCAGTGCCCACAGCATAGCAGAGGCTGTGAATGCCAGCACACAGCATGTGGGGATGTGCCTCCAGGTCCCCCCCAGCCACACAGGAGGCCCTGCATGCACACCAGGGCTCTTGATGATGACATGGCCTCCAGGACCAGCCACCCCCTGACATCATGTTAGGTGAGATGGACTGTGTCCCTTTTCTGGGAGCCCCTCAGACTGCTTGCAAGCACCTCCCAGACTTAATTTCTACTTCTGGAAGCAGTATGAGCATCTATTCTTTGAAGTGTGCCAGAGTTGAAATAACTGAATAAGCAGAAAGAGCTTAAAGTCTTGTGCTTTCAGGTCTCAGAAGCAGAGCCCTTCATATGAAAGTCATGACAGTGATTGATTTATGACCTTGCCAAAAGCCCAGATTTCTGTGAGTAGCTGGAGCTCCAATTAGCATGTAACACTAAGAAGCTTCTAGAAGCAGTAGGAGCATCTCTTCTCCAGAATGTGCTGGAGTTGAAATATCTAAGGGCTTAAAGTTACCTGAAGAGGAACACCCATTGCCTGTAATTAGCATATCATGTCCAGGGGCCAGAATTACCCTGAAACTCAAGAGAAACCCAAACTGGGCAGCCAGAACCACGATTTGGAGTGGGAGCTGTAAGAAGCAGGAGTTGAAATCACTTAGAGCTTCAAATACCTTGAACTGTAAGAAGCTGAAGCATCCATTGGCTGGAACCGTGAGAACCAGGAGCATCTCTAATCCAGAGCATCCAGTAGCTGGAGTGTCTATCAGCTGGAACTGCAACAAGCCAGGGTGTCTGTCAGCCAGGAGGCACATGGGCACAGGGCTGCCTCCTACAGGGAGCTCTTCCCGGCAGGGAGCCTGGCCTCTTCCCTTGGGGATTAAATACATGTCACATGATCCCTACTGTGGGGAGGGTCTCTCTCAGTCCTGTTCCTGACAGCAGAAGTGAATGGGGATCACTGCAGCTTTTGGGGGCAGCTCTTCTGCAGGGACCTGTGCCTGTGAGGGGCCACAGGCTACTGGGTGCAGCTGAGGTGGCAGCACAAAGCACAGGTGTCTCCTCTGTACCTGAAAAAAGGGGGAGACACCACTCAGTCAGAGCTCCTGGGTGCACACCCCAGAGACTCTCAGGAGATATCTGTCCCCCTCCCAGCCCAGAAAGGTCACATCTCTCCCCAGAAGGACAAGCTCAGAAAGAGCATCTGCTAATCAGGGTGCATTTCAGCACAGGGACCCTACCCACAAACAGTGGGCTGTTCCCACCATTACACAGAACTGCTGCCAAAGGGGTGCAGCTGCATCAGACCCCAACAGCTCTTGCTTCACCTTCCCTAAACTCCCTTCCCATCTCCCAACCCCCTGAAATATGAGGCATAAACCTCCTGGGAATGGCTTTGGTCTGAAGGGCTGTGGCAGCTCCCCCCATGGCACTGACCCCACTCTGGCACTTTTTGCCCAACACCTGTGTTCATACAGTGCCAAGAGAGGCAGCAGGGACAGCCCCAACCCAGCCCCAACCCAGCCAGCCCTCAGAGGAGGTTGAGTGCTCACCCATCACTGGACAGTGAGGTTTTCCTGCCTATGCTGAGCATCTCCCACCCTGAGCAGAAGCAAGAGGTCCCCAAACTGCTGCTCTGCCTTGACAGCATGGCTGGGTGGGGCGCTGTTTGATTGTCACTTCAGGCACTCACCAGGCATTGCCTGCAGCTTCTCAGTCCCTTGATGCTCCTTGGATGAGGTGGGCACTAGTGACCCTCACCCAGGCTTGGGATGGCAGCTCCTGGCTCCTCCACAGCATGACCTGTATAAACAAGAGCCCCATGAGGACACAAGGGCAAAATTGCAGCAAGAAGGACCTGGCACAGCACAGGTTTTCCTGGTGGAGAAACTCCCAGCTCGAGCTCCATCCCTGCCCCATGCACAGCCCTACTGCTCCACACAACATCCCAGCTATGGGATGGGGTGTCAGAGCAACACCATGAATACAGCCTGCACAGATCACTGCCAAGGGGCACCTCCTCCAGCAAAATGCAAATCTTCATGTTTGCTTTTCAACAGAAAGCAGAACCAGGAGATCACAAACACAGACTGGCTAGGGAAGAGCTGCCAAAAATATCTCAGCCAACATATTGGATCAAAGAAGGATAAAAAAACCCTCACTTAAATAGGCTCAGTTTAAGGTGCTGGGGAGGAACCTGGCAATTCCTAAGAGGAGTAACACCTCCCCTGGGGTGTGAGCAGCTCTGCCCTGCCCTGCTCTGCTCCAGCTGTGGCAGTTTTACTGCCATGTCTACCTGGGTGAGGCAGGAAAGGTGAGATGCTCTTTCTCTTAGGCAAAGGGGTGGCTAAATAAAGGCTGAGGGCTCAGGTTGAACACAGGAGAAAACTACAGACAAATTAACATTATCAAGACTGGCAGGTGCAAGTTAACTGATGCCTAAAATCAGAGGGGGAGACGGAAGCTGCACAAACAAATTAATAATGATGAAAAGAAGAACAGTACTTTAAGGGGAGTTTCCAGGGTCCAGGAGTGAAGACAAGAGAGAGAAAGAACTAGAGAGAGAACCAGAGAGCCAGAACCAGACCCCAAATGAGAGAACCCCCAGATCACATGATCCCCTACATTTATAAGCTTTGAATGCCTACCCCCCTCAAGTTACCCAACCACAGTTGGTCTTGAACTGATGTTCTCAAGATGCCCAACCAGAGACCTTCTACTTCCCTAAGGCCACCCTCAGGCCCCCCTTTCAGAACTTCTCTAGCAGCTCTGGGCCTCAATGTTTTGTCCTGCCACCCCTGTTACCTACAGAAAGAATGCAAACATTGCTCGGAAAGGCTGGTAAAAACCTCTCTAAGTGAGCCTATACAGGCAAGCTGAAATCCTAGAAATATGAGAAAAACCCTAAGGCTAAATAAAGGGTGAGTGCTCAGGCTGAACACAGGAGAAAACTACAGACAAATCAACGTTATCAAGACTGACAGGTGCAAGTTAACCCCATTCCCTCAGTGGGGTTGGCCACACACCCTGGTCCTTACTGCAGTGATGAGAAAAACAAATGCCCGTACCTGCTTCTGCTGGGTGTGCAACTGCAGTGATGAGATCGTATCGTATCGGAATGGCCATGTCCACTGGGATGCTGTACTGGGAACACGCTGGGCTCAGCCTGGAAACCACAACGATCCCGGCACCCGCCGGCTGGCATTGGCCCGAGGGACGGTGGGGAAGCTCAGTGCAGGATCTCTCGAGCTCGGCGTTCACCTGGTCACACACACGGACGGCTTAACATTACTGCCACAAACGCCTCAAGATCAGAAAAATATCCCTGTTCCAGCCACGGGGCACCGGGACCGCTGAGGAGTCCTGCTCCACTCTGTCGAGGAGTTGCTGTCACCGAGATGCCTCACCTGGGGGTGCTGTGGGCGCGTCCATGTCCCTTGATATCCCTGGGACACGCTGCTGCCCCGATCGGTCCGTCCCGATGATGCTCAGCCCGAGAGCCGTGGCGATCCTGGGGCTGCAGCGGTGCCGAGTCCGGGCACGCAGCGCCGGAACAGCCTGCAGGGATCTCACGGGAGAAATGTGGAAGAACCGAGCTTGTCACGCCCCCCGCGTGCGCGAGGAGGGTGAGACACCGGGAGCGAAGTGGCTGAGCCGTGCGACAGGGACGGCCAGCGGCTCCCCGGGGGCGCGGGTTGTGCCGCGGTGCGGTGCGAGGAGCCGGGAGGACTCTCGGTGCTGCAGAGGCAGGTCCGGGCCGGGGATTCGCCACAGTGGCGGCCCTACAAAGATTTTAGGGGCTGTGGGCTCCATAGGCAAGCGTGTTCCTTAAAGAATTGCTTCCGTAGGGTGGGATGTTCGTCGGGATTTTGTGGCTCCGAGGTGGGCGGTACAAAGTTGCGGGAGGGTAGAAGTTCCTGGAGGTGCCGCTGTGCCCCAGGGGAAAAGTGGGGCAGATCCAAGGGGGCCGTCGGGCTCCAGGCAGTTCTGTGTCTGGGTGCCTGTGGTAGGAGAATAGAGGGTCTAGTGCCTGAGGAACATGGGTACTTCCAAAAGGCAGTAGGGGAGCGGTGACAGAGATGGATTTTGGTAGCTCCTTGCAGAGTCCCCTCTCCTCTTGCTGGCTTGTGAGCCCTTAGGGAGCCACAATGCAGGCTGGAGGATGACTGCAGGGGACTGTTCTGTCCCAAAACCCCAGGCCAGAGTGACAAGCTTTCTCCTTGCCCCACAAGCCCCGGGGGTAGCTGCTTTGGGTTTATATCTCTCTGTGATTTGGATCATCTGTGACAAAAGGCTTTTCCTTCCTGCCTTCTACTGGCAGCAATTAGGCAAGTGTGGTGCTGCTAACACCTCCAGTGATGGATATTGGTGTGCCGACAGGTAACTGATCATGGGTATGCACTTGCTTTACTAGGTCTAATTTGTAGTAACTTGTAAAAAACAAATTCAGAGGAAAAAAACTCCATGTTGTTGTGTATTACAGCATCTTACAAACCTGCTGTTGTGACCTTCACACACCTCAAAGGTTGTGGCACTGACACCTGTGCAGATCACTTGACCTGGATTACGGACACGTGCCCTGGGCTGGCATCACCCAGCTCTGCCTGCTGCAGCCATGCCCACCCCACGGCCCCTGTACAGACGGGGACTCAGAAACCACGCCCAGAAAAAGGAGAAACTTTCCTGCAGTACTTGGCACTTGCCGGGCCACAGGGAGGCGCCTGTGGACCTCCACAGAATCACGCTATGTAGTGCCACAGTCCCTCTGCCACCCCACACAGTGCTCAGGGACAGGCACCACTGCCCCCGGCAACTCAGACTGCTCCCTGGGTGGGTGTGCAGCAACAACCAGCACCACCATCCACAGAAGGGTGTTCTGAGCAACACCTGGACATAGCCCTGGCATGATTGATCCCACCAGGCTCTGCTGTGGGTGCAGCCTCCTGCCCATACAACAGCACCTCTCCTGTGGTGTGACCCTGAGACCCCTATGCCCTGGCCAGCAGCAGGAGGCCCCAATGCCAAGGTCATCCCCACCCACAGTGTGGTCGGGTGCAGGGCTGTTTAGTTGCTGCTTTGGGCATCCATTGGGTATCAACGGAAGCTCCTACATCCCTTGATGCTCCTTGGAAGAGGTGGGTACCTGTGACATCTGTCCACACAGCAGGCACACACTGAACTTTGTGGTCTGGTCTCATGGGTCTGTGAGAGAAACTCTCCTTTACCTGATAAGCTCAGCAGGGGCCTGACCACACAGCCTATAAAAGTATAGCACTGTCTTCTGATGCTGCAGGAGGACATGGACACATAAATAACAACACATGGGCAGGAAGAGAGACAGTGCTTTTATTGTTGGCATTACCCAGGGAAGGGGGAATTGACCACAACCAAGGCAAACCCTCTATGGTGCATTTCCAATAGCAGGGCAGCAGCAGCTGCATCCACAGGTTGCAGTGAGGATGGCAGCATCTGCAACAGGAAAGGAGAAGAGGGTCACCCTTTCACACAGCCATTAGTTTGGGCACTGCAGCAACCCTGTGTCTGAAGTCAGGTGTTGTTGGAAAGGGAGACCCTGGGAAGCCACTGGGCTCTATGCAGCAGTGATATATAAAGCAGCACCAGCTTACCAGAATATGCCCTGCTCCTTCCTCCGGTTGATGTCTCTCTTGAGCTGGCATATTGCACACAGGGGGCAGCACCACATGGCGAAGCAGTCTTTCAGAATGGAGCCCTGTGGAGCAAGGCATATTGCATGAGTAACCCCTTCCCATGTCAGCTTTTAAGCCTTTCTATTTTTCATCGTCAACACCCTTGGGCATCTCACCCCGTCCCTGCAGCACCCTGCTGCTCATATCCAGCAAAGACTGGGATGAAGTGGTGTGCGACAGGATTACCTCCACCTCACAGTGGTGATGCAGACGTGTCTCTGACTCCCTGCCCACAGGGATGCCCATGCAACTCCCCATCTATGCTCTTCCCCTCAGGCACCCCTTTCTCCTTCCCTGAGCCCCCATCCCAGCCCCCAGCTCATGGCTGTTGGCACCAGCAGCACAGGCCCCACGGCTGGTCACTGACCGGGATGTTGTATCTGGTGCGGTAGAGGGTCCTCATGGCCACACTGCTCCCACACAGGCAGCACTCGTCCATGGCCGAGGCCACTTGGGCCCCCAGGCACGTGTAGCAGCAGATTCCACAAAGACCTGTGGGACAGTGAATGAAATGTGGGCTTGGCTGAGGGGTGCAGAGACCGAGGAAAGGGGGAAAAGGCAACCAAGAATGTGGCCGTGGGAGCTGTGGCTCTTGACCTCAGGCAAGAGCTGCTCTGCTGCTGGTACCCACAAAAGTGGGGTTTGCAGCAGGGGCGATGCTGCAGAAGGACCAGGGAGAACACCTGAAACACACCATGAGCCAACAGCAGGAAGGAGGGGTACATAGGTACTCACACACGCCACAGTCGGAGCAGCAGTCCATCAGCCCGGTCTGCCATTCTCCTGGCTGCTGGACCATTGTAAACTGGGGCTGGGTCACAATCACGTTTGGAGAGGCCATTGCCAGCACAGGGTCAGGTCCCTCCAGACACTTTGTGGTCTGGAAGGAAAAGCCATCAGAGAAAAATGCTGCAGATGTTTCTGAAATGGGTGTCTTGCTCAGGCTGCTGCATTCAAAGAGGGAGGGCAACACACATCCCTGGGGAGTCCCCACTGCCAGGGTACTGACACTGCCAGGAGCTGCCACCATCCTCTAAAACAAAGCCCTCCCCAAAACCAGCCTCCCACCAAAGGCAGCAGCACCTCATCCTCTGCCTATGCAAGTAAAAAACAGAAGTCCTTTTGCTTCAGAACTGAAGTGCTTCAACACTTCAATCCTGTCTTCTCATCTCCACTTCATTTTCCGTTGTTATTTTTAAAATGTTTTGGGTTGATTTTTTGGGGTTTTTTGTTGTTCTGATCACAGTCTCCCAAATCTACTACTACTTAGTTCTAGCTTCCCCAAGCTCTCAGGAGACACCTTAACCTTTGCTTTGTTCCATAAGCATTTCAGCCTATTTGCCTCTCCCTTCCTTCTTCTTCCTTCCTGCTTTCTTAGCGGGCTTTCTGGCAGTGGGTTTTCCCTGTCTCTTTCCATCACTCTAAGCCTAGTCACCAGTTCCTACCCCTCCTCCACTTGACTGCTTATGCCAATGCCTCATCTTCCTCTTCCTCAGTCTCCTGGGGTCACCGTGGCCCCTGGAGTCCCTCTCCATTCCATCCTTCCCCAGCAAGGGGCTGCATCCTCTGAGAGCAGCAGAGCTCCTGCTCCACAGCACCACCCCAAACTCGCCTGAACTCTTCCCCCACCTGTGGTCCCTTCCCTCCCTGCTACCCCTGCAAGGCATAGCACCACCTTCTGCCATTCTCACCTTGATTTTTGAGATTTAATTAAAAAAAAAAAAAAAAGAAAAAGTAAGATAGAGGGTGTTCCCACAGGAAGTCCCACGCAGACACACTCCCAAACTGAGCACCACCCTGTTAGGCAGCATGGGGCTGAGGTGCAAAGGCTCCCGTGTCTTACAGCTACAACAGCTCTCTCCAGCACACGCCACACATCCTCAGCAAAGAAATCATCAGCGAAAAAACAGCCTGAGCTCTAGACCCTGTAACCGTGGGCTGCTGGTTGCTCGGGAAGAGCCCCATGGGAGCACCTCAGGGAGAGCCTGCCCAGCCGCCACACCCCTGCACAATGCATTTCTGCGGTGGTCACTACTGGTGTTTAACAAAGCAACTCCAGGCAGTTCGGGTCCTGCTCGCCCCTCCTCACCTTTAGCATGTTTGTCCTGCTTGCACAGGTAGTGCTGCCTGTCTGACTGACAGCTGGGGGGTGCCCACCAAGCAGCCCTCCCCGCCCTGCCCCTGTGTGATAAGGGAGCGCCCGAGTTTTGGGATGCTGGGAGGAGCAAAAAGAAAAACAGCGGAAGCATTTATGTTTTGAAGAAAAGGATGATGGCGTTAATCCCTGTAAATTCTGTTAAAACACTGTAAGGGGAAATGGGATTGTTTTCACATCAGAATTGCACGTTTACACAGAAGTTAAGTATTAAACACCAGAAATACAGTGGAAAAAATATATTACTATGCCCAGCACTCGGACACTGCTTTTGAGCACATGGTGATGATGTCTCAAGGTTTTTCACATATTTTCCACATCAGAGAGACATCAACTATTGCATTGCTTTTTTATTGACTATTGCCAATAGGTGGCAAACGGGCTGATAACACGTCCTTGCTGTCAGATACAGCCTGTTGCTGTAGGACCAGCCCTTGTTCCTGGAAGATAAAGGAAGAGAAAAAACATTGTTGAATTACCCTGTAAGAGGGAAGAAAGCTTGTGAAAAGTCTCCACATGGTTTGCTCCTGACTTTTTGCAGCTTTCCGAAGGCAATGGAAGCATGGCTGGGCTCTCTGTCAGAGACATTGGTATCTGCTCCCACTCAGCGACGAGTGGCCTTGAAAGGGCAAACTGGCAACTGATGGGATTGTCTCAGTCACTGTCCTGCTGGGGGTTAAAGATCAGGGGATTTTCCTGCTGCTACTGAACAAGGCTGTTGAGCAGTGAAAATACTGCTGTGCCCTTTCTGGGGCAAAGTCACCCCACTGCTGGCAGGCAGGGACCTTTGGAGCAAGTTCAGGCAATGCCACCACCCGTGGGTGCACCAGGGGCCACTACTCACCAAACTGTCCCTTACCAGACACCTCCCAGCCCTGCCCTGGCCAGCTGGCCCTGGTTGTTCATGCATGAGATCCCAAGAAATTCCCACCACCTCTGCAGCCGATGTAACGCCTCCTGACAGGGCAAAACAGCAACCCCTTCGAGGAGCCTTGACACACGACAATTTAAGAAGCAGGAACCAGGAGGGGCAGTGGAGGAGACAGACCACGGAGAGGCTGTGCAGTGGGGACCACCAGTCAGGGACAGCACAGGGGTCCCTTACAGGGACTGATGACCAGCAGCAGGCAGGACCACAGGGATGCCCAGGAGCAGCAGCTGAAGTTTTAGGGGCAGGACCCTGCCAGCCTCCCGTGCTGCTCCTGCACTACCCGATAATGTGATCAATAGCAGCACCTCGTGAACACGCAGCCGAGTGCTGCTCACACACACACCCTGCCCTTTGCAGGCAGGGCTGACCACAGGCTTCCCCTTCCCCTCCCCAAGTACAAGCACACCACATCCCTACACGAGTGGAAGCTGCAGTGCCAAGCAGGCAGCAGCCTGGAAAACCCTCTGCTACACACTGACTTCACGAAAGATGGCCCAAGCCCAGCACACCTAACACATCACCCCCAATGCTCCCAATTCTACAGCCCCATGGCATCACCAGCCATGTTGGAATGACTGATGGGATCCTGAGGTGCCTGCAGCCACGTTTCACCCATAACCAAGGTCATAAAGCAGCACTTATAGGCACATGTATATATACACAAATAAACAATACAGTGCAAAAGTTGCTGTCCTCTACCTCAGTTGCCTGCTTCTGTCGAGATGCCCATCAGCAGCATCCAGCATGCCATGATTTAGCTCTGAAGTAGTTTTCCAGGTAGAAAACCTCACCTTTGTTTCCACCTCTTCCCTTCCCCAGCATCACCCCTTCAGCCACAAGCAGTTTCCATAGTTCTGTACCATGACTGAAGCAAAGCCGTGTCATACATACTTTCCAAGCTGTCCTGGTCCCAGCAGCAGACGTGTCCTTTCCCTGGTTCTCATTCTTTATATTCCCTCTCGAATGAACTCTGCCCCCTCTGACTAACAGATGCTGACTTAGGTCCTGCTTTGCGCAATTGCTGCCTCCCTGCTGCAGGAGGGCGCTTACCTGCTGCTCCCGCTGCCGGGCTCCTGGTCCTCGCCCTCGCCTTTCCCCATCCCAGCATTCCGAGCCCCGAGACCCAGTGGGACACTTTCGCTTTTGGGAGAGGTTTTCAGAGAAAGGCAGTTTGTTTCCAGGCTCCTGTGCTGCCCTGAGCTACATCCTGCTGGAAGTGCAGTGCCTTTCTTTCATTAATCCCGAGCATCAGCAAGAGCTGTTTCTAACTGCGCTGGGTGACACAGGTGCTGCCTCAAGGTACATCTGCGACATCATGGCCCTCTCCCAGGGGTTGCTGCCGAAAACCAGCGAGTCCTGGGCTGGTCACCCACAGTTTTTATTGCCCAGCCTGAAGGAGGAGAAAAGGCAGGAATGCAGCACCACATCAGCCCGCCCTGCACAGCCATCCCAGAGCAGGAAACCTCCCTGCCACCCATCAAGGAGCCATTAGCTCTCAGCGCTGAAATCAATGAAGTCTTCCAACCCCATCCCCGCTGAGGAATTCCACTCTCAGCTTGGTGGGTTACCTTTTCCCTTCCTCAGTTTTGCCAGCATCTCATGGGAGTAATGGTGAAATTTCGCCAAAAAGAATCTAACCCGTAACACCAACCCACCACTCAATCAGCTTTTTAATTTCAGGTGGGTGGGAATTCATGCTGAGAGTCCATAGGGGACCATGTTTCTACAATGCAGGACATGGGCTGATGCCAGGCAGCCCTAAATCCTCATGCCTTTATATTCAGAAAGGTAGGATTGACCAGCACAGCTGGACAGCCACCTGGGCCACCACAGCAGGAGCAACTCAGCAGTGGGTGACCTGCAGATGTCACTTGCCTGGGGAAGGTCCAGCTCTGCCCTGGAGCAGTAGTCACTTCTGCATAATTTTACAACTTGAATGAGCAACCCCAACTCCTCCCACATATTAAATATCCTTTCTAAAAGCTGATTGAATAACAAAATACTAGTGAAAATGTTTCTCTGCAGCAAACAAGGGAAATCTGAGCTGCACCGGGGCTGCTGGGGTGGACGGAGTGGAAGGACGGGTACTCTCTGGTGATGCAAGAGTGACAAACACAGAAGTAAGAAGACAAACTCAAAACTTTATTGCTGGTGTTACTCAGGGAAGGGGAAATCAACTACAATCAAGGCAAGCCCTACATGGAACATTTTCCAACAGCCAGCGCAGTGGCAACTCCTGCCTGCACAGCTCCATAGGATGCAGTGAGGATGGCAGCGAGGATGGCAGCATCTGCAGTGGGATGAGAGAGGAGGGTCAGGGAGCAGGACTCTGCCACACCACACTCTGTGTGTCCCCCAGGCCTTCCCTTGCCACCCTGAACGAGGTTCCCAGCAACATTTTGCTGTAGGACAGGTCACACTTGTCACCTGTGCACAGCCATTTCCCCACTGCAGCAACCCTGTGTCAGGTGTTGGCTCTGAGAAGCCTCTTGTCCACATATGAAGGCAGATTTATAAACCAGTGCCAGCACCCCCAGCTTACCAGAAGATGCCCTGTGCCCTCCTGCGGTTGATGTCTCTCTTAATTTGGCAAACAGAGCACACGGGGCACCACAGGGTGATACAGTAGTCAGAGCAAATGG
This sequence comes from Calyptomena viridis, assembly GCA_013390005.1. Taxonomy (NCBI): domain Eukaryota; kingdom Metazoa; phylum Chordata; class Aves; order Passeriformes; family Eurylaimidae; genus Calyptomena; species Calyptomena viridis. Next base: position 237,569 of record WEIV01011476.1, on the reverse strand, counting down.
ATCCCTGTTAGGAAGAAACTGGTTAGGGACAGAGGCTTCCCAAAAGCCATGTTCCAGCCAAGAAAATGTTGACCACATTCCAGGTCTTGTGCCCTTTGTTTCTTGGCTGGCTGCAGCACCCTGGGTGGCAGACACTGAAGCCCAGGGCTGGTGAATTCCTGACACTGTGGAAAGCAAGGAGGAAGTCCTTTGTGCAGGCTGCAGATAGCTACTTATCCTTTGGCTTCCAAGGTTCAGACTGGGGAGAAAAATGCACACAATTTGGGCAAAGAGAACTTGGGCACTCATGATTTGTACTTGAGATGGCACCACTCCACCTCTTGCAAGACAAAAACCCTTCACATATGTACTGTCCACCTGTAAGCATAGAAGACCCTTTTCTGCAAGATTTATTATGAGGACTTCAGGGGTTATTTCACTTAGGAGGACTTTTCTGCCTGAAGAGGCATTTTTCCCAAAGACAGATGTTTTCTCCTATTGCATTCCAGAGAAGCTCTCCCTGCTATGAGATGAAGATAAGTTCTTGCAGACATGTGTGAAGGCCCCCACAGTGGGGAGGCTAGGGGTGATAAAAGCCCTGAGAATAACGGGGGGCATATGTCTTTTCCTAGGCCCGGTGTTTAACACTATTAAGTTTAATCTTCCTTAAGTTTTAGTGTTCTCACCTTTGGAAATAAATTTTCCTAAATCCTTCCACCGCCTGGCATTTTTGGGGGGTACCTGTGCATTATCTTTCTTCACACCACCCTTCTCCCAAATCTGATTACGGATCCTTATCCGTGGAACCAACTTCATTTATGCTCTAATCTACCCACAATTATCTCAAATCTTTTCCATCTTTCAAAGATCAAAGGGAGAACCAGCAGCTGAGGCTCTTTGAGCTGCTGTGGTCAGCAGCAGCTGAAGGCAGGACATGTGAAGAGTGCTGAAGCTGTGTTCATTGAAGCTGTGTTCAATTAATGTGTGTTGTTGGACATCAGCCCAGGATCAGCTCAGCGTGTCCCAACCCTTGTTCTGTGCTCTGGCATCACGCAGGATAAAAAAGGGAAAGAAAGGGTGAGTGGAAAGCATTGCTGTCCTGTGTTCATCCCTTGTGTGCAGAGAGAAGGGCCCTGGGGGCACCTCGTCTTTCAGCCTCACAGCAGGGTGACAGGGCGGGTTAACCACTGACCGGGATGTTGTATCTGGTGCGGTAGAGGGTCCTCATGGCCACGGTGCCCCCACACAGGCAGCACTCATTCATGTCTCCAGCCACTTGGCAGCAGAGGCAGGGGAAGCAGAACATTCCGCAGCAGCCTGGCAGGGGGAGAAACACAGCAGCGGGTGAGGATCTGCCTGCCCGCCCAGAACCACCAGCACAGCAACTGGGAGAACCAGGCTACATGGCTCCAGCAGATGCACCACCAACACGAGCAGCAGGGGCCAGAGAAGTGTCCCAAGAGGGAGGGTGTGTGACCAACAGATGGTAGAGGGGACCTGCCCCGGCACTCACAGACGCCACAGTCGGTGCAGCAGTCCATCAGCCCTGTCTGCCAGATGCATCTCGAGGCAGCAGGCATGGCCATCTGAGGCTGCATCGTCACGATGGTGTGGGTGGCCATCCCTAGATGCTCTTCTGAAAGAGAACAGCAAAGAGGATAGTTAGTGAAAAAACTGGGATTTGTCTGAACCTCCAACCAACCTGGGGGCCGTCAGCCTTCAGCATGTAGCCTTTTGCCCAGCTCCCTTGCTGCCACTGGAGGTGACAAAGCATAACCCTGTCTTACCTGCATTTGTGTCTTTTCAATGCTTTTGCATTTTCTGCAATTTTATCCAGCCTTCAAGATAGCATCAGGCCATTGGCATTGCCCACTCCACCCCAGAAAGACTTTGGTAGTGCTTAGACATAGCTCAGTGACTTCCCTTGTGCCGAGCCAGGCTGAAGGGAGTGACTTGAGCATTCCACTTGTTGCCTTAGTGTATTTTACACAAAAAGGCTTTGACATGGGTTCAAAGCATGCAGGAAGCATGTGTGCTCTCGTTTCCTCATAGCAAAGCCAGGCTCCACACAACAGAGATACAACAGAAAACTCGTATCTCCAGTTTCTTGTCATAAAGAGCCAGAGAGGCAGAAACTCAATGCTGTGTCCCAAGTCTGACGCCCTCTCCTTGCCTTCCTGTCGTTAAGCAAGCAAACCTTGAAACCCTGTAAGCCTCAGGTCCAAAATAGTAATAATGATAACGATAATAAATCTAATAACGATGACGATAGTAATAATGATAATTCTCTCTGCTTTTATCTTCCTAGCCAAGTAGAAAAAGCACTATACATTCTTACATTCAACGCTAATTTGGCCTTGGAGCTAGGTTCTTCTAGGTAAGATAAACTGCCTGCTTATCTTTGCTAGGACTTTTTTTCTTGAGTTGGTTTGGTTTATTCCTTGAAATCAGCAGCTTGGCAAAGGCAGAACCACAGTGTTGGGTGGCAACGCTCTTCCCCGTGCAGTTTTTGAGCTCAAAAACCAGAACAGAAACTGAAATCAATCGGAGACGCGGGGGAGGGGGAGCGCCTTTATCTCCCCGCCCTTTGGAATAACGCACGCTTCTCCAGAAATCCTACTCCTGGCTTCAATGCCGCAATCCTGGCGCGAATCACGGAATACGCCGAGTTGGAAGGGAATGGAGCTGGAGGCAGTTACAGGTGTGTGTCCAGAGGGAACCTGGGAGCGTGCGATGCCTCCGAGCGCTTCTCCCCGCCGGCCCACGGCAGAGCTGCCCACGCGTGCTCACTCTCTCTAGGCTTTTACAAACGGATGGTACTCTGTACACGAGTATTATTCGCATATTTCCTCCTCTCCTAGCTGCAAACAGCTCTCCTGGCTGCCAAAATGAAGAGATGAAGCTGCTCTTGTCACCAGCAGCACACCTCATTGAAAGGACAGCGAACACAGAGGGAGGAGGTCAGGCAGCAATCTGTAAAAGTGACCGACATCCAAGCTTGTGGCAGGACAGCCCGGTTTAAACAGAGAGTAAAGTACCAGTAAGATTCCTTTAACACAGTCACACAGTTCTGTTAGCAGGAGAAAGCAGCAAAGGCAACCTCTCCATCCTCCAGCTTTTGTGCATAGCTTTTTGAAAGCCTCCCCCCTTCCCCAAGTAGAATTTCCCAGATAAGTTATTTTAAATTACGTGCTAAACAGGGAGGAAAAAAAAAATCACTGCTTGGGCACTATTATCCCACTCTTCCCAGGCTAAAAAGTTGTTAATATTTCCATGCTTTCAGAGAACCAACCTTTTGGTGAGCAGCCGCAGTCAGCGCAGGTTTCCTCGCCGGCCGGTACCCTGAACAAACAGGCTCTCGGGAAGATGAAACTAAAACTTCCTCACTCTCCAAATTCTAATTGGCAATCAGCAAGTATAATGGGTGGGAGGTAACTTGAAGGGGGTGGTGAGGAGCTGTGCCCTGTCGTTAGGGCTACAGATTTAACACACGTGGAGAGCAGTATTTAGTCTTCCCTTTCCCAGACTTAAATATTCATCTCAAAAAGAAAACGAAAAGGTTGCATGTTTATTGTCAATTGTTTATTTCCTTAACTCTGCCTCCATGTTGTTCCTCTGAATGATATGCATTCATTGGGACATTTTCCCTCAAAATAAAATCATGCTTCTCATATCCTAGACCAGACTAAATGCAGAGCACTAGAGTGCTTCACTCTGAGCTCTTCTATAAAAATTAGGCTGATTCCCTAAGAGCTTGTCACAAGCAATGTAGCGCAGCCACTGTAAAATTAACTCAGTACTGACCATACATCGATTTGACTCTATGAAATATTAATATTTACTGTTTCTTCACTGACGTGCCCCAAATATTTAACCACTCGTGCCCTGTGCAAGTCACTGACAATTTGGGATGCACTTCCACATTTTATAGAGAATCTGTAGCAGCAGGACAGCATTTTTTGTTTCCCAGATTGCACAGAGTGTGCAGAGCGCCCAGAAAGGTCTGAGCAGGTGCTTGCTCAGGAGTAAGGCAAGTTCAGAGCATCCAACAGGAAGTGCTGATGGTGCATTCCTCTTCTCTCTCACCCCTGACAAGAACAGGTAAAGGAGAAATTCTGGTTAAATTGCAGTTTAGCAGATTTGTCAATAGACTTGGATTTATGGTGCTTTAAATGAGGCCTTTTATAGTGCTGCACAGATAACAGTGAGCCGTGCCTTAAAATGCTTCCCTTGGTTTCCAAGGGATCCAAAGTTTACCTGTACTTGCTTTACAATGGGGCTGTCCTGAACTGGGCCACAGCCTAGTTCAATCGTACAGGGTTGGGTTTTTTTTCCAAAACATTGCAAGAGGCTGTGAGAATTGAGGTCTGCCAAAAGTTGGAGGTCAGGATACCTGACATCCCACTAGCTGGCTGGACTAGGCTCATGCAAATACCAGCTGGCCTCGGAGAGGAAGGAAATGGGAAGCTGACAGTCAGTATGGGAGAAAACATTAAAAAAACCCCACTCATCACCAACATTTTCAGGATTTTAACAGCCTCCATTCAGAACTGGGGTGACACTGACTGACTGAGCAATTAAGCCCTGAATATGCTTTTCTTCCACAGAAAAACCACCCACTCTTATACGCCATCCTGGTGTAGCAAGTCTATCTGCCCTTTGTCACATTCAAAACCTCATCATAAACACCTACCTCAGCTCATTTCCTTCACCTGACATTTAAGTCAGACAAATAAACCTGCAAAAACTCTCAGCAGTGAAATCACAACACGAACCCCTGAAACTCACAGCAAGAGCATCCCCCCTGCCCAGTGCTGGGTGGGGGCTGTTGCCTCCATTGCAGCTGCTGTGGTTTCTGGCCAGAGCTCACCACGGGCCTGACCAGGGCTCTGCCAGTGGGTGGTGGCTTCGGTCCCCTTCGTGTGTGGCTTCTCCAGGTCTGTGAAGTGAAGACTGATGTGAGAAAGTCTGTGAGAAGACTGATGGTCAGCTGCAAAGCATGTGTCTCTCAGCCACAGCAAGACAGCAGAACATCTCAATAGCCAGGGAAAAAGGGAATGTGCTAACATAACCAACCCTGTGCTGCTTTTTTCCAGAAGAGACTTCAGAGAGACCTCATAGCATCCTCCAGTACCTAAAGGGGCTACAAGAGAGCTGGACTTTTAACAAGGGCAGGTAGTGATAGGACAAGGGGGAATGGCCTTAAACTGGCACAGGGTAGGTTCAAATTAGGAAGAAATTCTCTACTGTGAGGGTGGTGAGGCACTGGTACAAATTGCCCAGAGAAGCTGTGGATGTCCCATCCCTGGAAGTGTTCAAGGCCAAGTTAGGCAGAGCTTGGAGCAACCTGGCCTAGTAGGAAGCATCCCTGTCCACAGCACTGAGTTTGGAACTAGATGACCTTCAAGATCCCCTCCAACCCAAACCATTCTATGATTACTTCCAAGCAGACAATGGAAAAATTCAACTGACATTAATAGTCGCCAATTTAACATGTACTACACTAAATGCAATATTGATGAAGAAACCTTTCTGCTTTCTCTGCAAAGAACAAAGTGTGAATTATGCAGTCTACCATTATATTTTACAAAGCAGCTGCAACCAGAAACTCGTTTATTTCATTTTAGGCCACTTACATCTGAATGTTCATGCCTGTTCTCTGTACCATTTGAAAAAACTCCATCGCACAACTCAAAACTCTACCACAAATGAGCAAAGTCACCTTCCCCAGCACATTGCCTTGTGCTCCTAATTACACAAACCCTGCCATCTCGAGTGGGTTCATTCAGAGGGTCTGTGTAAAACCACTGGTGTGCAGGTTGGGGGAGCTGCCTGAGGCCTCTCTCCAAAACTCTGGTCTCACCAGCCCTTTCCAGAGGCAGAGTAACAACCTCAGGGTTTCATTTCAGACATGAAGAAGGGCTTCTGAATCTGAAACTTCACTTTTTTCCAGATGTCTCGGCTGATTTAATGAAGAGCACATCTCCCCCAAACCTTGCTTCTTTCCCACAACTCAGAATAGGTCAGATGAAAGGAAAATTCCTGCAACTTAAAAAAGCCATAGGCTGAGCAAGTGCTAGGGGAAATTTTCACAGCCTTTAGAAATATGACTAAGAGTCAGGTGCACATCTCACCAAAACTGAAGCCATTGCAGTTGGTACCAGGGGAGAGCTGCTCTCTGCCCACGTCTGCACATCCCTTGTCCCTCCCACGCCAGGGACATCACACACAGGGGAGTGGGTCTGCTCAGCTGGCTCATCAGACAGAAAATGGTGCTGGGGCTATGGCTGGGAGGGTGCAGTGCCATCTGGGCAAGGTGCCTGAACCCCCAGTGCCACAGGCACACAAACATGAAGTCCAGCACACAGTGCAGAGCTCACAGCTAAGGCCGAGGGCACCACCTGCTTTGCAGCAGCTCACAGCACAGCATGCCAGGCCTAAACAAAAGGAGAAGTGGTTTCAAATCCCTCCACAATCGAATGCTGGCTTGGGCAGGCTGAGCTTCTGCTTCCTGTGCTCATGGCCTTGTTACACTTTCAGTGGTGCCACTTTTTCTCCAGGTGACTCAGTCTTACAGGATAGTGCTCTCTGGGAATCAAGCTCTATCTCAGGAGCTCACCAGGTAAAAAACAACTAAGGTAAAAGTTGACAATTAAATCAACCTCCTTGTAACAAACAGATGAGTCCAACTCATTAATTTTGTAGTCTGCTGTTTCATTAACTCCCTAACTCAAAAATTCACTGACTTGCACCTGCACTCAAGCAGAAGAGCTACCAGAAGATGTGCAGATCCTTCTGTTCCCATCCCCATCACATGGTGGTGGGAAGCAGAACCTCAGCTGCTCTCGGGCCAGCTCTGGAGGCTTTCTGGGGTAAGCTGACAGCCTTGGACATGTGCTCAGTGCCATTTCTATGGCAGTTTTATCCCAAGCTGCCAGCTTCTGCCACCACACTTCAGGGGATGGTGGACCTTACCTTTTCCTGTCCCTTGTGTCTGGCACACATGGTGTCCTTGCCTTAACCCAACAGTGCTGCTCCCAGCTAACATGAGCAGCACCTGAGCAGGAGGTGAGTGAACACCCACACATGATGGATGCATCATGAAGTTAATCCAACATCTACCAAGGTATTGGCAGAAGAACATCCAACACACTTGGCAACAGTATTTGACACGTGAAACATATTTTTTGAATGTATTGATGTTACTTAGCAGAATAATTTGTACTGTTGATTAAAAAGGGCCTTTACTATTTAACAATAAAGATGCTTTTTAAGACAGATGGGAGAAGGTATTGAGAGGGATTTGAACTGAGAGAGATGGTGAGAGGGGGAGCTGTGTGGCTCCACACCTGCTGTGTGTACAAGTCCTCTTCCAAGGAAAGCTTTGTGTCCTGGTTTAGAAGTAAACCAGTGGGTGAAATGAACCCAAATTGGAGACCACATGCCAGAGCTACAATTTTACTCTTTCCTTATTTATTGTGGCCTGGGGTGTGAAGTGTGCTCTGGGCAGCTGTTGCTAAATGATTTTTCATTAACAGGCCATCAGGAATGACATAGAAGGTGTAGAATACACAGTTTTTGGTTATACCCTCATAGTGATAAACCAGTCCCAGCCTCTATAACTATGACACTTTGCTTTTCCATGACAATCTCATGACCCAACATGCTCACTCTGATGGCAGGGTAGATCATAGCCTCTGATGGTAGCTCCCCATGTGTTTAACCTCCATTTTTCTGACTTACCTTGGCATAGATAAATCAGCACTGAGCAGCTCAAACTCTTGAAGGCAACTTTTTGCCCCCACTGCTCTTACCACTGATTTCTTGAGCAAAGCCTGAAGACAGCAGACAAAACAGTCACTGCCTTTGCACCTCCAGAGTGGATGTTTTCACTGTATGCATGTCTCCAGAGGAGCCCTGGAAGCACAGCAGCTCACACGGCAGCTGAGACACCAGGGAAGGAATGAAGACACTTCTCCCCATCCTACCCAGCATATGAGAAAAAAGAGTCTTCTGGTCCCTGGGTTGTGCTGGCAGCAGCCCAGCAGTGGAGAGCACATTCAGCAAAGACCCAGCAAGGGAGGAAACTGCAGGTGCCAGAGCCCTGCTTGGTATTGAGCAACCAGGTCTTTATCACCTGTCACTGCAACACCAGACCTTCAGCCTGTCCTTTGCGTAGCCAAGAGCAACCTTAGCCCCTTCAGCTCCAAGAACAATCTGTGCTTACACGGCCTTGGCCTTCTGCCCTGGGTCTTCCTCCTAAGGAGGAAGGAGGCAGGAAACCCCCGGTTATACCCTCATAAGATACAGGCAGCACACCACTTTCCAGTGGCCTGCCAAACCTTTCATTTACTGGTGTGCTGCACCCACTGTGCAGTGTCATGCATGCGGAAGCTGGGGGGAAAAAAGGATCATGTCAACTCTAAGCAAATAAACTCAAGGTCCCTTCCAACTAGTGCTTAAGAAAAGCACAACAATAAGGTACATTAGAGTGTATGCAAAGTCTGTGCTTTCCTCCATTTTCCTCTCCAATACTTTTATTTCCATTTATATATATGCCCTGTAAAAGCATTTGGGGAAAAATAAGCTCTGATGAAGTTGGGAAATCTGTTTGACAAATATCTGGCCATCTGCAGCATGAGAGGCAACACAAAATGCACATGGGCTTTTCTATTAAGCAGCCACCTAAAAGTGTTGAAGTTTCCACTTGAAACAGTGATGTAAACAGTATGTGCTGCTGCTTGCAGGGTTAACTTGGAGGTAAACTTATTTCCCTTCAATACAGAATCATGGAATCATTAAGGTTGGAAAAGTCCTCTAAGATGACTGACTGCAACAGCTAACCCAGCACTGCCATGTTCACCACTAAACCATGTCCCCAAAGTGCCACATCCTCACACCTTTTGAATGCTTCCAGGGAGGGTGACTCCACCACTTCCCTGAGCAGCCTGTTTCAATGCCTAACCACCATTTCAGTGAAGGAATTTCCCTAATATCAAATCTAAACCTCCCCTGGTGTTTCCTCTCCTGTCACTTGTTACCTGGGAGATGAGACCAACTCCTACCTGGTTACAACCTCCTTTTCAAGGACTTGTAGAGAGCCCTGAGCTGAACACTCTGAATGCTTTGATGCCAGTCCTGGAAAAAACCCAAGGTCCTGTGGAATGGGCACGCCACTAGATACCCCCACAACCCTCACATTGTTACAGCCTTTGTTCTGTTCTTTATGCAGCTGAAGAAACTTATTTTATATTAGGTATTTTTCCTTGTTACTGTACCTGTCACAGCCAAGAGGCTCTGCAATCTGGAGAAAATGTGTTCTGCTGGTGTAAGCATGTAGGGGTGGATTTTGTTTTTGTTTTTCATTAGGATGTGGATTTACACGCCCTCTTGAAGAAATTACAGCTGTATATTTTAGAAATTTTGAACTTCACATTATCCATGGCCTTTTGTTGTCAGTTTTGGCTTGGTTTCTTTTAATTGTACTAGACCTCTTTAAAAACCACCATGCAGGAAAAAAGAAGTGCTGTAAAACCAATGAAATTTGCAATTTTCTTTGGAATTCTGGTACTGCATGTAGCACGCTATGTTTAAATTTGCTCTGGCCTTTTGCCTCTGTCACAAACTAAAGAGAGTTATCTCCGGGATACCAGGAATCTTCAGTTAGTACCTAAACTTCACATTATCCATGGCCGGTTAACATCCACATTTTTATTTGTCAACTTTGTTTTGAAGCTTAAACAGAGCTTCTCTGCTGCTATTTGCACTGTGAAGCATTTAAAAATAACTAATGGCCCTCTCCCAGGTCTTTCCTAAAGGAAATAATAAAGAACAACCCACAAAATACATCCTCTACATTCTGTTTACCACACCAGTCTCTCATCACAACAGTTGTGCTTTCAGTGTCTTCTGTGAGTACCAGCAAACCACAGCCCTGTGCTGGTACAGGGGATGTGGTACCTTAATTTTCAGGTGGCTTCTTAGTGACCCACAGGATGTCCACACACTGACACACCTCTCTTAGTTGAGACCACTTTTTATTAAAAATGAAAAACAGTAAGTCTCTGAGCAATTACGTGACAAAGTTGCATTCTGTAGAGGGATGGATTGGATGCATCCAACTTCATGTTGAACTCTCTTTATAAGCCATTTACTAGTAATTAAAAAGTCTTCTGACATAGTTAGTACAGATCAATTACTTATTACTAGTAATACTACCTTAAGAGAGGCTGTGGCAAAAGTTATTCATCCATTTTTAACACACCGGAGTGTCTTCATGCAGTTCATATTTGGAAGAGCTCACATTTTGTAGAGCCTTTGAACCAACTGGTATCCTTTTCCCAATGACAGATCATGTAACCAGTGGCTGGCAACATGCCCTGCTGCCCTGGTGATCCCTGTGGCCACACTCCTGCCAGCCAGGCTGGCTGGTCCATGGGCTCTGGCTCGAGCTGTTTGCACACCACAGCTCCAGAGCTAAGGGGCTACAGCATGGACTTGAGAGTAGAGGGAGGGAAGAACCTGACTCCCTTTCATTAACACCACCACAGTTACCAAAAACACACAAATAGCAGAATCCAGGCAGTGTTTGCCCTGGCTTATCCTATGGAGACTCCCTGCCCCCTGAAAGGTGAGTGTGGAACCTCCTGTGTGCCACTGTGAAAGCTCTCCCTGTATCCCTGCACAAACCAGCACTCTACTTCTGTAGGGCTAATCCTGGACAAAAAAGCTGGTGTTGCTTTGATACACCCTTCTACAGAGTACAAAGGAAGCTCACACAGCCAGGGGCTGGTGTTGGATACAGCGTTTTCTGATTCCCTGAGGAACTGGAAGTGTTTCAGTTTGCCTTTGCCAGGCACATTTGACCTTCCTGCTGCCTGCAAAAGCATTTGTTATCACAACATCCTGTGAAGGAACATTTGGAAAAGGAAGGGAACAAGAAAGGCAAGGTTTGACAGTGGAGGAGAAGCTTTCAGAGGGCACTATCTATGCAAAAGCACACTAGCTAATAATGAAGCTGATGCTTAGAGACAGGTGTATCTGAGAACTTTTTAATAGACTGTATCTAAATAAAGTGGAGAGTGTCCTTGTGAAGATTAGGAATAGAATAGCTTGGGAATGAAAGGAGAAGATGCACATATATCTGCCAGCAGATATAAATGGTCTTACTCAGGAAGTAGATCAGCCTTTGTCTCTTTTGCACTTAAAAATTATTTATTTCCGTGTATGAATCATAAAACCACAGCTCCAGAGCTAAGGGGCTAATTGTAAACACCCAAATAACACCCTCTGAGACTTCAACCTTTCTTAGCTTTTCAGGCAATGAACCTAAAATACAGCTATGGCCTACCTTTGTAAAATGCATTTTGAGATGAAGTTGGAAAACTCCCACAGAAAACATGAAATGATTTTCAAGTTTAGGACGAGGGCTGTTTTAAAACTTTGATTTTTACTCTATTTAGCTACACCTTCTACTTCCTCTCATTATATGATGAACACTTGCTTGTGACAAAGGACACCAGTAGGTCCAAAGGCTCTACAAAATGTGAGCTCTTCCCAAATCTGAGCTACTTACAGACACTTCAATATTTTAGAAATGGATGAATAACTTTTGCTACAACCTCTCTTAAGGTAATATCACATAGTTACTTAGAAATGGCTTGAAGTTCAACATGAAGTTGGATGTATCCAGTTCTCCCTCTACAAAATGCAGTTGTCACATAATTCTTCAGACACTTAGTATTTTTAATTTTTAAACTTTTTTTTCAACTTAATAGTTCCTCCACCCCAAAATTATAAACTCTGTTAAAGAAAAATTTCTGTGAAAGAACCAAGGAGGCCCTGAAAGCAGTAACACTTACTACCATTTTCACATGTCTATCTTACATTCAATGAGGCTGAAAAATCCACTTTTTCTGACTTGCTCAAAATGTATTTGACATCACTGGTTGAAAGAGTAAAAGAAAAAGCAACTTTATAGGGTGTACATTAAAACAAAATGTTCAGAACCCAGAGAAGTCTGTTCTAGTCCCCAGAAGGAACTTCCATGACCAAAGCTATTGACTCATCACCTTTCTTTTTCCTGCAACAGGATCTTCTTCACCTGTTCACCATCATTTCCAATGTGTAAAAAATCCAGCAAACCCTGGATATCTGGCTCTGGATTACAGGGTCACCTGGGGAGAAAAGTGTGCCTGCACTGCCTACCAGTATGGAAACTCAGGGAAGCTCCACTGCATCATTACCCCAGACAGCTCTGTCTGCTCCTCCTTCCACGCAAATTAATTTCAGAACGTGCCCTACAAGCTCTTTAACACCACAACTCAAAGAAAAGGTTAATCATGGAACTGGGAGAGCACAACCCAGTTGAACATGTGAACAGTATTGAGCAATGCAACTGTGAGCCTGCACTTGCTATTTTTGCTGTTTCTAAGCATCTTCCTGGAAACAAGCTCTTCCTGGAAGACTATGAGTAAAACCAGAAGGCGTAAGTCAAACCAAATGAAATTAAAAAATAAAAAAATGACAACACTTAGCATGATGAATTGGTAGCTCTGGGTTAACCACCAGTCACACACACTTGGCAATAGCTCTGGGCTGCTCTGAAGTCAGTAGTCTGTGTTCAGATCACTCTGTGCAGGCAACTTTGCAGAAGCCTGTTCTTTTCACATGAAAAGCACCCACTGCCAGCAATCACAGCAAGGGCAAAAGGCAATCCTAAATACCTCTCTACTGGCTTCTTATCTTGGTCCTCACACACTCGGAGAGTCCTGACTGCTTCTATACATCTCAGGATAAAAATAGTTACTACTGCAATTCTTTCACACAGCAAGCTCCAACTCAAACTGAAAATTATTCTTTTAATAAACCAGACCATCAAACATGTACAGGCAGATTTTATTTACATCCTGACATCATTTTGCATTTTTGCATGTGCTGTCACTAAGAAACACATGTTTTGTGCAAAATCTTGGGTTCAGTCTTCAGAGCTTGACAGAAGTTTGGTGGTACTACAGAGGACCAGCAGAGCAGCTTCACTTATTGAAGCTTCTATGGAGGCTGAAGTTATTTACAGATAATCAAAACTTACTCTGTAGGATCATTCCGATTGCATGATTTCAGAAACAAGAATGTTTTCATTTACTTTATAAATAAACAGTATAAAGCAGCTATATTTATATTACAAGTCTTTTCCTAATTACAGTACTTACATTTTAGCTGGGCTAAAATCTCAGTATTTATAGTAATTTCAACTATCTGTTTTCTACAGGTTCTTCTACATTTTTTAAGTCTTTTCGTTTCCACAGATTTCCAAGCACAATCCCTGTGAAGAGCAGAATTCCTACAGTACGATTGGAAGCAAATTTCTTCCAGCAGTCTTCAGGCTTGTCTATGTCCAAAGTGTAAATCTGAAAAAGCACAGTGTAACATTACAGGATTATTATTCTACAGACTCGTATTTGACATATCACAAAATGACACAAAAAGGTTTGTAACTTCAAAAAATTGTTCTTAAATTCTAAAGTCTACCTTTATTTCCACAAGAAACGGGAATAACTTGTGCTTAAAAAAAGTTTTTGCATAACTGGCATCTATGTTTGACAGATTTATTCTACACACATCAGAAAAGTCAAGGATCACATATGAACATGATTCCCAGACTGTCCAGTGAAACAATATATAAACAGTCTGGTTACTGGTGTGTCTGGTTTGACATTTGAAGGTCTGAAAATATCTGGGCATGTACATAAGCCTGAGATCTTCTTCAGTAGGTAGCCACCTAATTCTTCAATGGGAACATTAAATAAATACACCCCCCAGAACACACCAGCATCTTTCAACCTCTGCTGCAAGGTGTTGTCCCATATTTCAGCAGACAAGGCACAGGAGAGCCAGCAGAGAACCAGGCTAAATGGAAAGTGCTGGGCCCTGCCTTGTCACACAGGGCTGGTTCAGTCCAGTTGCTCTTAGTCACATCCATTCAATTCCCTTGCAAAAAAACCCCAGGACACCTGCAGCAACAGCTAGAAGGAAGGCTTGGCTTACCCAGCATGGCAGCTGTCTGCTCTGAGTCACAACTCAAAGTAAAAAAAAAACCCACATGGTATATAGCAAGGGCAAAGTTTATGAAAAATATTCCCCAAATCAAAATTTGGTGCAAAAGTCTTGAGAGGGATGACAAGAGGAACTGTTAAGCAAAATGAGTGAAAGGATTAATAGAAAAGTACCCCCTAAAACACCAAACCTTGCAGTTCAGCCTTCGAAAAAGTTAAAACGAAACGTAATCGACCAAAAGAAGTGAAACCTTTCCCAGGAAACCCGCTTCTCTTCTATTTGTGATTGCACAGAGAAAACAGGGCTGGGCCCTGACCAAGTAAACAGAAACATTGTTCACAAGCTTTTAAGACATGTTATCCACACCCTTTAAATGCTCAGGCCCTCAAACACTGGGAAACACACACAAATAAAACTCAACAGCAGCCAAGCCACGAGATTTACTTCCTTTGTGTTTCTGAAAGTGTACCATGTTATGTTTCCATCAGAAAATGTCTTGAGAGGGATATAACTGGACATCATCGTGAATCAAATCCCTCTGTCTCAGGTAAAAATTCAGTGCATTCAGGAGCCCTCAAGCAGCTTATCCAGCTTTCCAATCTCAGTTAGTTAAGCACACAATCAGAAATCTTGAACAAGATAAGCATGAGAATGTGTAAGCAGGACTGATATTAAAATAATCACTCAAAAAGAAAGGTACTCTGTGGTACACAGTGCTGCTCTTGTGACTTTGGCAGCCCACACGGTTCTCCACCACTTTCAATAGCTCTGCATCCTGGCTTATAAAAATCCTCCCTGCAGGGAAGCAATTTCCATTTGTGCCAAAACTACAAAGTAAAGCCTCTATGACAATTCAATCTGGAAATGGTCAGGCAGCTGACATAGTATTCTTTCCCTCATAGATTTTCAAGTACAATCACAATGAAAGCAATGGCTGAGTGCCAGACTACAACATCATCAACACAGGAATCCTCTTACTGAGAGATACATTTAATATCCACTGCCTGCATGAGCTCCACCCATTCGAATGTAATGTAAAGATTAACATGCTGTAAAAAGTTCTGCATTAACCACAGACTTCTCAGTCTGTCACTAGTTTTATTACCTGCAATACACACCTCTGCTATCACCTACCTATGAAGAGCAGCAATAGATTTTTGTATAGACTGGTTTGTCTTTACAAGACTGTGCAACACAATTGTTAGGATTCAGAAAGAACATGGTATCAAGATCCTATCTGCTTCCTTTACTGACAAAGCTAATTTCTTTCTTTCTGTTATTTACTAAAATTTCTAAACTAATGCAACTACAAGACTGAACCGGATCCTTCTCTGCTATAAAAAGAACTGTGAATTAGAACTGTCAGTTATCACAGAATTATAGTATTAACATCTGCTATCACATGTGCCAGACACTGCAAGAGCTGTGTCAGAACAGTAAATTTTTTATCTTGCAGGATATTGAGGTGGATCCTAGCAGCAGCTGCTGTTGGGAGTGAGACACAAACCATTTCCTTGAGATAACAGCTTAACACGAGGCACTTCTTTTGGTTAGGAACAGACTGAAACCCAGTGCTCCACCATCTGTGGAGTGAAGGTCTCTTGAAACAAAAGGTCTGCAAAAGGCACTTAGGAGCAAGGCTTCAATTCTCTTTACAGGAACTGTTTTTTTTCAGGTAGGTGGGGAATTGATGTGGGTTGAAAAGCGCTCTGATTCCTTATTAAGAACTTCCACATGGAAAAAGTATAAATAAATCCATCAAACCTGGTGTGCTAGGTGAGCCCCTACAGCAGCCACAGCAGAGTAATAGGGGAATGTTTGGTTACAATTCATCCCTGCCACACACAGACCCAGGAGCATGGCAAGGCTGAAGCCACTGAGCCACTGCTTTGTGTCCTCCTTGAACTGTAATGCAGTTGACTTCACACCGATCACGATGTCATCCCGCTTATCCTAAAATGAAAGGATGCATTAGCAAAATATCCATGATCCAACAACACTTCATAAGGAAAATAAAAAGGGAGGCCTTGCTTAAATTTCCAATGCTTCTTACTAGGAACTCAATTTAAGTGCATTTGTAGGTCTCTACATTAAAATTTAAATTAGAAGGTTGGTCTCAGAACTGCTTTAGCACCAAGAGCTAATACCAATGTCATTTTACACAATTCAAAGGTGTAAGAGTGCAAAGGACATTTTATTTCTGTCTTTCTACCCGAGATGTAAAACATTTGCAAAAAAACATTAAAACATCAAAGGGCTGGGATTTCTTTGGGGCTGTTTTAGCTCAGCTGACAAGGAAGAACTGCCACATGTTAGTTCTGCTGTTTGACAACAATGTTGTAAATTAAACATACAAATTTCTGTGTTTAGAGAGAGATAGCTGAAATTTGTCACTGTTAACTCTACCTGATGTGCATAAATGGTATCATATACCAACGTCCACATGACTCCAGACAAGTACAAGGGCAAACACACGGACCACTCACATGACCCTTTGATGGCAGACCAGCCAAGAAGGGCTCCCCAGTTAAATGTAAGTCCTAAAAACATAAAGAGAGTTAAAAAAAAAAAGAAAAGAAAAAATATACAAGAATGCCAAGAGCCATCTAAGTTATGTGTACATAATTAAATGAGATTTGTTCAAGGGTATATCACATCAGCAGCTTTTTGTACAATACCAGCACCTCTATTTTTCTATCGCTTATTTTCAGGCAGGTAATAAATATAATTCATTTGACATTAAATACGCTGAACATTAAGGAAAAATACACGTGCCTCACATTTTTCCCTAATTTAAATTTGGCTTCATTAGCACAGGGACACATTTGGACAGAACTATCCCAGTATACTCAAATGACTAAAGTTAAAATGCTTAGATGTCAGTATAGCAAAAGGTATCAGCAGAACTGACTGCAAAACAGTACACAGTAGCCAACTATGGTACTTCAAGGCTAAACTGACAATTTTGGTAAAAAAGGACTTTGAAGACAACTGAAATGTAAAGGACAGTATACACAGATATGTTTTAGTAGCTGATCCTGAAATACAAGCACCATCAAAGTCTGCATTGGACTTATTGTAGAGGCTGAAGACTGAAATGCAGAACAAATGTATATTTAAGAAAGGTATTGAGATAACCTCAAAACTAAAGCTCATTCTCAAATGACAAATATTTATTTTCTGCCACCCTTTCTTCTTCCTGTCACTCCATCAAAACAAGGAATTGATTTCTAACCAAAAAAGCCTCAAACCCACACATCAATTCACGTGTATTACAAATTAAGAAGCTTCTGACACAGCACAGCTTTGTCCACAAGGTATTTCTATTTTGATATAAAGTTACAAAAAAATCAGATTGCTAAAGCTCAATTTGTACAACACCCCGAAAACAATATCTGAAGAAAAAAATAGCAAAATTCCTTCCAGCTCACCCAAAACCAGCTGTGGCCAATATGTTATTCTCTTCATCAGAGGGTAGGTGACCACAAGGGACAGAGAGGCTGCTCCCAGAATGATACTGTAAATAAAGTACCAAGAGGATTATTGTTTGCCAGGCTGAAGATCACTAGATGTAGTGCAGCATTGTGGGAGCTGAACTAATCCTTTCACTTCAAAATACAATCGACTAATAACCTCCTCCCTCTGCCCCCAGTTCTGCTGAAAATCTCTGTGCTCAACTCTGGAGCCAGAAGCAAATTTTGAAAACCACAAGCTCACTCATACATCACCTATAGTAATTCAGACACAGAAGGACACAGAGTGCCAAGCTAAGCTGTCCCCCGAGGAAAACAAAGGACTGAAAAGTGGAGATGTCTCCAGCTGCCAGGGGTCTACTTGCTGTCCTTGCAACCTAAAAAATTGGAAATTATGTTAGTACCAAACCCAGAATAGACTCACAGAATGGTTTGGGTTGGAAGGGGCCCTAAAGATCACCTAGTTCCAAGCTTCCTGCTATGGGCAGAGAGCCTTCCACTAGGCTGGGTTGCTCAGAGCCCTATCCAACACGACACATTTTACTGTATTTTATAACTAGAAGTCACACTATTGGCATGCAAGTGTAAAAACAAACAAACAACAGGTCACAAAACGCATGAGATGGGGTTCCTTCAATGACACAAACACAGCAATATCAAGGATTTGTAAGCAGCTGTGCTTAAAACTGAACCATGTCAGCTTTACAAACTAATGCAGAACTAAAGTGAGCAGTGAGGTCGATCACAAACACTGCAGATATGTATATGAATTCTATCACCCTAGGAAAGAAAAATAATCTTAAATTAAGTTGGCTTAGAATTATGAATAAAGCCATTAGGTATTGCCTTAATTATCTGTAACTGCAGCAGGGGAAAGAACTTCAAACATTTGCATTTGAGTAACTGATGGACAGTTTACAATGTTTGTTTTCTATCTTCTGGGGAGAAGTGAAAGGGCCCTAATTCTGTTGTTTACATTTGTTTCTCTCTAATGGGACTTTTAGAATCCAGTCCCATCGATCTAGAGTTAATAACCATGAAAAGACAATTTAAATCTAGAGTTAATAACCATGAAAAGACAATTTAATCCTAGCTGAGATACAATGGAGTTTAGAAACTCTGACTGGAACAAGAAATCATACAAGGCAAACTGAAGAAAGAAACAAATACCACAAAAAAACCCCCACCTGTATGAATGGTGAGTTACTTGCCAAAGGTGACTAATGCAAAAACCTCCAAAGACTGAAATTCACCTCAAGATGAGGAAGAACTCTCTACTGAGGGTGGCAGAGCACTGGAACAGGCTGCCCAGGTTGCTCAGGGAGTCTCTCTCTCTGGAGGCATTCCAAATCCACCTGGATGTGTTTCTGTGTCACCTGCTCCAGGTGACCCTGCCTTGGCAAGGGGGTTGGATTAGATCATCTCTACAGAGTCCTTCCAACCCTAAGGATTCTGTGAAACTGTGCATGTTGATGAAAATGGTGTAAAGTCTGCCTGAAGAGGTTGTTTAGAGTAAACTGTGTACACATGTAGTGTTTTGCATATGCTTTGATAATTAAATAAAGTCTTAGCTTGTTCTCTCCCCCCCCAGGTTATGTTAAACATCAAATACTGCTTTTGCAGTTTAAATGTCCACCTAACACATCTGTGACCAATTCCACTGCACATTGCAACCAAACGTGGGATGTATCACTCAGTGAAAACAACTGCCAAATAATCAGTAACACAAAAGCTAAACCCCAACCCACCAACAACACCAGCCAACATCCTGATGTTGACTCAGACTCTCACACTTGTCTTGAAGGCAGCTTTTTAAGGTATGTCAGAAAAAGCTGCAAAAAGCAATCTTTAAAACCTTACATCTAACCACATCCCATAAGGCATAAATTAAATCATTGTAGGGAGAATTCCCTTTTCCTAATCACACCTCCCCCATCATGTATGTTTACCATGTATTTGCTAATACCCTCCAAACCCTAAACCATTCAAAGCTGCCACAAAGTCAGTACTGATTCACTGCCTTCCCAACAGCACAAATACAACAGTGCTGTGGTGAGAACTTCACATATCAGATTGGCTCATTATCCTGTCTCCTGCCAGCACCGAAACCCAAAACCCAAAATCAAAGCAACAACATAGGAACAGAAAACAGGACCAGCAAACAAGTGACTCATTACCAGGATAATCCCCTCCAAGCTTGCACTTGGGCACCTTTCAGTATCTGACACTGGGCACTGCCTTTTGCTTATTTCCTTTTCCTGAACAAAAGGGAGATGACAATTGAACAAATACAACGTAATAGAAGGGGATTAGCTCAGGGTTGGGCATGACACTCTGAACAGCCATTTCCATGAAGAATATAATAATAAAAGGAAACATAGCTCCTGAGATTAAGGGGGAAAAATAAAAAAATAGTAGTTCTTGGGTAGATTGTAACTTGTAAGTGTAGCAAGAAGGTGTTACTTGTTTTGTTCCATTGTGTAAAACAACTGCTGAGAAATAAACTTGTTCAAGTACTACTAGAGATGATAACTGCTAATTATTATTTTATCTTACCCAGAAGTACGTACTCTGGAAGACTTATTACAGTCCTAGACAGAGAAATGTTATATAAAATAATTTCTACTATTGTAGGAGGAACAAATTGATCTCCAGAGGTCCCTCCCAACCATAACAATTTTGTGATTCTGTGATGCTGGAGATGAATGGACACGTGCTTGGTTCACTGAATCGTTTTAATTGTTTGAGTTGGAAGAGGATGTAAAGATCACCTAGTTCCACACCCCATCCTGGGCAGGACACCTTCAACTACACCAGGTTACTCAGAGCTCCCTCCAGCCTGGCCTAAAACACCTCCAGGGATGGGACATCCACAGCTTCTACGGGCAACCTGTGCCTGTGACTCATCACCCTCACAGTGAAGACTTTTTTCGTAATATCTGATCTAAACCTACTTTCTTTCAGCTCGTCCTGGCACTACATTCCCCTGTAAACAGCCTTGCCCCATCTTTCCTGTAGGTTCCCTTCAGGTCCCGGAAGGCAGAATTCACTTCCCCAGGTCTCTGCAAGCCCCGGGGGGGCTCCTCTACCTTTCTGTCATAGTCGCGGTCCCACATGTCATTGATGGTGCAGCCGGCGCCGCGCATCAGCACGGCTCCCACGGCGAACAGGGACAGCATGGGCCAGTCCGGGAGGCAGCCCGGCTCGGCCGCCAGCCCGATGCTCCACGTGCACGGCAGGTACAGCAGCCACGTCCCTGCGGGGAGACAAAACCCGCGGGTGGGGTCAGGAAGGGCCGGGGGATTGGGACGGGCACCGTGGGCACCGGAGGCCGCGGCCCTCCCCGCGCTCACCGGCGGGCTGGTGCAGCCGCNCCCCCCGAGCCTTTCCACGTTATCGTTAATTTAAAAGAAAACAAATAAAAGTCATAATTTCTTGTACGGTCTTTGGATCTCTTCTCGTTTACTCAGCTCTCCCGTCTGTGGGAGACTGCGATGTTAAAGGTTAATTAATCAAATAACCGGTCATTAAAGGCAGCGGGTGTTTTGCTGAGGCCACTTTTGTCCCCCCGGCCCCCCGTGAAGGGGAGGAGGAGAGTTTTTGGGTGTCTGATCTGCCCAGGTGGGGTGCACACCCACTGCAACAAACTCGTTGCAAAATGTGAAATATGTAAAGTTTTCTTAAGAATGGATGTTCTTTAATGTTTCATCTTTGTGTGCTTTCAAGCCTAATTATCGAGAAGGGAGATTTAATCTGTGAAACAGCAGCTAACGAGCAAGTTGTAAGTGATGTCCAGGTGTTAGAAAGGCAAATTAATTGTTAATAGAACGGCATTGTTAAGGTTTAGGGCTGGACATACTTGAGCAACCTCAGTCCTGGGGGGAGGTTAACAAAGCTTGGGAAGAATGATGTACCACTGACAGTGGACACCAAGAATGCAGAATTTATGGTCCATCTGGCAGAACTCCCAAGGTAAGGAAGAAACTAATAAACCCAACTCAGCAACTGTGCTGAAATTGCTGCTGAAAGATTTCTGGGGGAGTTCAGTGTTCTTACAGAGCGTAATTACTTTTGCATTCCATACTTCCTTCAGCTTGAATGACTGACACACTGACAAAAAAAAAAAATCAGGGAAACTGTTTCAAACTGTAATTTCCCAAGATGTTGACTACCTGGAGGGAAAAAGTCAACGTTGTGAGAAAGTGACTTCCATGTTTTGCCATTTACTGTTTTAGAAAGCAGTGCTCCACACCAGTAAAATGATTTGGACAAGACCATAAAAGAAGTAGTTGCTCAACTGTGATTTTTAAGGAGCTCATGGAAGTAAAAAAGTCATCTTACTGCCACTGGATTATATTCATAATAAAGTAGCCTAGCCCTTCACTGAATAATAATGTAGGGAATAGCTCGTTTCAGACACTGAAAAATCACCAAAAGCTGTTAAGAGCCCACTGTGTTGTTTGGCTCTAATATGAGTTGATGGTCAAATTGCCCCTGACTCTAAGGAGATTATCAGTTTCCTTATTTCCAGGTACAACAAATGATCCCTCGTACAGAAGTTTTATGATGCAACTTACTCCAGCTTCCAGGAACTGATTTACAGTAAATGCAAGGTGAGTAATCTGACCTCCAGAGTCAAAAATGCAAAAGTAAATTGGAACGGGTGTGAGACATAGTAATTGTCCCTATTCTCAAATAAGTGTACACACCCACCCACCATATTTGAGACCCCAAGGTTTACAACATTCACAGAGTAAAAGAAGCCCCGGAGATAAGGTGCCTGTGGGGCAGACATTGGTGCTGCAGACAGGACCTGTGAGGGTGATATTTGCCTCTGTTTCAGACTATACATGTCTTCATGGGATCCAGCATCTTTCCAATTCCCTACGCTTATCTCGCTCCAGCTTTGTTTGTATAGAGCTTAAGAGTAGCTATCAACTAAATATACAACACTCTGCAAAGAGAAGTGACCTGGGTGTGTGTAGAGCCCTCTAAGTCAAAGGCAGTTACGGTTACATGAGCTGTAAATCAAACCTCTTGCCACTCCACCATATAAAGAACCAGGCTGTGTGCTCAGAGAAGGAGACAGGGTGTCATTTGCATGCCCAAATATCCTTGTGCCCCTCCTATAGTTCCTGTGTGCCAATTGCCAGCACATGTATTAAGTCTGACCCAGACCATGGTGTGGTGGAGGGTTTCTGAACTGCTGGTCAGCTACAATTGAAACAGACCAACCTGGGTATGATTTCTTTCATTTTTATGTACTTGGGTACTCTTGTTGGTAACCAAAGTACAGATGATGAATGACTGAAAGAAAAGTAGGGAGTGTCATGGTATCAGTGTGTCAAAAAGAAGTTTTTAAAAAAAACCCAAAGATTGCCAAAGCTGGTATAAATCACTTTAATTAAAATCTTCAAATATAAAAGTCACAAGCATTGGAATAAACAAAACTGTTAGAAAAGTTCTAAAAAGAAGCCACCAGGAAAATAATAACATATATGTTCTAGTTGTAAATTCTATTATAATAATATATTATTACCCTTATATCGATTGTATGTAAGACTTTTCACTCCATCTTACACTCTCTTTACTTCTTTTATGGAACTTGGACAATGTGAACAAACAGCCTTCTTCATTTCTGATCAATGTTATCCCCTGATACATAACCCTTCACAGAATGCATCTGCTCTATGGATGCACACACTCCTTTGATACACTGAACTTAAATATAACCCTTTTATTATGCAGGTTTTCATCACAGCTACAAAAGTACATCTGCTTTTAGAGTCCTGTCTTTCAAATGGTTCCCTGCTCTGAGTTGAAACCCCGTGGAGCTGGTAGCATCTTTTTAAAGCTTAGAAAGGGAAGTACAGTGGAGTGGTGGTGTTTTTCCCTGCTGTGCTCAAAATATCATAAGGCATTGACAGTGGTATGGGTTACATATCTTCAAGGAAAGTAGATGCAAATAAATATGTGTGCAAGGCCACGGGTATTGTCCCAGAGGAAAGCAGCTGGTGGCACATCAAACTGTGCACGGGGAAGGCACAGCTGGGGAGAAAAGCCACCACTAGATATTTCTGGTCAAAATGGCTGTTTTCCCAGTGGGAAGGATGTCACCCTGGCTGAGAGTTTTGTCCCCAGGATCTCTAAGGCCACTGATGTCCCTGTGATGGTTGAGGAGTGAGTGGTTTGCTCAGTCTCTTTATTACTATTCCATTTCCTCAAAGAGACCTTGAGTGAATTAGGGAGCATAAAGCAGAGGGAGCTTCACCTGCAAACCGGTTCTGCAAAGTCCTTTCCTTGCAGGCGGAACTGCCTGCAAGGTGGTGAAGGTTAAGGAGTCATGAACTCTCACTGCAGAGGGCTTTTGCCAGGGTGGTGGTGGGCTCCTCTCCCTTCCTTGAAGGGATGAAGCACGTGGTGGCAGAGGTTGACCACCGCACAGGAACAGACTGCACCTCATGTGTCAAAAACTCGCCTTTGGAAAGCACATGGCCACAGCTCCACCTTGTGACTGAACTCAACTAGTCTGGGAAAAGTGAGTGCTGCTGCCCCAAACCCGATAGAGAACCTGGTTAATCTGCAAGGCCCTTCCCCCTGCAAACAGCCTGACCTCGGTTTGCTTTGCGTGTCCACACTTGACGCGTGTCCACCACAAGATGCCCTCAGCAACCACAAGCCCTTCTCGGGCTTCCCCATGTGGTACAGGCTAAGTCACAGCTGTACAGCTAAAATAAAAACCCTGCTCATCCTTTCTGAAGGCAAGCTTTTGAAGAAACTGCTTTAAGAGCTGTGCTTGCAGAAACAAGAGGGAGAGGGGAGGCTGCAGTTCTCAGGCTGGAAGAACCCTGAGCACAGTGTGAGAAGCTGATGTGGCTCCGTGTGTGCCAGGAAGACAGGCCCCGTTTTCAAGTGCAGCAGTACATGCTGGACCAAGAGCAAAACCAGCCCCTGCCTGGTCTGGCTCTACCTGAGTAATTCTCCTAGGAGCTGAACAAGCATCTTTCACATACAAATCACCCAGTGGGACCTTGTATCTTCCCCAGCCCACAGATCGTACTAGTGCAGCCATATTTGCACCCCTTACCAGGATTAAATCCCGTGGTAGAAACGTGAATTTCTAGGATTAAAATTCCCTGCTAGCCAAGTGCTTTACATTTATCCTGCATGTGTGTATTAACCACTTAAATGCAAGCAATAGCTTTGGCGTTTTTGATAACATAAAAGCCGTAAGAGAAGGCTGGGAGGCTGAGTACACTGCCAGGACCAAGGGGCTTTTCAATAAGCTCTGGCAGTGTTTTGTCATCCACCATCCGTAGCACATGGCCATTCAGCTCAATAGACCTGGAGAGGAACAGAGAGACTGTTTGGGCAGCTGTGCTCTGTTTGCCGTGGAGCATAAAGAGCTGTGGACCTGAGTGTAAACATTAACTCAGCCCAAAGCCAAACTAAACTTCCCTGGAAGGACTTAGTATATACACACACAGAGGCACAGAGCATCTGCAATCTGCAGCACTCCCTCTGCAAGGAGTCCTTTAGAATGGTAGAGCACAAGCACATTGAAAACTGCATGTTTCTTTCTTTTCCAGTGAGGTCAAGGGGAAACAGGCTTTGAAAAGTACAAATTTTAATTGCTTTTTCTCCTGTAAGTATTAAGATATCTTCTGTGCCCACAGAGCAGATCCTTCCCATGCGGATGCATTAGCAATAACAAAAAAACTCCCTCAACATACAAAGCCTGAATATGTTGCTGTAAATTAGGAGCCAGCACTTGGGAAAGCAATATTCTTGTGCTTGTGCAAAAGAAAAAGGACTTTAGCAGCTGGTCCAGAGCCCTGAAGCCTGCTAGAAAAAAACCTTCCTAATTAACATCAAGTAACCTTCCCAATTAACATCAAGTAAGTGTCCTTGTACCTTAGCAAGCTTTCAGCAGCCTGAGTTTAGGAGACCTGATTTAACAGAAGTCAGATCTTACTGAAAAAGCCCAGATGACTGAATGGTAACCTCTTATTCCCCTTACAAATTGAACAAGGTGAGGTTTTAAAGACCATCTGACTCTACTCGCAGTCCTTTTCACAGGGACAGGAGGAATTGCACACTTACCTGGAAAGTATATTCTCTTTGCCATGAGGCAGTAAGAGGTACTGATCCACGTGCTTGCTCAGTAGATAATCTGGTAGCTGCAAATGTTGGGTGACATTGTAGAGGTTTAAGACAAACAGCGTCACATCCCCTTCCCTGTACTTTGGGCTGGAAGGCAAGAGAAGATGATGGTGGGAATCAGGAGAGAAAGAGGTTTCACAGAAAAAATATGCAAGCTTGCACTGTTCCGTGTTTGTTGGCCTGGGGGTGGCTGGGGCTCAGTTTCTGGGATATTCTGCCCTTTCTGCAGGCTTACTTGAGTGGGTTTGTGCAGTGGAGGTAGACACGGAGCTTCCTCTCGTTGGCTCCAACCAGGCTGACCTGCAGCACCTTGGTACCCACCAGCTTCTTGTAGAGCAGTGACAGCCAGTAGTCCTGGGAGGCACAAAACCACATGTAAGCCCTTGTGTACATGCCAGGTACTCCACATGGTGCCTGACATAACATTCATTTTGCTGTAATTTCAGGGGGTTTCCCCCCGTAGTTGTTTGCTCTACCAAGTTTTTCACGGTATCTATTTAAACTCCCACAAACAGCACAGCTAAACAGGAAACCTGCCTCCAACCAGCAGAACAGCTGTGTTTACAAGGTACTTTAGTCATTTTTCCTTTTATGTGCAACTCTTGGAGCTCTTCCTATCAGGGAGAGACTGTTTACATTTTGGAAACGCCCTTCTGCAGGGCTTTGTAGCACCTCAAGGCTAAACTCCGGGAGTGAGTTAACCTTTCTGCAGGGAAGCTTGTGCCTAAGGCGCCGGCACAACAGCAGGAAGAAGCCCCCAACAACTTTAACCTCTTTCACTAATGCTGTGCTTTTGAACAGGTCTCAGAATTGATTTCTGAACCCCAGTCACAAGTGCACCCTCTGACACCGCAGGCTGATGCCTGGGAGCAGGATGATACCCAGTGCAGACTCATTTTTTCCAGGTCATTCCAGGCTTTGAGAGAGCTTCTCCCAGCTCATCTGTCGGTCTTTGAGGTTTTCCTAGAAAAAAACCTGTTGTGTTTCTCTCTTAACTCACCATGAGCCCAGGGAAATTACTTTTCCTATCAACCTTCACACTCAACCTCTGCAAGGAGGTGCAGCCTTCTGACACTGCTGTGCTTCTTAATTTCTGTGCTAGCTACAAGTGATGGGCCTGGCTTTGGATTTCCCTGCCCCTGAAGCATTATGAGCTTGATTAGCATCTGTACTGCCTGTAGGTGAGGAACAAGGCACATAGTTAGAGTCCAAATTAAATCTATTTTAAATGAGGGAATAAAAAGCCCAAAGCAGCAAGCCTGACAATGCAGCCTCTGGCACAGGCACCAGCTGAACAAGCAAGATGGAAAAATCCCTGTGTGCTGGGTTTTCTTTCAAGTGGTCTCTGTGGCCATCTGTGAAAATCACACTTTAGAAGCAGAAAAATGAGAGGAAAGCAAAAAAAAAAAATACACTATTCTCTGACCTCAAGGTGAGTGTTAGTAGTGCAAAGAAACATGCTGTACATGCAAGAACAATGTATAGTTCACATAACAAAGTTTCACATTGTGGAATGTTATTTCCTAATAAATCAAACTATACTAAATGTGTGTTTCAATTTAATTATCCTTCAGCCACTACTGAAGGCTGAATATGCTCATGACCTACAAAATGCTTAAGTCTTGACTTCATCTTGGCCCGGTTTTCACCCGGGATATAATTTATTTTGATACCTCATATCGCTTCTGTTTAAAATGTACCCTTCAGTCAGCTGAGGAGTACTCAACCCAAAGCAGTCCACCCAGAAAAGCCTTGTGAGTTCCAGAAGTATCTCCATATAAACCAGAGCATTGTGTCCCACAAATCGGTCTCTGCTGCATCTCTGCAGTTGCAGTAAATATCTCGTGTATATATATCCCAAATACATTAGCCCATAATGAAACATGAGATAATTAGAGGTACAAGGAAAACTGCAACTATCCAACAAAAAAAGGTGTTGTTAAGACAGCTGACTTGTGCCTCCACAGCCACTGTTGCCTGTACAAAAGTAGATGCAGCATTCAGGTGGTGTTAGAGGAGTTGCTTACGTACCGGCAAAGGCTCAAAGTTGGCATCCACCAGGTGGTAGGTCCCTGCCCCGAAGAAAACCTGTCTCATCACCACATCAATCCCCTGCCTGGCTGAAAGCCCGAGTTTGTCCAGCCACCTGCCAAAAAGTGAGGCAAATAACATGCAGATTGAAATTGCTGACCTCAGCTGCACTCTGTTGCCCCTCGCCAGCCAGTTCAGGAAGCAAGAATTAGGGCATGATGCTGACTTCCTAAAAAACACACAGCTAATTTCAATTCAAGTCTTGCACTGATTATGTTAAAAAATAATTTCAGACCATCTCTGGAAGACTCAGTCAGTGGGAACAGTTGCTCTACTTCCCTATTTGCAAGCAGCGGAAACCAGGAGAGACAGCAGATGCTCCTGAACTGGCCGAGGGTCTGAAGGCTGAGAGAAATCACCTACAGCAAGGTTGCCTGCCATTACCAGGCTTTGACTTGCTGACTCACCAGGCCCTGACAAAAAAGTTTCCCTCTTAAATGCCTTATAGGAGGCAAAAAAATACATTGAACCATGTTTTTGGTTAATTTTCAAAACGTGAAGTGTACATGCCTATGCAATTTTATCTCCCTGGATGTGCAAACTGATCAAAGTGCTAAGAAAAGCCTGAATTCTTTAATTTCAACCAAATGCTACAACTGGTGTCCTTGGAGAAAATTATTTTCATGAATAAATTTCCCTT
The DNA here is from genome assembly GCA_013390005.1 of Calyptomena viridis. NCBI lineage: Eukaryota > Metazoa > Chordata > Aves > Passeriformes > Eurylaimidae > Calyptomena > Calyptomena viridis. The sequence goes on along the minus strand of WEIV01011476.1, from coordinate 209,168 downwards.
TGGTCGGTTATTTCGTGGTGTTTGAAGAATGACATCAGAAAAGGACACCCATGCCATGAATGACTTTCCATCCTCACAACAGGAGGGCATTGCAATTTCTAGGACAGAAACACAACTTCCTTAGGCTGCTCATCCCCCATTTCCTCTTGGAATCTGCTGTTGCCTGGGCATACATTGAACCTCAGGCACGGGAGAAACACAGAGGGAGTGGTGGGAGAGTTACAATCCCCAACCCACCCACTGCCTGCACTCCCCAGGAAGCCTGAGGAAGCCACGTTCCTCCCATGGGGCAGGTACACAGCCCCTTTAGCTGGTAAAATGTGTAATTTCCCCACACCTGGGACATGGCACTCACATAAAGCCAGCAACGTAAGTGTTGGACAGTCTGGGAGCTCCTCCTCCATAGGCAGAGCTCGTCTCTCCCAGCCAAACCTTCTTGTCGGGCACAGTCTCACCAACAATCTGGCCAGTGTGGCATTAGGGAAGAACAGAGAGAGACAAGAGTTAAGTTTTTTGCCTAGTGAAACAAGCAAAATTTTGTGCTTTAGCCAAAGTCCTACATATGATATTTGCATTTAAGGGATAACACCAGCTAAGGTGGGATGTCACAGAAATTTTGGTCAAAAGGACTAGAAGTAGATTGACATCCTGCACCCTCAAAAAAAAAAAACCAACTTGTCTACTTATGTAAAATAAGGCAAACCACTAAAATCCAGGTCCTTTAAGTCTTCTTGTGCTTAGTAGTGCTATACACACAAGTTTTGATGTTCTGAGGATCTCAAAATAAAGGATAAAAAAAAAAAAAAGGGCAGGGGAGATGGGATGACCATAAATTACATCCCTGAGTAGCAACTACACCAATAAATGAGAATATTGTAGGTGTGTGATGTGTCTGGCACCATGCTCACTGAATGGCAAACTGTTGGAGCTCATTTATTACTAGCACTGTTAATTTTATTTTTTTTTTTTAATTTACAATGTCAGCAGCACTCAAGCTTTGAGGATCCTTGTTTATTGCTAGTAAGAAATTGTGCTTTATTCTGGAATCTCTGCTAACCCCCAGGAAGCTGAACATGGGAATAATTGAATAGGACAAGGTACCTCCAGGACTTCATGTATGGCTGTGGCAAAGGTATCCAGCACTTCAGGACTCAGGAAATCCCTCCTTGTTGCACTCCGTCCATTCACATAGTAACTGAAAATGAGGAACAAATCCATAGCCAAAATTAAGGAAAAACGCCACCAATGGCACAAACGCCACCAAAAGTATTCAGTTGCTTGCTGTATTTATCCACAGCACTATTTTTTTGTCCAGTGCTTTGTGTAGGTATTTAATTTGTATTTAAGGGACTATCGGGTATAATTACATTGATAGAGGCAGAGTATCCCAGAAATTTCCATCAGCAGAAGTAGTAGATTTGTTTTCATCTACTTGTTTATAATAAGGAAAATATCACTGGGTAAGAGCCAGTGTAAATCTTCTCTTGCTGAGGAGTGGGACACTCCTGTGGGATTACTTGCTTCACTGCATCATCAATCATGGCTCAGCTTTGCAAACCAAGATATGGGAAGGGCTCTACCCACGCTTGCTACAAACGCGCTGGTGGCTAAAAAGGCTGATGTGGGATAGACAAGTCTGGGTACAAAAGGCACAGCTAAAAGTCTCCTTAGGTGGAATTGACGAGGTGCAGTTCCTTCTGCGATGTCTTTTCTCCTCAAGGCTAATTCTACGTGAGTTTTCAAAGGAGGCAGCAGCGTTGTAGGTGGTGTGTCTGCATGATTCCCGATTTGAGGCCAGATTGGACCACTGATGGTGGTTGATATGGCCAAGACTGAGGTGCTGTTTCAAGGAGTCCTTGTATCTCCTCTTTGGGGCTCCTCTATTGTGGCAGCCGGTGGCGAGTTCACCACAGAGCACAATCTTAGCGAGGCAGGTGATCCTCCATGCTGGAAATGTGCCCTGCCCAGTGCAGTTGTGTTCTCAACAGCATGGCCTCAATACTGGTGACCTCTGCCTGTTCATGGACAGTAACATTGGTCACATAGTCAGTGCAGTGGATGTTTAGGATTGTACGAAGGCAGCGCTGATGGAAACGTTTGAGAAATCGTAGATGACAGCAGTAGATGACCCATGATTCAGACCCATATAAAAGAGTAGACAGTACAATGGCTTTATAAACACTAATCTTTGTACTTTACTTCAGGTGTTTATTGCACCATACTCTTTTATAAAGCTTCCCGAAAGCTCTGTATGCCTTTGCTAACCTGTTATCTATCTCTTTATCAATCCTACCATCCGAGGAGATGATACTTCCTGGGTAGTTGAACTGCTGGACTGATCTAAGCTCAGATTTACCTATAGTGATATGAGGATGATGGTGAGGTTCTTGAGGTGCAGGTTGGTAAAGAACTTCTGTCTTCCTTAAGCTGACTTCCAGCCCAAAAAGCTCAGCAGCCTCTGCAAAGCAAGATGTTAAGCTCTGCAGAGCTGCTTCTGTATGAGCAACAAGGGTGGCATCATCAGCAAAAAGGAGCTCACGAACAAGGTAATTCAGAGTCTTAGTGTGGGCCTTCAGATGTCTTAAGTTAAACAAGTTACCGTCAGTACGGTATCAGATGTAAATACCGTCATCTTCATCAAGATCAACCGTGGCCCTTTGGAGCATCATGCTGGAGAAGATTGTGAATAGGGTTGGTACAAGAACACAACCTTGTTTCACACTGTTGGTTATCGGGAAGGGCTCAGAGAGTGCATCGCCATATCTGACTTGGCCACGATGATCCTCATGTAGCAGGATAATAATTTTGAGGAATTCAGGAGGACATCCTACTCGTTCTAAGATCTGCCACAAACCTTTTCTGCTCACGGTATCAAAAGCTTTGGTGAGATCAACAAAAGTTACATAAAGTAAAAAGTTACTGTATCAAGTAATATATTAAAAGTTCAGATCCCAGCTTCTGTCCCTCTGTTGGAATATTTCAGCCATTTAGAGGGGAGAAGGATGTAGGCATCCCTATGGGATGAAGGTTGCCCTCCACCATGAGCAGAAGAACTTTTAAGTCTGGTTTGTCCAAATAAAGGAAGAGAAATTGGGATCCCTGTGGGTTTTGCATTTCATTGTGGTATCACTCAGTCCTACCAGAAGTAGCTGAAGTCTTCCAGCAACAAGAGGAAGCTAAAAACCTGATAATCCTAAATTAGTAAAGAAAAGAATGCATGCCCATTTAAAGCAAAGGCAGACACAGGGCAAGAACAGCCCAGGAAGGGGAGGGGACATGTTCCATGCCTTTCTAGCGGCTCAAAATACATAGATAAGTAATATATGTATACATATATGTAAGTGTTTGCATCCTTTCCTGCTCTCACCTGACTGCTGCATGACACTGTGCTGCATTGACTCCAGGAAAAAACTGCCTTCACATGGAAATGACTTTCAAACATGTGGAGTTCATGGCAAGTGCCCTGGGGCCAACTTACCCCACTGCCCCCCGAGCAGTTTAAATCTGCATATCTAAGCCAGGCACAGGAGTGAAGGGCTGGGACTGTGTGGGTGCTGTTTGCACTGCAGGTGGGATCTGAGGGCCAGTTATCCACACAGAGCCCAGACTGACTTGGAGAGCAAAAATAAGGGAGCAGGAGAGGCTGCTAGCACTTCTTCATGGATAAGGGTGAACCAGACCTGCAGGGCTTTTCATTTATATCAAGTAGACCTAAATAAAGAGAAAAAACATGTAACGCATCAGCTCACAAGGCTTCTGCTGCATTTTTCAGAAGGAGTTGGGTGCATTTGACAGCAGAGTCATCAGTGACTCCCTGAATTTGCTTTCAGAGAGCAGAGCTTTCACTCAAGAAGATTCAGCCTTTCTAATGCCAAGGAGAGCACCAATGTCAGGGGTACTGACTCCTTTTCAAAGTCCAGCCATCCTCAAGTTGTTTGAAACTTTATGTTAAAAACCTTCTGCTCTTGCAGAGGCTCAGTGGAGGCATCTGTGCCCAGTAAGCCTGGGCAATCTTATTTTTCTTCTATGATACCCCATTCTTCCCACGGGAAAGTGCATTTTATTTGCAAGGGATGGCAACTTGGAGCTTTGAAACAACCAAGACTGCAGCTCAGGTCTCACTAACTTTTGGTACATGATGAAATGCATATGCAAAAAGGCTGGAGGCTGCAGAAACTCTCCTCGTGCAGGACAGGGCCCTGATGTAACCTCTCACACTCTTGTGAGAAAAAAAGCTGCTGTGTCGTCTTTTTCTTCAATTCCCACTTCTGTTTTTCTCCATGAACATATTTAGCAAGCAAAACTACTGTCTTGCACACACTGTGTTCCTTGCTGCTTTGCCTATGTTACAACCCTCCACCACTGCTTTTGGGTCTCTGCACCAAGTCACCTCTTTGGAGCTTTCTCCACTTCTGTAACACGCTCCCTCAACTCATCTCTTATTCTGAACAGAGAACTTTGTGGAGAGGTCCCCGAGGAACTGCTGAAAGGGCCATTTCACAACCCTCCTTCCTGCTGAGATGTTCAAAATGACATTTTGTAAAGAAAACGGGCAATAATCGGAGTGACAGCTGTATCCAAGTGGTACTTACTGGTGCCACGTGACAGAGTCGATCACCTTCCCTCCCGATTTCAGGAAGCTGCAACCAGAGGGAATGTGGTGGAGAGCAGGGAGTTAGGAGATGCTGCTTATGGACCATGGCCCTCCCACAAGCGAGCCACCATGCACAGCCTCTCCCCCCAGCTGGCAGTAGTGGTGGTGAATGCTTTGGGACCACACTTAGGACAGCTTTTAAACAGGCTCAGCAGGTTGCTGGGAGGATGAATTAATGTTTGTGTAACACACAGGGGTTTCTAGGGTGAAAAGTCCTTGTTAGCACAGCACTAGAGCCAGCGCTGAGTGGAGAAGTGTGTGGACCACTGATGTACTGCCACCAGCTGAGTTTCAGCTGGCTCAGTATTTAAACCTTGAGCTCATGTGTGCAGATAAGATTTCAGTTGTCCTCATTCGAGGGAAAAAATATCCATGTTTCCAATTTAAGGAAAAAAGCAGGGAAATTGTTCTCAAATAGACTGGATGTGTCCATTTGTACGTCCTGACTATTGATTTGGAACAGAAAATCCTTCAAACCCTGCCCAGATGCCTCCTCATGGCCCGTCCATCTGGATACAGACAATCCACACGTGTCCCACCCCAGGGGATGCTGCTGGTGCCTCACAGCCCTACCTTCTCAGCAGTCTCTGCGTGTGCTTCCGGGGCTGCCCAACGTCGGGACCGTAGAGTTTTGCGTGCTGGTAGAGGGTGTAGTTGTTCAGAAGTTGGCGTAAGTGAATAAAGTCTTGCCCCAGCTGGGTGCCGTCGATGTGGATGCCAGATTTCTTCCTGAAGCTGTTGGGCTCTGGGGAAGATGTGTGTGCATCAACACCCTGCTCTAGTTTTGGGGCACAAAATAGGGCAGCTTGTTTCACACGGGGAGCACCAGTCCCCTAAGGCTTCACCTAATCTGGTGTAGTATGGGTGAGATATTTGAAAGTGATGAGCATAAAACCAAAAGCCCAGGGGATGCAGCATCCTGCACTCCAGCACTCTATCCCAGCCAGTCCCCATGGGTGACATCCTGTACCTCATGGAGCATTATTCACCTCGTCTCAAAGCCTTGACAGAAGCAGCAAAATCATCTCAATTAGCTCATTCACTAGGTCTTCCTGAAATCACTCTTTGCAAATTAAGACCTTAATGTTTCTTAATAAAACATCACCTTTCCTTTATGTGCCATCATCCAAACATCCAAAACTACCAGCCCATACCGTGTGACAGCACCTTTCCAGGTGATGGCTGGCCTGGCCACCAAGCAGGCTTTGCACTCACCATTCCCAAGCTCCCAGGAGATGTTGTAACTCCGTGAGGTGCAGTAGTCCAGCAGCCTCTGGGCATTCGAGCTGTCCCACTGCAAACCACCTTTCCTCAGCAAGGCGTTGAGTCCAAAGATCAGGTGAAACCCTGAGCAGTTTGCAAAGCTGTAGAGAATATCCAGCGTATTTTCTGCACAGAGGAGAAAGGGGGGATGCTTATCTCAAGGTTACACTGTGCCAGTTGAGCTCCAGCCAAGCAACAATCTTATTATTGCCCATATTTATTTAGCCTGATGCTGCAGATGTGCAAATAGTAGAAAAAGAATTCTTTGAATATTTTTCTAAGTGTGTGAAATGTTTGTTTTTCAGTGTTTTCAGCTCCTGGCAGCCTACAACCCTTTTACTGTGGGGCAGAGATTTGAATCTTCCTGTTTATAAACCCTACAGAGAAATCCATCAAAGTCTTACTTGTAATGGTGGTGTTTTTGTGCTTTTTCCGGTTCTGCTCAGCAAGAATCAGCTTCTCCTGGCTGGGCCACTGGACCAACAGCAGCTTCTCAACAGCAGAGAACACAGGCGTTGAGCCACAAGCCTCTGTAAGGCAGAAGGTTGATAGGAATTAACTCCTCGTCTTCACAGCCGGGGTCCAGCATGCAAAGGGCTGCATCCCTCAGTAGGAAGCACAATTCTTTGATGCCAGTCATGCACTTATGTGAAATGCACCCCTACTTTCATAACATTAACCACATAGAAAAAGAGGGCTGGCTTGATGCTTACATAGATATTAAGTATAAAATGTATATTTTCCAGTTTAAGGTGATGAAGGTAGCGAGGTGAGGGAAGACTGAGCTGTACTTCTGGAAGCTGGTATTGTGGCAGTCAAACCCCAATAAACTATTTTAGCTGGAGCACCCTCCGGAAAGCCTCATTCCAGTGAGCTGACAAAGCATGGGCTGCCACGCCTGAGGAGCCATCCTGGCATGCAGTGGTGTGGCAGGGATCACGGGCCACCTTGCTGTGGGCACAGATGGAGCAATGCTTCTTGCACTGCCCGTCTTGTGCAGGGGAAAGCATTGATTGCCCCATGTGGCTCCGGCAGCAATGCTGGCAGGAGTCATGAGACACTCGTTCTTCAAAACTCATGTTTTTTCCTGGCATGCAAACCAGGAACAAGCCGTAACCTGGGGAAGTTCCTCTTCCTAAAGAGAGGAAGGCAACGAGCCAGAGTTGGAGGAGGCAGCTACTTAGAGAAGTGATATGAGGGGAAATGTACTACGTGACTTCAAAACTGAGCATCACTGGCTGTGCAGTAACCTATGATTGCACTGTTGTGTTATGTACCACAGGAACAGATGGGAAATTCTTCATCAGAAACACAAATGAGTTTATGTGGTTTTGCTCAGTTTAAAGAGAAAACACCAAGCTCAAGCAGTTGGCAGTGATCCAGTGGGTTTGCACTTGCCCTGCCAAAGAGAAAGGAGGGCAAAGCTGCACCCCCAGCCTATGTCTCTGGCTTTGGTCAAGACAGAGAAATCAGATGCTCTATTCTCCTCAGGTTATTTCTTCCATTTGTTACTTAATTTTCATAATGAAGCCACAACTTTTGAGCTGACCTTGAATGCCTCTCAGGCAGTGAGGGAGTTTCCAAGACTGCTGCAAGGAGCACAGGGCAGGAAAGGGAGAGTCCCAGCAGATGCCAGGGCGGATATAAGGTCCCCCGCATTCTTTCTCACTTTCTCATGGCTGGGACAGCTCTTCCTACAAACTGTGCTGAAGGTCCACAGATCTCCTCTCCATGAAGGAGAGGAATGCTGACCGTGTGGAGGACACCCAGCACTGTTGTTGTGCCCTTGCAGCATCCCCAGCCTGCATCAAAGTCCTCTCCTAAATCCAGGGTGGTTTCGAGCCTAATATATTGATGCCCATTTTACCTTGCTGTGCCTGAAGTTCCCAGAGGGTTTTTTCTTCCAAAGTTGAATCCTTGTTGGGATCAAAGATAAGAAAATCTGTCTCAGTGCCACCAAACCTCAGGAAGCCTGGGGACAGGGCCGTCGCCAGGGCACGCAGTTTGGGATTGCTGAGGAAGGAATATCAAGAAACAGAAAACCACTTTATTTATGAAGACTGTAGCTTCAGTGTAGAGGTTAAATATGGCAAGTACTTGGAGGGATGTGCTGCACTGGGTGACCTGGGACTACCTAGTAGCCTCAGGGCACTCCAGACACCTTGCTGGATCTGTGTCCCAGCCCTCTGCACAATCCCTGTACACATCCCTCTACAACAGGAATGCTGCCAGCCAAGTGAGCAGGAGGAGTGTCGATGAGGAAACCAGGGGAAGAAATGCCTGAGAAACATGGTTACAGACAGGGAGTCAAATCCTGTGGGAAAAGTAAGGCAATACTTCAAAATAGGAAGTTTTTTTCTGTCCTAAACGTCTCTCTCCCTCAGTATTTTTTGGTTTTGTCTATGCAACACTAACATAACAGTCCCGTGAGAAAGTGGACGAAAAAACTGGCTTTACATCATCAGCCCCAATTTCCACCGACAACAGCAAAGGCAATTGCTTTTGTACCCAAGAGAGAATACAAGTCCATGCGGGGAGAGGTGTCAGCTTTAGCAAAGCAGGTGTATGAAAGAACATGACTCTTGCTCTGTGACTTATGCACACCCTGCGCAGGACGTGCAGCACCGACACCCAGCCCTCACCGGGGGAAACCGCGAGCACGAAACTGCTCCGTGGTGACAAACAGCAGATAAGAGGCCATCGAGTACTTCCCAGTCCTTGTGGTGGCAGCGCTGGCCCCAGACTGAACCACAAGGTGTGCGGTTGGGGCTGCAGGTTGGGGACCTGAGCACTTTCCACTAAAGCTGGGGACACCTTTCTCCCTGTCTCGGTGAGGAGGACAAGATGCAAGTTGGTGGGAGGAGGGAAATCGGGACCGGAGAAGTAGTGTAATAGTGGGGGGGTGAAAAATGGGAACAGACAGATGAAAAGTGAAGAATTAAGATAGCTTCCAAAAAAAGATAAAATCAAAAAGAATAACAACAACAACAAAAAATAATAGAGAAAAAGCAGGGAAGAAACGGCAGGAGAGGTCAGAGGCAATGGAACAGGCAGGGAACATTATCACCCAGTAGTCCAGAGTTGTTTAGTGTTACCCACAGAAAAAAAAAAGGCTTCATGTTTTGGATCTCTCGGATCAGCTTTGATGCTGACAGACCCTCCCCAGCATTTATTTGACTTTATGCTGACAAAAGTCTGCGAAACCACCTGAGGGCTCAAATGACTTTGATCTTGCAGAGCAGCAGGGATAGCAGCCCCCAGCCCTGCCACACATAACCCCTCCACTCTGTAGAATCATAGAATCCTTAAGCTTGGAAAAGACCTTAAGATCAGCAGTGCCATGTTCACCACTAAACTACATAAACCATGACCCCAAGTGCCACATCCATACGTTTTTGGAACACTTTCAGGGATGGTGATCCCACCACTTCCTTGAGTGGCCTGTTCCAATGCCTGATCATCTTTTCAATGAAGAAATTTTTCTTAACCTCCCCTGGTGCAACGTGGGGCCATTTCCTCTCGTCCAGTCACTTGTTATGTGGGACAAGAGACCGACTCACACCTTGCTGTAACTTCCCTTCCGGTGATTTAGAAAGCCATAAGGTCTCCCCTGAGCCTTCTTTTCTCGAGGCCAAACAACCCCGATTCCCTCAGTTTCCTCCTTCTTTTTTCTGCTCGCGAAGCAGTTCCTCTCCCAGGTTTATCGCGAGCTGCCCCATCCCTGCATCCCCCCAGCCCAGCCACTCATTCCTCGAGCACAACCGAGCCGGCGCGGCTCGCACTCGCGGGAGGTACCGCCTTGCTGCCCCGGGAGGATGGAATTGGTGAACCCCGAAGCAGGGGCGATCCAGCAGCCTCCCTCCGACCCCAGTTTCAGGGATGAGGGGGCTCCCCGTTCCCCGCAGCTCGCTCCGCAGCGCATTTGCCGGTTCCCTACCGAGATGCCCGGTGTTCCCCCGCCACCCCTGGGGCTGCGGACCTCTCTGCCTGCCGCAGGTTTCTCCCTTCATCCCAGGGAACCCCTCTGCCGTGCCCTCCTCNGCAGCAGCAGCAGCAGCATCCTCCGCTCCCGGCCCGCCGCCGACGGCACCACCCCCGCGGAGGGCGGGCTCGGGGGTGCAGCCCTTCGCTCCCCGCCGGGAAGGACGGGAATGGCGTGAGCAGGATCGTCCTCACCCTCTGGAAAGGGCTTAGGGCTGCAATAGCATCTTTGTAGCGCAGCCCTGCTCGAGCCTCAAATCAGCGCCCAGACACCCGAAGCCCGGGGTTGCCCTCCCGGCTGCCTCAACCATTGCACAATGAACCTGTGTTTCAGGCTGGTTCCTTGCCTGCTCACACCGTTGCAGCCTTGCAGCCGAACAGTCACCTCCTACTGCATCCCGCCCTGCCCGAGCGTGCACAAACAGCGGGCTGCAAAATCGCTGCAGGCTGAGCTCTGCTGCTCAGGGACTGAGACTGTGGACCTACAGCCTCCACTGCGGGAAACAGGATGGCAGCAGCACACAGCGTGCCTGGGACAAGCGCCACTGTCAGCCGTGCCAAGCTGAAACCCACCTCCCCCTGCTACAACGCTGCTGGAACAAGGATATTTCTTAATTACAGAAAAACTTGAAATTACTATTACAATAAAGGTTCAAGCACGCTCTGGGTCTGCCCCCAAGGTGCAGAGTCCAGCCCGTGTCCAAACTCCTTTTTTGGCAACAGCTGGCCTGGCTCGGGCAGCCTGTCAGGAAACGGCCAACAGCAGCCACGGAGCAGGTATTGCTTAGTACCACAGGACAGCTTTGGTTGGAAGGGACCTTAAAGATCTTCTCGTTCCAACACCCTCACCATGGGCAGGGATACCTCCCACCAGATCTTGTTGCTCCAAGCCCCGTCCAGCCTGGCCTTGAACACTTCTAGGGGTGGGACATACACAACTTCTCTAGGCAACCTGTGCCAGTGTTGGCAACTCTTAGAATTCAAGAACTCAAGAACTCTTGTAAAGAATTTCTTTGCAGTATCTAATCCAAACCTACCCTCTGCCAGTTTAAGTCCATTTTTATCACTCCATGCCTTTGTAAAAAGTCCCTGCCCAGCTCTCTTGTAAATCCCCCTTTAGGTACTGGAAGGCTGCAGTAAGGTCTCCCTGAAGCCTTCGCTTCTCCAGGATGAACAACCCCAACTCTCTCAGCCTTGTCTTCATAGAAGTGCTCCAGCCCTCCGACCATCTGCGTAACCTCCTCTGGATTCATTCCAATGGGTCCACATTATTTTGGGGGCCCCAGAGCTGGATGTAGTACTACAGGTGGAGTCTGGAGCAGTCACCTTCCTCAACCTGCTGGTCACACTTCCTTTGAAGCAGCCCAGAATANGGCTCCCCGTTCCCCGCAGCTCGCTCCGCAGCGCATTTGCCGGTTCCCTACCGAGATGCCCGGTGTTCCCCCGCCACCCCTGGGGCTGCGGACCTCTCGGCCTGCTGCAGGTTTCTCCCTTCATCCCAGGGAACCCCTCTGCCGTGCCCTCCTCTCCCCAGCGCCCTTTTTCCTCTGGGCGAGAGGCGGCTCACCTGAGCAAGGCGACAAAGCGCGGGTCCCGGGCCAGGCTGGCGTCCAGGGTCAGGGAGAGGAAAGCCTGGCTCACCTCTCCGCGGGGGCTGCCGTGGAGCCCGAG
>WEIV01011476.1:128298-164885 GCA_013390005.1 Calyptomena viridis | reverse complement strand
CGGCCGCCGGCGGCAGCGCCGGGCCCGGCCCGGGCGGGCACATCCCGGCCCCGAGGGAGCGGGGACCGGGGTCTCTCTCCTCGGCCGCCCGCGCTGAGGCAAAATGTGGGATGTGCACAAGTTTTTGTTGACAAAGGGTGTCCTTTATGTTTGGCCTCTGTACACTTTCAAACCCGATCAAGAGGAAATAAGGTTTAATCTGTGGGACAGGGAGCGGAATCACGGAATCATTTAGGTTGGAAAAGACCTTTGAGATCGTTGAGCCCAACCTATGACCGAACATCAGCATGACACTCAGTGCCACTTCCACNATATTAAATACAGGTTCTTCCCCCAGAGGGTGGTTGGGCACTGGCACAGGTTCCCCAGGGAAGGGGCCACAGCACCGGGGCTGACACAGTTCCACAAGTGTTTGGACAATGCTCTGAGGCACATGTGGGATTCTGGGGGCTGTGCTGTGCAGGGCTGAGTTGGACTCGATGATTCTTGTGGGTCCCTTCCAACTCAGGATATTCTAAGAGGATTTTCCCTCTAATATTAGTGCTGTCTTCAGGAGAGGGGGGAAAAAAAGAGCTGTCAAAACGACTTCTTTTTTGTAAGTAGGTTTTCACGCGTTTTTCAATAGTACCCCGTAGTTAAGAAGGAATAAAACCCCAAAACCACACCAGAAACAACCCCAAACCCCAAGTAGGGATGGACGATGTTTCCCGCCCCTCACGTTTTCGCCCGGCAGCGCACACACCCCTGGGTGGCTGTGCGGGGCTCCCCGCCCAGGCNTGCCACTTCCACTCTTTCCTTAAACCCCTCCAGAGACTGTGACCACACCACCTCCCTGGGCAACCCATTCCAGTATCTAATCACCCTTTCTGTGAAGAAATACTTCCTAGAGTTCAACCTAAGTCTCTCCTGGGACAGTTTAAGACTATAAGCAGCTAACAAGCAAGCACTAAGTGATGTCCGGGTGTTAGAAAGACAAAATCCCTGTTGGTAGAATTGCCTCGTTAAGGTTTAGGATTTGACTTTCTCCAATGGTCTCAGCGCAGGAGGAGGTTAACAAAGCTTGGGAAGAAGGATGTATCATTGATAATGGACGCAAAGGATGCAGGATTTATGGGCCACAAGGACATTTGGAAAAACTCTCAAGGAGGAAACTAACAAAGCCAACTCAGCAACTGCACTGAAATCTGCTCTAAATGAGTAAAAGGTAATTCCATCGAGAGGAGATGGCAACCACTGACTTATGGCCACCAAGTCAAGAAACCCACTGACCCAGAAGAAGAGAAAGACTGAGCATGCAGACTAATTAGCATGAGAAGCAAGAGAATAATTAACCAATGAAAGATAGAATACTAATTAATAAGGGAACTATGTAACTCTTAGCCAATGAACATTAATGCCTTTGATTGCTAAAATGAATAAATAGTAAAAAGTTGTGATAGTTGGCATGCTTGATTTGTGGAATTCCACCAGGCACCCAGGGTTGCACAACTCTGAAATAAATAATCAATGTCTGTTCAAGCATGTAATTACTGGCTTATTGCACACTGGGTAATGAATCTGATTTTGTGGACAACAGTGCCAGACCTTACCTCCTCTGTGCCCGCTTCCATCCTCCCTCCCTTTCCTGGCCTCTTCCTGCCTGGTGAGGGGCTCTGCAAAACCAGGCCTTTCAGTTTGCCTTAAAAGATACAATTCTCAAGTAGAAATTCCTGGAAACTGAACCAATTGGAACAATGCTCCAATTTAGGAAGTCCCCCGCTCAGTCTCCTGAGTCTCTGGGAGGCTTCAGGGTTGAAGGCCTTCAGCTGCAACCCAAGGGCTTGTCCCAAGGGTGAGGCCAAGTGTCCTTGGCCCCATCCATGGGAGGCCAGTCCCCTGGCACAGCTCCAGGCTGAAAGGCAGGATCTGCACTCATGGAAGCATCTCATTGAGCTGCACTATGAGCTTTAGTTTGATGCTTTCACTTAAACAGAGCTGCCTGGCCCACATCATCCTGCTGGGAGTGTGGGTGGAGCGAGCTGTGCTTGTGTCTTGAGAGTGGGAGGATTGTGCCATGCCAGCCTGCAATATGAAAAGGCATGGCACTGGCTGAGCTCCTGTCCATGACAAGGCTGTGCCTTTCAAAACAGGACATGCAGCTGTGAGTATGTCTGGACGTGCACTGTACTGTTTAGGATCGTGGTGAGAACCTTCTGAGTTAATAGCCTGATAAATTGTGATAAGGAAGTAATAAAATGATAATGCTAAACAATGGTCTGACAGCAGTGAATGGTACTGCTTCTTCCTCAGATATAGACTGAGCTTGCAGGATGTATGTTTTGTATTTTTCCAGTTGTCACATATTGCTTCTTTTTAATGCTCAAAGTAACATATTTTTTTTCCCATTTTGGCAGGTGTTCCTGACATATCAGCCAGAAGAAAGCTCTAGAAAACAATTTCAGGAAGGGAGAGTCAAAAGTGACAACATTCTTTGAAATGTGATCAGAGTCTAAAGGCCACAGGAGTTTTCTCCCTTCACTTCAGGAGACCAAATACTTGATTTCATACCTTACCAGGACTATAGGTAAGCACATTCTTAGTCTTAGACATTATTTCCTGACTCTTGAAATAGGATGTATTCTCCTGTAGTCTTCCAAGAGGTATTTCCATGCTTTTTGGGTCTCACATACACGTTTTTTTTTTTAGGTTGCACATAAAATTAATGTTTTCAGTGCAATTTCTTTTCCCTTAAAACTTGTTGGCAAGATTTAGAAGGAGGATGGTTAGTTCTGGCATATTTACATTTAAATAGATTTTTTTAGGTATTATTTAAAATATATGTGAATGGTGCCAATACTTAGAAGAGGAAAATTTTGATCTTGTTGTTACAGTGGAGAGAGGGACCAGCTATTTCTCAACACCCTCATAAATGATCTAGATCTCTGGATAAGGGGATGACAAGCCTCTGGATGATACAGAATGATGGGCAAGGGTAATGGGAAAGAGAATGTATTTCTTGCAATGCAAGCCATGTGTTATTAAATAAAGGGGTAATAAGTACAACACAACTAAAGTGATACATTGCAACAAGTGATTCCATGATGGACCACGTTGCTGTGATGGAGACAACAAGAACAGATGAATATATCCAACTTCCATAGCTGTTTGTGGAGGAAATGATGAAAGCAGACATGAATGCTGACATCTTTCAGGAATTGCCCCAAAGGACCCTGAGCTGTGTTTGCAGGCACTCCTAAGCCAGAGCTGGGAGAAAATTGTATGCATTTAATCTATGCATTAAATGTTGGGCATTCACAAATTATTTTATTGCCTTCAGCATCGACGATACACAAACCATATACAAGATTTATATGGACAATATGTGAGTTATGTATTGACAGTCATGTAATGCCTACACATCTCTGGCTGTCTATAATTGCTGAGGCAAACAAATGTAGTCAGAACATGTAGAAGATTTCCCTGTTTTGTTATACAAAGACTCAAGCTTGTCGTAAGCTACGGAATACAATAAATAAGGTTCTGGAATTGTTGAATTTATCTCGTGTGGAAACAATAATGCTCGTGTGGTCAGAGCTAAATGTGTTACAGTCATCCTAATGAGTGATACAGTAGTTAAACATACTTTTTCAATGTTTTCATAATTTTTCTGTTGATGGCCAAAGATAAAGCATAAATAACACAGTCTTGCTGCAGTCAGATATAAACACGTATCTGTTTAGTGGCATAGATGAGATCTGTACAGACCTAAAGAGCAGCAGACATAGATCAGTTGAGTGCTAATGCAAAGGAGTGCATATTTGCACTTTAGTGCATGAAGACAGCGTGGTTTCCATGAATAAATATTGCCCCTGACACTGCTTACCATGCAATAGGTGATCTTTAAGGTTATTCTGGCCTTTTGGAGGATTTTCACCAGCAAAGCATGAACCTCAGTCTGGATAAATATCAAACCAAAACTACCAGAGATTATTTAGCAATCAAGTGAGGAATTTGATGAATGTGAGGTTGAAACATTGAGAAGACATAAACAAGAAGCAAAAAGCATTTTTTTTTTATAGCTGCAGTTGAAAAAAGATGTATTCTTGCTAGTTTTCCCTGTGTGAGTGCCCACTCTCACATACACGTAGCACAGAATGCTCTAGTCAGTCCTGTTTAAAAGACTTTCTTATCCTGCAAAACATAATCCTAGTACCCATGGTTGTTAAATGATGCTGGTAAATCAGCCCAGGTTTGCTCTCTTCACTCTGTGTCATTGGCTTACAAGGCTTGTCTAAGTAGATCAGTCTGCTTTGTAGCATGGCAAAACTCACACAGAAATACCAGGGAGCCCTACAACTGGAGTCAGATTAGCAGATTCATGTGCCTAATGGCAATGCTGGGGTGTACTTCTGTACTTCTAGATGCAAGCAGCTTTTGGTCATGTTGCAACTCAAAACATTTCAACAATATATTTATTGTTGTATTTACTATAAAAAAGATTGAGTGGTAGAAGGTTGGGTAGTCCTGGTCATTGTCACTGGCCAGAGGTAGAAATTTCTCTTTGTTATCCTTTAGGGAATGTATTCAACATCTGAAGCACCACCTGACTGAAGCTGAAGCATCAGTGCTCCCTTGGGACAGTTTCTGCTGGGGACATACAATGTTCTGGTAGTCTGATAAGAAAGTTGTCACAAGAGAGGCAGGCTGAAAACTCCTATATGACATCCCCTTGGAGTCACTGGAACAGTATTGGACAGGAAGGAAGAATATCTGGAAAGCATGGTTTCCAAAATTTCTGTGAATATGTGATTCCTTCTCTTTGAGGCCATGCCAGGCATTATTTCCAGTCTTTGGCAACAGCAGGGAACGTATCAGAAGGAAGGAGAAACCATAGTGGCACTTCTTGAAAGCTGTTATGTCTCATTGCAATTTTTTATCTGTTCACAGTGTAAGTGCATCTGCTTGAAAGCTGACTGCTGTACAGCAACTCTTGTGCAGGAAATGGCTGTTTATACCAGATTTAACCCTTCCATGTAAGGCAGTACATACAGGCAGAAGTCAGTGCCACGTTTGCTTCTCCTTGCACTGAAAAAATAAATGGGTCGTAATTCCAGTTCCCTCTGACAACTGGCAATTAGGCATTAGGCAATGTTTTGCAGTAAGAAATTAGTAGAATGACCTCAAGGGATGGAGAGCCAAGAGTCGGCAGCTGACACTCATTCCATCTCCTTTTCATTTCCCTAGGAGACCAGGAATTGTTTCAAGTGACTTTCTTAAGCTTGTGGGTGTCAGTTTGAGATTCATTAAATTAAAGTGAGCTTTGCTGTTGAATTCTTCCTGTGTCACCAGCATCTCTTGCTTCTAAGCTGCATTTCATTCTTCCAAATGAACAGCTGTCCTGTAGCTTTTCTTGACATACAGGGTACTTAATCATAAAGAAGGATTTGTGGTTATTTGGTATAGATTCATCAGCTGTTATTTACTGGACCTTACAGATGAGTGCTACATTCTGGGGGTGCATGTTTATTTGAATCATTTGCAATACCTTCATACTTCTGGATAAAGTGTCTCTCTCCCAGCTTCAAAATGGACATGATTGCAGCAGGTTGGCTATTGGTAAGAGGGACAAAGAGGGCAGAAGAATGACATGCAGAAGCTCTGTTTAGTCAGTGGATGGCAGAACTAATTCTGAAAGAAATTATTGTGATGAGGAAATTTGTGTAGCTCCATCACAAACTGTAGTTATTCAGCTCATACTGAAATTTAACAAACATGTACTTTTCAGTTTTATTAGTATTATTTTGAAATAATAATAAAAGATCAGTAATCGTGATTGAGGATGTAAAAAGCTATGACAGTTTTCTGGCCAAAGAAAATAGGGAGCTCTGTTATGAACTGCTTTGAGAAATAAAGGATTTCCTTTCTTCTTCACATCATGAGCAAGTGCATCACCTTCATTCAGGGCAGAGATAAAATTCCAATCCATATGGATCTTGTAGTGCTTTTGGGCTGGATAATCTGACCACCCCAATAAAGAGTCTACTAGCAACTATTCAATTCTTTCACTTTATAGGGGAATGCCATCCCTATGACCTCCTCTTTCACAAACCTGCAAGGGGCTGGAGCTCCCAGGCTGGCCCATGAATTCCAGACAATGTTTTCACTACAGTGGGTTGTTGCAGTGCCATTTGTGCAGGAGCAAACTGAGTGGAATAGGTGTAATAATTATCTTTTGCTGTGTGGCACATGTGACATGTTGGGTGAAAAGCAATAGACTGCAAGACCTCTCTGTATGTTCCCCTCTAAGCCTGTTTTTGTTTTTTTTTATATATACATATATATACCTGTGATAATTGTCTCAGCATCCCTCGAAAAGCCTCATATGTCTTGGATTGAGTGGTTTGCCAAGAAAAATTATAGCTGACAAAAAGATGCAGTCCCATAGTTCAGCATGATGGAGTGGTGAGCAAGGGAGGAGGTTGTTTGCTCTCTGGTATTTTTCAGAAGGCAGCAGGGAAGAATTACAGTGTCTGTCTGTGCTCCTGTCTGTCCGTCTGTGCTGGGGAATATGACTTCATAAGGGTTAGACAGGCAGTGCAAATGATAAAATTTCACAGGATGGAAAACAATTCTCCCTTATTCAGGAGAGGAAACACCTTCTTCCTCCCACCCAGGGTACGGAAATCTGTCTTTCCTTCTGTCCTTTTAAGAAAGGCTCCATCTTTTGTGTGCCTAAAGCTGTTGCTGAGGCATCCCATTAAGCAAGTCACCACATCTTCCTTTTATGTCCTGGTGTCCTATGAGTACTTCATTTTGCCCACCTTTCCTGCCTCAGTCAGGCCCCAGAAACTACCTCCACCCTCCCGCCCACGAAGTTTTTAGCACCCAGGCTCTGTGCATACCAATCCCCTGTGCTGGGGCTGATGGCAGCTCTTGAGACTCTGCATTGTGCCAGATGGATCCATGCCTGCTCATCCAGCTCTCCACCAGATGCTACCCTAGGGAATGTGTGTTGGCTGGGCAAGCCACTCCAGGAAGAGACCAGAAATGAGAACATAATTCTAGCTAAGCAGAAACAGGTGAGAAGAGCTGTTTTAAAAACCATGAAACATTTTTCCTAGGGAAGCCTGGCACTAGAGAAATAGTGGTTAATGGTGTAGCTGGCAGAGGCAGTGTTATGGGAGAGTGAGGGGCTTGAGGTTTCCACTGAGAGAAAGAGCAACGGGAAGGCAGAAACAAACAAACCAGCAGGATTTTGTAGAAGTTGCAGAAAGCTCAGAAAGATGTCAGGAAGAGGAGAGAAGGCAAAGAAGCTAATTAATGAGAAGATGCAAACGTCATTCAGCAGCAAATCTGAAGATACAAAAGCTACTTGACTCACTGTATGGCACAAGAACCATGCCGTGGATTCACGTGAGCTTGTAACATGTCAGGATCCTGCCTGTTAGTGCCTGGGCACGTGGTGTGAACTGGAGGACTTGGAGGTGGTGCAGCCCACTGTGGTACCTGTGCTTCTGTGAGTCACTGCAGAGTATGGGGTGCACTTTCTGTAGAGGATCTTTGGGTCTGCCTTCCTTTCTAAGGAGATGCAGTTTGTGTGTTCTGAGGCTGCTCCACAGCACAAACCACAGCACAGTGGTGGTGGGAATGGGGGTATTTCAAAAGGAGAGCCCCAGCTTTAGGTAAGCATCCTAATGTAAGTATGTGCAAAGGGAACATCTTTTGTGGACTAGCAAAGCACCACCTTGGAAGTCATGCCCTAAATGCTTGGTCTACCAAGGTTAGTTAATTTGTTCTGTGAGAAGCTGTAAATAAACAGCTGGTGGGCTCCTCTTAGGTTCTAGGGATATTCACCTCTGTACCTTCTGTGATGCATACAAAAAACCAGGAAAGGAGTGGTTGTAAGGAGCTGAACTGGGTCTTTCTTAAAAAAATACTGAATTATATTATTGACATTTAATAGGATAGAAGGGGAAACTGTATTGTCTATTGTATTTCAGTTCTGTAGTTGAATAGATGGCAAAGATAGATGGCTTGTTACTTCACCACAGTGTATTTTGTAACCCTGTAATACAGGCTTTTGGGCTAATTTCTGGTAGAGCAGTGGAAGGAGCAGGTTTATCATATTGTCAATCCCTGCTTGCAGAAACTTGAGTCTTCCTTTCACATTTGTCATTAAAAACATAAAATAAAAAAGCCTGACTTACACCTCAAGCTTCAGTTTCATTTCTTTGGTCAATGAGGCAGTCATTTCACCATGAAGTAGAAAATCTGAATAAAAAAGTCACTAATTTGCTCAAATGTCAGTTGGAAAAGTGCTTCATGTGTATTAAATGAGGTTTAAAAGATTTTAGGCAGTTTGAAAACCACACCCACTAGTTCTATATTGTAATTTATTGGCAGGACACCTTGTGAAAAGTGGTTGACACATTGACAAGATTCCTTATTGGCACTATCTAATTACCTAATATATATTATTACTTAAGTTTTTTTCTTTCTTCTGGTGAGTAAATGCTTATCAGTTACAAGAAAGTGGGTGGAGTTAGGGCGGGAAAAGAGGTAGAAATCACATTATCATTGAGAGTAATTGTGGTGTCAGGCTTCAGAGAGTAGCAGCCTTTGCCTAGAGATAGTTTTAGCTCTTAGGATGTGTAGTTTTTATTTGTCTCTGTCTCGTGAAACTCGCTGGTTTCTCTACTACAGATGAGCATATATTCTCAGAAAGGCAGCTGGTTGGCATTTTGGAGGAGCAAGCATGGAAGAAAATGGAGAGGGTCATGGCCTTGCAGGAGGCAAGATTTTGTCTATCTGGATGATTTTGTTTGTGGTGTTAGTTTTGTTGCCTTCGATTTTTCGTGTGTCATTGGGGATTTCTCATATCTATGTGAAAATCGTAGTAAAAATGTTTGAGGTAAGTTGAGAATTGGGTTCACAAGGTATGTGTTTGCTACAGGACATGTTTAATGAAAAAACAGAATCTGTACACTTGATATAGATGCCATGACAGTCAGCAGAAAGAATTCCTTTAAATTGGAGGTGTTGTTTGCAGCTTTGTTTTTTGTGCTAGGCTTTTGAGTGGTGTCTTTAATGATATCTAGTTATGTGCTGGTTTATAATCTGCTACTGATTTGGGTTTTCTTGGATTACAATAGAGACTCCATGATATATTCTTCTAGTTCAAACTGGTTAGAATACTCATGACAAGTCAAATACAGAGAAAAAGAGTTTATAGGAGCCTGTAAGTAATGAGAACATGTATTTTAGATCTACATAATTTTCAGTGGTTTTATTTGTATTATTTTAGTTATTGGTATTATTTTAGTTACATGGCATGAATATTCCATGTAAGAATATTGACTCTGTGTATTGCTTCTTCCAGATATAAATCTGGGGGATCCAGCAGTCACAAGTTGTGCTGTACAAGACTTGAGGAATCTGTGCAACCCTCTAAAAGTGTAATTTTTCTAGAAATGAACAGATCATGGCTAAGATCCTGATTCTGCTGCTATCAGTAAAAGGTTTATGGGGGTTTTAATATGCCAGAATTCCATCTAGGTTTTCAAGTTTGACTTTTCATGTCCATCATTAGCCAGAAGTAGGTGCAGTGAATTCATCATATTGAACAGTGAAGCATTTCCACTTTCCAGTAGATTAACTTTGTGCTTCTGGCATAAACCTGTTTTCTGTGAATATACTTGTGGCAGAAAACATATTACTAGTATTGTTGATGTTATTATTAAGCTGTTGGAGTTTGTGCAGTAGAACACATCTGTAGCAGTGTGATACAGTTAATATCATGGCCATCTTACCTTGCCAATTCTGTCTTTTTTCTGTCTTATAATTCTACATAGTTTGTTTGTGGTTTTGTTGTTTGGGTTTGTTGTTTGTTTGGTGGGCTTTTGTGTTTATTTTAATCCTGGTTAATGGCTCCTGGGCAGGATCTGTCTTCAGCTGTATGAACATGATTTAGCATAGTGTACATGACTGCAAAGTTTAGGGGTTATTTGTTTTTTCAGATAATGTCAATGGGAAGTGACTATGTGTAATATTGGCCTTTATATGAGATATATTTTTTTAATCAGCCAGTGGTGTGCTAATTAAATTCTTATTGGTACTCTGATTAAGAGGCACTCTAATATCAAACCTGAGAAGGTTTTTTGGACAGCCTTGCTGCTGCAGTTGGCAGACATCAAAATAATTTCTGTGTTCTTTTTCCCCCGGTGTATTTCCCAACTTTGAGGGACATTTCACCCACTCAGTGTGTGCTTTGTATAGGGAGGCACTTCTCTTTCATAAAGCACATTAAATATTTTTCTTCCCACAGTTTTTCTAACAGATTATGAGCATGGTAATTTTGTGCTCACAATGTGGAGGATCAATTTATCAAAAAAGAAATAATTAAGTTAATCATTATGTGATCAGGGGTAGCCTTTTATGTTTAGTTCCCCATTGCCACAGCAGCTAATAACAGGAACACCACAGCTCCATGCACTGCAGTTCAGGCTGGTTCTTTTAGTTCAAAGTTGTTCCCTAATTGTCCTATAGGCAAAAAAGCAGTTTTTTCTGTTTTTGTCTTCCCAGTAATTCTGACTGTTTTCTTTGAAATATTTGTCTAAATGCTTCTCATTGTGCCAAAGGAGTAACTAAGAGCTATCTTGGTGGGAAATGGGAGGGAGAGAGGATGGAGGGAATCTAGGCTCTCTGGAAGCAAAGGTAGGACTGGGAAACGTTGGGTGAAAGCTTGTGCACATAATTGCTGAGCCTATTCTTGGAGTCCTGAGGCTCATTCACCAGAATAAGGCCAAAATTGCAGCTTCTGAGACAGTCAGAAAACAGGCTTATATTCGCCCCTTGTCCAAGAAATTAATGACTTGACATTGAAAGCCTAATGAAGTGTCAACTGGTTTCCAGCTGTGACATTCCCTATCTGAGGTATTTCTAAGGGGATAATGCACAGAGACCAGCGTGGCTTCCTGTTGTTCTCCAGAGTGGTGAAATAAGGAGCCTTACCGGGTAGTTAAGCTGAAAATGCTAAGAGCAGGTGCTTAGTCATATATCAGCACACTCTGGATTATATTGCAGGAATATCAGTGCTCTAGGAAGTACCAAACAACTGGTTGATGTGTCACCAAAAATCCAACCTTGAGCACTATGACTGGATTCTCCATTGCATTGGATTTAGTCTGTTATGCAGAGCAGCAAAATTAATACAAGACTTCTCACCTGAGGACACTTTTGTTTCTTACACCTGTAAGTCACAAATAGGGAGGCAGAGGGAAAACATGTTTTATTTTCCTCTGACTTTGTCAACTTGAGAAAAGTAAGAGTAGAGACTGAAATCAAAGTCAAAAAATATTTATTTGTTTTTCAGAGAGTGCATATGTGTAGCCCTTACTGAATTCGCTGGGAGCAAAAAAAGGTCTTTTAGAATAAAGCCCAAGTTTTCAGATCTATTACCAAGCAATGGGTAATGGTGGCATATGATAAGTCATTTTGATTTCTTGACTTCACTGAAGTGTTTTAGCACTGTGAACAATGACTGGAACAAATGGGAAAGATGTAATCATGTATGGAAATAATTTGTATCCTCTGCTGCTTTTCTGTCAAGGAATCTAGATATTTGTTATTTTAGAAAGAAAAAAAATCTTTTTACAAAAGCAAGATTCAAGGTTTGAAAATTTAGAGGGTGACTGTTTTTGTTTGCAAGGGATTTTTGTGATTTTTTTTCTTTTTTTTTTAAGACGTATGGATAATATAATAGCAAAATATATCCTATACAGTAATTTCTCAGTTGCATAACTGTTAGTCCATCATTGCTTGATTTATCCTTTAAATATTTCTGGAAATTATAAAGATTAATGAGAGTTGGGTTCTCTTGGGGTTATTCTTCCCTGTATGCTTGTAAACTTCTGTTTGTAAATAATGTTTTTTTGTCTGAGCTTTTCATACGCTTTTCTGTATCAGGGTTTGGTGGACATGACAATACTTACAAAGCTGTGCTAGGGACATTATTTCAGCTGTTGCAAAAGAAAATGCCTTTGTTAGGATGGAATCTACACCATGCTCTGTTAGTCCTGTGGAGAATCAAAGAAAGATGTTAAACATCTGTAGCTCTATTTGCCAAGAACCCTCTGGATTTTTTTCAGTTCTGAACTTCTGTGTCAAACTGGAGCACTGTTTCTTCCTGAGAAATACATGTAGGAAAGACATCAGCCCACTAATAGTCGTGAATAGTCTTTGAATTGATAGCTCAGTTGTACGTGGGGGTGACTGATAGGCTGTAAACTCCCACTGGAGGATGGGCAGATGTTGCAGACAACATAATATAACGAAGTATTGGACACTTATTTTGTTTAGAATGTAATTACAGGAAGCTCAAACAAATGAATTGTTGGAGTTAAGCTGTCAAGTCTTCAGTATTTCAGCTGGGATCAACCCCTGGATGTTTGTACTCCTTGTGTCCTCATCACTTTAGAAATGGGAGTGAGGAAAACACGGCAGCTGACTTCTCATTCAGTCAGCAAAGTTGGGAATGGAGTTGCTACATTTAACACTTAAAATCTGTGTTAGTTGCAACATCTATGTTTTTTTTGTGAGGCATTTAAAACATCCTTTCATTACTGTTTTGCAACAAAGACCAGCGTGACAGCTCTGTCTCAATACTGTGCAATCCAAAGGTGATCGCGAAGCCTTATTTCGTTTTTAAAAACAAATTATACCTACAGATGCAACTGAATGCAGAACAACATAGTAGCTACTCTGCTGGGTCAGTCCTGAGTTCGACCCAGACAGACCTCAATTCAATTGCTTGATGAAAAGCCAAAGAGCTGGGTGGTTGTATGGCCAGATTCTCTCCTAGCTCCTTGTTGCCTCACCCTCCCATGTCAGTTCAAGAGTTTAGGAGAGTTTTGTGTCCCACAATGATTTTCATCCATGTGTTTTTGTAGCTGCTCCCATTTCAGAGGATCTCTGGGGATATGTCCTGCACAGTGAACTCACAATTCAACTGTCCTTTGTGGAGATATATTGCCACCTTCTTGCTCATACACCCTGCCCCAACACTTTCACATGATAAACCTCACTTCTTGTATTAAAAATAGAATACTTGTATTAAATACTTGTATTAAATAAATACTTGTATTAAAAATGGATAACTGTTCCTTATGCACTTGCTCTATGCCAGTCCTGACTTTGTAGACTCTTATGACTCTGTCACAAGCCATCTCAGCCAGCTCTTTTCCAAGCTAACAAGCCCTGTGTAACTGTTCAGCCCTTGAAAGCTCCTCCTCATCTGCCTTGTCCCCTGCCTTTTAGAGCCTTGACTGACTAGTTACAGGCTGCCACTTTTGTCTCACACTGTGCTATGAGGCAAGACTTAATACTTCATTACTAGCCTTTATAAATCTTCGTTGGTTTTGTCTTGTCTTGCTCATTTAAATTAGTTAATGTGTACTTTGTGAGTCAGCTTTTTCTATCTGGGAATCAAAAGCCAACCTTTATGAGGTATTCCAAATCCTTCAGGACAGAATGAGCAAACTCCTTTCTGGCAGTGCTTGCTGGCTGACAGGTGCCTCTTTATGTAGGAGGACCATGACAGGCAAGATAAGGGTGGGAGACAGGAGACAGGAAAGCAGAGAATAAAGCAAAAGGCTTTATTTGTCAAGCCTGGTGATTTTTATTTATTTTCCCTCCCTCATGCCATACAACTATCCTAAAGGATACTGGGAAAGGAGTGAAGACCAGCAGTTCATTATAAAGAGGTTAAATATGCCATGTCTGCCTTTGCTCTCTTTTGCAATATTCTTGTACCTGTTCTGTATGTTGTTTCATTTCTCAGTGTGTGGGCTGCTGTTTTCATGACATCCCCTGGCTCTACCATTCTGAATGACTCTCCATGTGTTGCAAAAGACTGAGAGAGATGATGTACCTGTTGACCTTTTCAAGAGAATAATTGGGAATTGGGAAGTATAGACAAGGTCTGTGGTGTGGGGTTTTTAATTTTTTTTTTTAATGGTGTTAATACAGATGGTTTGAATGGAGTTTAAAATACCACTTCAAAGCCTATTCTGCTTTCACTTTTTTCTTGTCTTTTAAGGTGGCTGGTAAAAAAAAAAAGTCACCTGGGGTAACTAAAATATCCATGACAACGTGTCCCTTTTTTGTTACTGACTTTAGCTACAGAAGGAGCTGGTAGAGAGCATGCAAAACTTATTGATGGAAAAAATGCAAAACTTATTGATGTAGTTGGCACAATACAACACACTGCAATGCAATGAAGACTCTTTGAGATCAGCTTTGTGGTGACTTAAATGGTGTGGCTGCACATGTCAGTAAGAGGGAAATGCACTGTTTAGTAGGAGTTTATCCTGAAGAAGATGGAGTATCCTTATCTCTTGTAGATGGGTAGCCTTAATAGCAGGTGAAGGCATAAGTTGACGGGGTCATTGATTCTTAAATAATGAGCAAGGCCTACACTCAAGCATCCTGTGTCCTTTCTTGGGCCAGATATTCACATAAATACAGGAAGATCCAGGACTCATAAGAGCTACTATTTATATGTCTATATGATGTCTATATGATGAAAGCCTTCAAAACTATGAAAACTTCAAAAATTAGGCATGTCGGTATATTCAATTTTGCTAATGGAGAGTTTTATGATGCTCTGCACAGGGATGAGAGACTTGGTTTAGCTCAAAAAGGTAAAGACAGGGAAGGGTGAAAGCTACTCCTTCAGAAATAATTAGGGATACAAAATGTTGCTGCCTCTTTTCTGTTAACAGAAACCACATAAATGCCCTAAAAATGAAGTAATCCCTTTTATTCTTTAAAATCCATTTTTAGATCTATTTTTTCCAGCATGTGTGTTATGTCAGTGATAGTATTTGGCATAATCCAATTACCTGAAGCTAAATGGAGAAAAGAGAGTTTTGGACCCATGGATCTCATAGTCTCTTAGGTAACTCAGTAATTTGTTGGGCCCCTGGAAAAGACCCTGAGTGTCTGTCCTGAAAAGAAGTTTGAGCCAAACAATTTTTCCTGGAAATGGCAAAAGGTAGTCTATGTAACAAATGAAACAGGAGGTGTGCAGGACAGCCTTCAGGCTGAATTTGAAAAATGAAAACCTAAGACCTGGCAGGAGTAAAAGAGGCTCAGACAACTCACCTAAGGTAATTACAGAATGTCTGGAAATGATGAAATTAAACCCATCAACATCTACTTTTCTTGTTTTGGGAACAGTGGGCCACCGTGCAGATTGAGGAGGGAGTAAAAAAGCAGAAGGCGCTGGCACTTGAAAATTTAATCTCCACTGGTAAGATCTCTGGATAAAGGGGACTCAGCACTATTCATCTTGTAAAAAGGAAACTATTTAAAAATCTTACTTGTAAAGGGGTTTGATGGGCAAATAACCATTGAAGTTACAAAGCTATGGATGTATGTTATAAGCAAGATAATCTGTGAATTATTGAGTCTTCTTGAATAGGAAGTTACAGACTAACTCTTGAAAAGGAGTTGGGGACTGGTGTGGGTATAGAAAGACTTTGGCAAGAAGCATTTGGGAAGCTGTCAGTGGTTTTCTGTGTATTTTGTCCTTTCTGACTCCATCAGTTCTCTGTTGGCAAGATTAGGAGGAATGAGTGTTTTTTGCATTCGACATTGCTTTGCATGGATTCTCTTCTGTTTCTTTTAATTCCTAGCATGCAAAAACCCAGGGTCTGTCAAGTAAAGGAGTTGCAGCATCCCACAGATCACCATTAAATTTGCACTCTCCTCTAGGCATGAGGATAAAATCACAGTAATTTTCTTTTCCCCAGCTATTTTTCCTTTCGACCAAAGGGGGTAGGTTAATTTCACTCAGTAATCCTTTTATTGGTCTAATGATTTCCTGGGTGTTGAAGGTTTGACTGAGGCACCACTGGAGGAAAGTTTTGTGATTCTGTTCAGGGGGTGGTATGTTGATTAAGATAAACTAAGTGTATTTTTAGTAATGTATATTTAATGTCATTCAATACCCCCTCCAAAAATTAAAAAAAAAAAAAAAGGCAAATAAAAAGGCCAAGTGTTAACTGGTATGAAACAAGACAATTTTAATCACTATAACCAGCCAGATAAGAATCTGGTCTCAGAGTGACCTCAGCAAATATCACTGAGACTTGCTGCGTGGCTGCCCTAGGGGAGTGTAATTTTACAAACAGCAGAGCATGAATGTGTTGTCATTCTCCCTTCACAATGGGTCTGTGTAAGGTATTTAAGTCTTGGGGAGGAAAAATCTAGACACTTTCAGGTTTCTTGGTAGGGAAGTGACTCTTAAAGGAGAAGGGATAGAGGGCTCTGAGAAAAAAAATACAGAAGAAGGTGTTTATTAACAACTGGGAAAAAGTAAAACTAATCAACAGCAGCAAGAACAAAAACTATGCAGACACTGCCTGAATCTGAGTGAGGGCAGCAGGAGGGATCTGCAGTCTTGGCAGTGCATTGTTGACCTTTCTAGGTGTGTGTACATATGTTGTTTGGTAGATGGCACTGAAGGAGGTGTTGTGCTCAAGGTTTTACTTGCAGCTTGATCTGAATGCTTTTTTCCTTCCTCAGCAATTTACAGTGTTTATATATGGCATAGGATTAGAGAAGTAACTTGTGGAATAAAATGTCAGTACATAAATGAGGCATAACAATGCAATTATGGTGCTTGAGTAGGAGGAGAGCTATTTCTAAAAAGCACATGTATTTTACTCTCTTTGGAATCCATATTGTCCATTTCGCCGTGTGGAAGGAGGACTCATTTCCTCATGCAGGGATCATCCAGAGAGATGAAACCCCCATGGAAGAGGAGATTGCTGGTGGGTGCCAAGGGTGCTTCAGCCTTGCTGATGTCATGTACTTCTGCAAGAAGGGCTGTGAGGCCATCGCAGAGGACGAAGTCACTCGGCGGTTCTCCTCCGAGGAGCTGGTGTCCTGGAATCTTCTCAGCAGGACCAATGCCAACTTGCACTGTGTCAGCTGGCAGCTGACTCTTGTCTGGGTCACTGGGATCCTAATTCGGTATTGTCTCCTGCTGCCTTTCCGGTGAGCCACATGTCATTGGCTGGGATCTGTTTTTCATGTTGCTTTTTACAGAAGTTGTGAAATAATGTGGTATTGGCCGTTTTCCAAGATGCCGTCTAAACTCAAATATCCCTGAAAGAAAAAAAAACCCAAGGTGCCAAGATGTAGATTTCTCGTGTTCCATATGTTTCGTTAGTAATTAATAGCGATTAGTAATTAATTTGTCTTTAAAATCCAGCAAAACTGTGTAGGAACGAACTGTATATCTTTTTTTTATGTAAAGTAACAACTGTTTCAACTGAAGGGATCAGGCTCTACTTGTCTAAGAGACAGGGAGACTTTGTGCTGAGCACTTGGGATTTGAAGCAAAGCCAGAGATCAGAGGGCACAGGGCTGGATGAAATAAAAAAAAGACATCCAAGTGGAATGTATTAAATGTTCAGACTTTTAAAATTTTCTGTTGAGCAAACTATTACAAATATCCACGTGTTCTTGCAAAGAACAGAAGCTTTTAAAATTTCTTATTCTTTTGATGGGAGGGCAGTATTCTTAAAATCTACGTGCAGTGCATAGAAGGATTTTGTACCAGTCAATCACATAGCAAAGCACATATGCCTGGCAGTAAACTTAGATATACAGCTTAAAAAGA
This sequence comes from Calyptomena viridis, assembly GCA_013390005.1. Taxonomy (NCBI): domain Eukaryota; kingdom Metazoa; phylum Chordata; class Aves; order Passeriformes; family Eurylaimidae; genus Calyptomena; species Calyptomena viridis. The sequence goes on along the minus strand of WEIV01011476.1, from coordinate 147,217 downwards.
CAATATTTATGTAGAAATGGCTTCAATATACTGGTTTGGATCAGCCATTAGTAAACAAACATTTAATTTTCATCCTTTTTAGAGTGGAAATACATACTGAAATTTCTGGATAGGTTTTAAAAATGAAATTATGGGTCCCTTTCGTCCTGGAGAAGTTGCACCTGCATTAAAGAACACCAGCCAGTACTTGCTGTGCTCTTTGAATATGATGCTTCATCACCATGTGGTATCTTTAAGGCAGAGCATGGTGCTTTTTGGAAGATAGACTGCAGGCAGCACAAGGTTTTGTAACCAGTGCAGGATTAATTGGGTGAAAACATGTGCTGCTATTGTCCTGTTGGCCTTAAGTGGTTCTATTGCCAGTCAGATGCTATTAATGGTAGAAGGAAGCATTGTGAAATGAATCACGAGATCAAATATAATATTTATTTGCTAACTCTTCCAGTTTGGCTGCTTAGCATTTAATTAAGATTATTTTACTTTGTAGCGTCTGCTTGTCTGTTTTCAGCATCCTGTTGCTGATGTTGGCTACTACAGTAGTAGGACAGTTTCCAAATGGCAGGTAAGTGTTTGCTGAGGGCTCTTTCAATTTCTTTTTTATTTCTTTAAGGATTTGAATTAGTAGCTGGAACACTGCTTGAATCCAGAGGATTAACGTGAACTATCATTTTTCTCTACTGTAAACTTGTAGAGTGCTATAAGAGAGAGTATGGCAATGGCTTCTGAAAGCAGATATGCAATGTTAGACAGATAGGTACTGGTAGGCAGTACCTGTGTCCTAGGGTGGAAAATAGTGTGCTATACTTGAGTCAGAATAGGGCAAGTAAATCATCTGTCATGAACAATTCCATATCAATACTTTGATATTGCTGTGTCCTGTCAACTGCAAGAAACTCAAATGTGATTCACTGGCTAAACAGTTTAATATAAAATTTGTTAGTGAATGAGAAGAGGAAATCTATATAACAAAACACTATTATCTTCTCTGCTTTGACTCTGGTGGGTTTAGAATAGATTACAGTAAGAGAGTGGATCAAAAACATCTGATACCAATGAGCTCCTTCTGCATGGCATTGTTAGTGCAATGGATCCTCTTAGTAGGCTCTTTGTAGCAACAACTCTTGGGAATAATTTGGAGATCTTACGTTGCATTGTTCTATGCCTGACTACACAGACCTGGAAATGTATGTATGGCTTCACTTCTTTTAGAGTTAAAGGCTGGCTGAGCAACCAGGTTCTGATGATCTGTGCCACACTGGGAGTCCGATGTCTGGGTGGTCTTGTTCATTTCCACAACAGGTGAGTGGTGCCACCCTGCTCATGTTGGGTATTGGTTTCTTGCAGTATTAAATGTGTCAGGTTTCGGAGCAGGACACTTATTCCATTACTGCATGGGTACTATAATGGCATTTGATCCAGAAAGCTGTTTGGATCATGTAGACTCTGTCAGGATGTTTGCATGCTCTACTGTGTTTCCTGTTGTGCATTGGCAGGGTATATGTAGGTGAAGTAGTAATGCATTCATGGTTAAATATAGACATTTTTCAGTGTTTGCCACGGCCTTGTTTTAATCACATCCAAAAATATCATATAAAATGTTCAGCTGTCCTAATAGCTGATTTGTTTGGTCACTAATTCTTCATGCTCTATGCTGAAGTAATTTGGGTAAATCTTTGTAAAGTCTTGCTCAGAGTTATGCTTTATGTAATGGAGGCTTCTAAAATATTTTGTTTGTGCTTTAGAAAGAAAACCAAAATCATGCTCCAGTGTCTTTGCTCTTAGAATTTTAGTGTCCAAATAGTCTTTGATATATGCCTCTGTGAATGGTAATATATGCAGCTGAAATGCACACTCCAGTGAAATCTCCTATTTTCAGCTAAAAGGAAACTGGTTTTGGTGAAATGCCAGAACTGCTGAAATCTGAAGGAGCTCTCGAAAGTATGAGGAAACATGACTTAGCTGCTGGAATGTACTACCAGAAATTTTAATGCATATCATTGTAATACCAGTATTTTAAAATGTTTTGTGTTCTTTCACTTCCTATGGATTTGCAGATAAGCCATATGCCTGGAATGCTTTTGTCACTCAGTCTCAATTGTGCACGTCTGCTTGCTGGATGGGGCTTGTAGTCTGGAGAATAAACATGAACTAATTACTTTTATGCTTGTCTTTGCAGGGAAAACAGACCACAGCAAGGAGGCATCTGTGTAGCCAACCACACATCTCCATTAGATGTCCTAATCCTGGCCAGTGATGGATGCTATTCCTTGGTATGAACAAGAGAGTTGGTAAATATCAGTAATGTTGAGATGCCTGTAGATGTAGTATTGGGTAAGAGGATAAACTAACTGGTAGAAAGAGTGGGATTTGATAGCATTCAAACTCACATTTTGGACTGCAAATGCAGGCAAGCGTGTGCACATTTATGACTAAGGGGATTGGTGTAATTTGTGAATAAGTGTAGAAACAGATGCATCTGTGTTTAGAATTTTATCACTTAAGTGTGTGTGTGTTTGCATAGTAACAAGCTTCTTTTGGGGCTTACAGGTTGGCCAAGCACACGGAGGGCTTATGGGACTTATTCAAAAATCTTGCATGCAAACCACTCAGCATGTCTTATTTGAACGCTCAGAAATGAAAGACCGTCATCTGGTGAGGAAAAAGTAAGGTAGTGTGAGGTGTTTGCTTAATTGTCTGGCCAGGTCTTGTAATTGTGAGGGCCAGGCATGAGCTGAGACTGTTCTCACCCTGCATCTCCCTCTGGTGGGCAGCTGAAGGTTGTCATCAGTGTGAGGTTTGGAATTGCTGCAACAGAGAAGGTGCAGAGTGTCGCAATCATCTGCTTAGGTGATCCTTAAGGTCCCTTCCAGCCCTAACCATTCTACTATGCTTTTGATCGTTTGCCTCTGGGAATTTCCACATTGCCAAAATTGCCCTGCCTGCCACAGGCTGTTCATTCAGTTTCGAGGCTGGTGATTTGGGATGTCAGGACAGAACTGGAGTTCTGTATGCAATTCTGCTTCCCAGATCATGGCTTGTCCTGCTCCATTTACTCTTCTGACCATCGGAGCTGGTTGTATCTGCTGTGAGTACAGGATCAAGGGGGGTGTGACTGCAGCAAAGAAAAGTCCCCAGAACCAAGGTACCACCCAGCTGCTAGAAGCTGGAAGAGCACCTGGACTAGTGTCATAATTGCTTAATGGCTGTACTGTTCTCCAGACGTGCAATATTGATTCCTGGCAGAGACAGCATGTTGGACTTGAAGGACATGAACAGCCTTGACTGAGTATGGCAGTTCTTCTATTCTCAGTTGTTTAGAGAAACTGTTCTTAGTCATCCTAAATCTTCATGAAAAAGGGTGCAATGCAGCTAACATTAAGTGTCTGTGACAGTTTATCTTTAGAAGATTGGAGAAGGTCCCTCTGTGCTGGATCATTCTCTTTTTTTTTTTTTTGTCATATTTGATGTTTTATTTTTGCTCTTTAATAGAGACTGGAGAAGAGCTGCATGCTCTTGAGGCATAGGAAAGATCCTTATCTTGGAAAACAACAGATTTTGGTGTCAGTTATCTGCTCAGTCATGATACTTTTGTTTTTAAGTGATGCAACAAATGTAGTAAGATAGTGGCCTGTCACAGCTAGATGTGGAGAATGATTAGACACACATAAAACTGATGTTATGAACATAGGAGGCATGAAAACCAGAAACCTGGAATATACTTCAGTCAAAAGAAAAGACTGTGTTCATAGCTAGAACCTGAGAAGTTATTTTTACACACTTCAAGTACCACCATTCTGTGGCTTCATATTATTTGGGTTAAAATAGTAAAATGAAATTTCATAGACTTTTGTAGAAAATCCATTTTTGTAATCAGCAAGAGATACTGAGACAAAGGCCTGAAAGTATCACATATCCCAGCTGAAGCTACTAACTGGCAAAAGGCAAATTGGTCAAGGGCTTTTCTTGTTCTCTGTAAGAGAAAATGGATGTTTAGATTCTTGGACAAATGAAAATATGAAATATACACTGAAACTTTATTTTCTCTCCACAGAATTAGAGAACATATTGCAGATAAGGCCAAATTACCCATTTTAATCTTCCCAGAAGGTAGGAAACAACTATATTGATTTTATTGCTCTTCTCACTTCTTGCCATTGAGTGCAGTTTATTATATCCAGTCTTTACAAGTGAGGTGTTTATTTTTAGTTTGTAGAATTAATTAGCTCTTGTGAGATATTAAAAGTCAGGTTCTAGTATCTTACAACAGTTCTATGACAGTCTATTTGCTTTAGCATGTAAGATAATGAAAGACAGAACAGGATTTGGGATTATGTTTCAGAACAAAAGCTTACTTTCTCCTTTAGCAACTTAAGTCTCCTTAAGACAGTTTAGGATTCATTTGCTGATACTTTTCTCTGAGTGGATTAAGCTCTCCATCTGTTTTAATTCTGGCCAGGTACCTGCATTAACAACACTTCAGTAATGATGTTTAAGAAGGGAAGCTTTGAGGTAGGAGGGACCATCCATCCAGTAGCAATCAAGGTAATGTAACTGCAGTTTTCCAAACGTGGAAGGATTATTTGCAAAAGCTTCTCACATCACAGAAGCTGTTCATGTGTAAACCTTAAATAGGGGTTTGTTTGGTGTGGATGAAGTACTGAATAAGGCCTGAGAAAATGCAAACTTTTTGTGGTTTGCATGTTCAGTGCAGTATGGGAAAAGTTTCACTGAGTATCTTTGCAACTGGTTAGGAGCAACCTGAAAGCACAGTGGCACTTGCTGTGCTGTGTGTTTAGTTCTGCCTGCTCGTTCTGTCCTAGGGCTCCTGGCTCTTGTGTGCTTTCAGGATAAAGGCACTTTTCTTGGTACTTCCAAGTCTTCCTGAGTAGCTTTAGGCAAGTTGGCCTAAATCTAGATATGTTAGTTACTGTTTCTGGAACTACAATGTTGCCTAATCTTAAGGAAAGGGTTAAAACTGGTGTGAACATTCATAGTCATATTCACATTCACACCTGTGAAGGTGTGAACCTTCATAGTCAGCATATCTGTAGACGACAAGTCTTTACCTTTTCAGTAAATCTCTTGTTATAGTTGTGTTTTGGTGGGTCTGTCACAGTTTGAGGTCGTGTGTTGCTTGTAAAGGAAAACTATTAGAAAGTTGCAATGAATGTTGGAGCTTTACTCTGAATTTGCTGATGCTTTTAGGAGGAGTGGTTAGATTTGCCCCTTATTAAATAAATTGAATCGTGACTTTGTGGCAAAAACAAAAGGCAGTTTATGTGATTTAAGGTAGCAGATCATGCTCTTGTGCTTATTCTTCTTGTCTTCCAGTACGACCCCCACTTTGGAGATGCCTTCTGGAACAGCACAAAGCATTCTGTGATGACCTATGGTTTTAATGTGTTGACCAGCTGGGCTATTGTCTGTAACGTGTGGTACCTGCCACCAATGGTCAAAGAGGTGCTTATGCTTTTGTATGTTTTGGAAGTGCTTGTAAATTGTTGTCTGGGAGGATGTCTGTGTTACTATAAATGGTGTTTGCAAATCTTTATTGATAACTTAATGGACAAAGGCCAGAAAGCAACACTATAGTCTTTATTTTAAGTGAGCACGGATTTGTGTGGGTTAGTTATCTTCAAGACTAATCTTGAAGATATTGAGACATTCCTGTACCATGCTCCCCATTGCTGCTAAAATGTTTACTTGGGTGCAGTTGCCTTGCTCTCTTCTGCTCCCTGAGACTAGAAGGGACATAGGTTTATGCTGCAGGAGTCCTGCCCCTCAATCTGGCATAGACGTCCCATTTTTACTCCAGAAGTGATACACAAATTTAGACCTTCTCTTCACTCCATACAGAGTTGCTTCTGCCTTCTGTGTCCCCCCACTACCACTATCTGTAACAGCTTCCTCCTAACACCTTGTTTCTCAGCCCTGAGGCATATCCAGCTAATCCTTTGCCCAGCAGCTTTACCCCACACCTTGGCACAGCCTCTCAGCCCACTGTCCCTGGATACTGCCCTCATGCTGACAGGGAGTTCAAGGCTTTTGCTCTGGCAAAGCCCCAGTTTGGTACTGCCTACCCCAGTCTTTGCTCAGCCCTAGTCTTGGCAGGGAATCTGCGTATACCTTGCATTTTTTGGCAAACATGTGAACTCACAGTAATGTGAATGCACCAGGCCCAACCCTGTTCAAGGACCCCATCTCCTGCAAGGGTGATGCTCTAGGTGCATTCCCAGCTTTGGACTGATACTAAAGTACTGGGAGCAGAGGCCTCCCCTGCTCTGGCCAGACCTGTGACCTCATGCTGTGTGTTGTTTGAGATTGCCCCAGAAACCAGAGAGCCTCCCACTCAGTTCTTTTCGGCATGGAATGGTGGCAAACCAGGCAGTGTTTCCCAGGATCAGCTGGAACTGCCCTGCAGATCACATCTGGCTTGTGGGTCTGGAATAAACCCAAGTGCCTGCTGTCTGACAAAACATATCTCTTTAAATGAGGCACAGAGAAAATGTTTATGTTGTAAAGCAAATAATTCATATATTTTTTCAGGAAGAAGAAGATGCTGTTCACTTTGCCAACAGAGTCAAGGCTGTCATTGCTGCTCAAGGAGGAATGTCTGTGCTTCCTTGGTAAGAAGCAATACCTCTGGTATTGGGTTTAAAGAGTAGGTGTTCTGTATTCTGAAACATTAACTTGGAAATCCTTTAAAATTTCTTCTGGATTTGCCTTATTTGTGCTGTAGTCCATCACCCTTACTGATTCTGAGTCAGGAAACACTATTTGAACAGTTCTATTAGAGTAAATGGAATAATACAGTATCTACAGAGAAACAGAGCTGACAGTTGGATGTAGCCAGAAGGCAGTATTAGGTAAAAATTAATTTTTTTGCCTGTTAAATGCTGTGTTATGGGAAGGGCATTGTTGTGTAGGTAAGTCTGGGCAGTACAGATCATTTAGCATTGTCTTGTGAAAGTCAGTATTGAGTGCAAACTGCTTTGACTACATAGTCTAAATATTCTCATGTTTTCCTGCTTTAACCCAAAAGTGAGCTCAAGGCTGTTTATTTTCTGTGTCTTTCAGGGACGGAGGACTGAAAAGGAAAAAGGTCAAAGAGTCTTTCAAGGAAGAGCAACAAAAAAAGTATTGCCAGATAGTAATAGAAAATGGATCTGTGGGAAATGGAAATGTTTGTTAAATGGTATTTGTTTTATCTCATTTTTCCATGACTTCTCTCCACCAGAAAACAGACTGGTTTTTATATTAAACCCAACATGTTTTCCTTCTGTCCTTATAAGATATTTTGCATATGACACAGCAGGGAAACCATAAAGAGATATCCTTACTTAAAGCAGAATACTGTAATTTTATAAATAGGAAAATATATAATGTACCAGTAAAACCCTCTCTGATGTTGAGCAAGAAGAATCTGCAATAAAACTACTTAGGTTCATTAAGACATCATTTAAAAACATTTGTGATACCTTGAGGACTTAAAAGGCTACTTCTTAACTTCTAACAGAACACCTCTGTACTCGTAGTCTGTCTCAGTGACTTGGACTAGCAGTGCTCCTGTCAGCCACAGTACCCATGTTGCTGTAGAGACAGAGCTCCTGATGTCAGGAGACATTAAGCAGTTCACCAAAATATGTTTTCTGAATTGCATGTTGGAGAGGAAGTGTTGGATGTCAAAGGGGAAAAAAAGCAGATGCTGACTTTCCCCTCCATGTCACAAGACCAGGGATGGCAACGTAGAAAGTTTTCTGCTCTGCCAAAGAGCAGAACAGTGTCCAGGGCAGCATGTCCCTGATGCCTGAGTGTGTGATGCTGAGATAAATTAGTCACAGCCAAGGACAATGTCATGGAAAATATGTTGTGGCTTTAAATTATATTTTATCTTCTGGCTTTGTTATATGCCTTTCTGTGTCTGTATGCATTACACAAATTAAAGAAAACAGAGGACAATGGATGTCACATCAAAGGTTGTTATTATTTCTGGCTAGCCACCTGCTTGTGTTACCACTTGATGTGAAGGCTAAGGATTTGCTCTCTGACAAGTCCACCCTCCAGAAATACATAGAGCAATTGCACTAAGAAGTATGTATTGGAAACATTTCCATCACTTATAGTATTTATTGGTATAAAATACTTGCTCTCCTGGTAAGTAGCTCCCATATGTAAGGATCTGGCTTCTTTAATGATGTGAATGGCACTAATGAAACGCACACAAATAGGTGTTGCTTTTGCCTGGGGTGCTCTAAGACAGATTGGTAAGGGCAGTTAATAAGGTTTACATGACAGCAGCCTGTCGATTCAAGTCTCAGAAGAGACGGAGGGAGGATCTTCATGGTGAGCACAAACACACCCTGCAGAGGTACAACTACACAGATACAACTCTGCCCAGCCCTGGAGGGTCCAGAAAACTAATATTCAGAGGAGGGGCTTACAGAGGGTTAGCCCTGAGGCTGCATGGCACAGAAATAGAGTGGAACTGAGCTCTCCTGTAGGTGATCCTTAAGGTGCTATAGGTATCTGAATTCTTCTGGTGGATCAATCAGTCCAAATTTTGGTGTCAGGAAAGCAGTAGGAGGAACTGCCCTTTTACAAAGCTTTTAGCCACCTAGGTAGGAAGAGTGCCAGCAGTAATTTTACAGAGGAGAATTCCCTAAGGCTCTCCTGCTTTGCAAGAGCTCTGCTTGCTCCTGACTGTAGCAAGCTGTGCTTCCGTGGCTGTTGAAGCTGTTGATTTACTTAACTAAGAATAAAAATGTGAAGAAATGATAGACAATCCTGATAACAACTGAATCTCTTCAGTGTGCCAGAGTTTTTAAAACTGGGAGATTTTCCTTCTGTGTGACTGGTGTCTGAGAGTCACTAACAGAGGCTGCTGTAAGACAAGTGTTGGGACCATCCTTCCCACACTACTGTGGGCTTTCATCCTGCTCAGAGGAAAAAGGGGAGACAGAACAGGAAAAAGAAGGGCCAGAGATTGGAAGAGATGGGGAGATAAAGAAGAACTGTTGGAAGAGAAATTTTCTCATCTGGGCTCCTGTAAGAAATTAGGAGATGCTGTGCCTTTTTTCACATCCTGCAACAGTTCCCCAGCTCACCAAGAGGAGAGGAGCCTTTGAATCTGTGGTCCTCATTATGGTTATGATTCCAAGTCTGGTAAAACTATACCTCAGACCTCTGAATGTGTGAGTATTACATGGTGCCAGGGGGAGGATGGTAGGATTGTCTGTATTTTCTGATAGTCAGTATTTTCTCTGATAGTCAGTATTTTCATTTTTTGGGTGTCTTGACAAAAGAAGCTGAAAACTCTGTGAAGTAGGTACTTGCATATAGAACAGGGAAATGTAAAGCAAGTGATGAGCCCAAGAACTTATCAATGACAAGTAAAGTGTGCTTTCTTAGCTGCTGGTAAAAATGCCAGCCTGACTTGAAACAGAGACTACTTTGCCTTGCCCTGCTTTAAAGAAATGTTTCTGGTTTTTAGCATTGCTTTCTTTCCCTACCTCCCACCTCCCCCTTTCTTTTCTCTTGACACACATGAAATATGGAATATATCAGCAATGGCCTTCACAATTACTTTTGACTGAAATTGCATACTGCCCTTAGAGTGCCAAGGTTATGGAGGAATTGATTATTATCCAAAAGGACACCCCTCCAGCAGGAGGACATGGTAACAGCAAAAAGAATATATTCTTGTGGTAACACATGAGTAGAAAGCTGACAAACAGCTTATTTTTCACAACTGAGGAACTTGCACTTGCAACTCCTCCTCTTATCTTCCACTTATCTTCCACTTGCAGGAACCAGTGCAGGGTTCTAAACTGTTAGAGCTCCTTTTTTACTCTGTACCTTTACAAGATTAAATACAGCATGGTCTCTGCCAATTTGTTCTAAGTGATAGGCTTAAATGGAGGTGAATGAAGTATTTGGGTGGATCAGGCAATCAAAGCCCAAAACTAAACCAGTGTAAGTAATGTTTTTTGGTTGTTTTGTTTTTAAATTTATTTATTTGCTAGCTGTGCAAGCTACATAGACAAGATATATCATCATCTTGGAGAAGCCTGTGAGCTCTGTCTTCCTCAAGAGCACAAACTTCCTCTATTGTTTACCATTTAATGTATTTGCTCTTTGGCTCCTTACCCAATGAGCCTTGTATTTTTAATTGAGTGGGTGGCCTCTTCTTCAAATTAAATATGATAAGGCAAATCAGTCCAGGAAAGACCTACATTTGTAAAACGTAGCCTTGCTTTGTAATTTGGTGCTGCTGGTCAATACCTATGTATGAAGCACCTAAGTGTTACTAACTGTTGTTGTGACACTAATGCATCATGAAACTGAAATAAACCATAGTGGTCCTTGGTGCATTCATCCTGAGCTTGAGTTGCCTAAGAAAATGAGCCATGAGTTGAAAATAAATGTATGTTGGAATGAGTGAATAAAATCACACCCTCTCCCTGTGTGGGTGAGTCAGAGACAGAGAGTGAAAATAGGAGCTGCTTCTAACTTTCAAAGACATCACTGTTTGATCAGCTGTGTGGATGAAAAAACAGCTACATTTAAAAAGCTCCTCTTTTAGGTCCTTAATGAAATGCATGCAGCCTGCTCAAGGTGCAGTGGAGAATCCTTGTACACAGTGTGGGTTCTGGGGTTCTGAACCTTAATTCCCTTGGGTGCTATCCTGTTTCAGGCTGGAGCTGTGCTCCCTGTATTTGGAGTCCTGAAGCTTTGAGTAAGTAAGGGCGCTTCCCCAAATCTCATAAAGGTTGGGTCACTGCATCTAACATGCCTCCTCTCCTTCCTCAGGAAGGCTTCCAAAATCACAGCTTGAGAAGAAGTCCCCTGAAAACATCTTTTTAAATGTTTGCATTGCTATTACCTAATTTTTCTGTGGCTAGGAGTAGAACTTGTAAAGATGAATTATGCTTTGATCCCTTTAAACAAAACCTGCAGGCTGAAATAGCTTCAACATCAGTCTCATTTCTGGCTTTTCATCTCTGGATTAAGAAGATATTGTAACCCCTATTCATGTTTAAAGTATATTATGCTGCTCTGCTGCAGCAGGAAAGCAACCTCAAACAGATTTTAGTTATGCAGCGTTAAGAAGTGTAAGGTGAATTTGTGTAAATCACCACCATTTCCTTAATGGATTTGAGTCAGTTTTTTAGGAAAGTTCTCTAAATCTTCTGGGTCTCCAAGAACGTATATGTCTCAAATACAAGACGAGATCAGAAGTTTTGAGGTCTCTTTTTATATATATTCATGTATAAATGTTTTCTCCTGTGTATGCACCCACACATTTTGTATGTAAATAAGGGATGCCCAAATGCCTTCTATCTCTTAGGAGCACAGTGCAGACATGAGATTACTTACAACAATAGAAATATTGTGGATTATTAGCAGATGAAGTGATATGCAACTTTGTCATCTCTTGTACTCTGTGAGAACTGAATAGGAGTTTGCTAAAAAGTGTAATAATCTTTCACCTGCATGTTAAGACTGATTGATGTATCTCGAGTCCTTTATTCCCTTGGCTCCAAATGTCTTTTTCTACAGGTGTGTTTTACCTTTGGGAATGTCTGAAATGTTCATCTCTGCTGCTGGCCTGCTCGGCATGACTGGGAGACTCCTCTTTTTCCCGGCTCGCTGTTGGTTCGAGGTGGACCACGAGCATCGGACGAGATGGGCAACGGGGGCCATCTGGTGGTGTCCAGTCACCGGTAGCAAAACTCCACCTTGCGCAACTTGCTCGCCCTAAATTCCAATGAACGAGCCGGCTATTTCTCCTGCATTTCCAGGAAACCAGGAAAACGCAGAAATAACGCTGGATCTTTGATTATTGGTCGTGGTTTGCTACCAGCAAAGCTTGTGCTTGTTTGAAGTTTCAGCAGCCTGGGTCGTGTGGGGTTTCCCCAGGCCATCTCTCCCCTGTGACAAACCCAAATCTGAACTACTACTGTCCTTCAGTTCATTCAAGACTAGGCATGGGTCTAACTCCTGAGCTTTTATTTTTATTTTAAAAGTCGGTAGAGGCAACAAACCCGGGATATTCCTGAAGGCAGTAGGACATTTGGATTTACTGTGATGAGTTTCTTCAGTGCCTTGATGCTGTTTGCTCCTGATCTGGTTCTGGAGATGCTTCCAGAAGAAAAGAAGTTTTCAGGATAATAAGGGAAATGTTCTTAACTTTTTTTTTCTGCCAGCATGCTTTTCCTTGAGCTGTAGAGAGGACAGTGAACAGTTACTGCCAAATACCCAGTGTTTCACTCAAACTCTTCCATGTGCAGCTTGCCATAAACACAACGAGGAAAGCAGCCTGGGCAGCTCTTTACCTGGCATTTGGTTTTAGCCTCAAGGCACACTAAGGAATATAATTTGGTCATATATGCAGCCTGATTTCCAGTAGGCCAGTGGAAATAGGTCACAGATGTGTCATGGGTGAGACCTCTGGGTTTTCTATCCTGTCTGTGGGATTCGTCTCTGGAAGTGTTTGTGCTGAGGTGTTGCTCAGACTCTTCTGAACATGTTTCCCAGCTGTGGCACAGATTGTGGAGATGACCTGTGAGAGGTTCACAGGTTCATTTAGTTTTGGAAAAGGAGGCTAAAAAGTTAGTTGACATACAGGAGAGACAGAGCCCTTCCTGGGTATTTTATTTTTTTATTGTTTTTGTTGTACAGAAAAGGAAGGACCTTAGCTTTGTAACCATTTCTCCTCTCCCCTCTTGCTCTATTTATTATTCTGTTTAACGATGGCTCCTCAATTAGAGCACCAGACTCCTCTGTGAGCAGAGTTCATCGTGATCAATTGTCATCAAGGCTAGTGTTCAGTACACCCAATCAATGATATTCTATATAATGGCCGTGGTATTGACCGATTTCTAATTTTACAGTATGTTGAGCCCTGTTGAACTCTTTTAATATGATAATTGCTTTACTAATCAGTAGTCATGATTTGTGTGCAATTGCAAATTATTGACATCAGTTGATATCCCTTGGTGCTTCTATTTGACTATACGAAAGATGCATGTGGTGAAAGATGTTTAATATCTAAACTGTGGATATTAACCAGAGTAATATTGGGGAAAGTACTATATCTTTGCATATAAAACTTTTAAGAAATAGGTTATTAAATAATTTGGAAAGACTTATTCCTTTTTTTTCTAATGGATAGTTATTGATAAGTACCTTTTAATTTTGTACAGACATCTGTTAAACAGCCTATTTTGTAACTACATTTTAAGCACTCATTAGTTCATATATCAAATACTTTATTAATTATATAATAGATTTTTTAAAAAAAACCTGCTCATAATATATGGCTAAGGACAGTCTCCTTTACTCATATAATTTATAACTTTACATAAGATGTAGGTATGTACACATGTTCAAAAAATAACCTGTATGTTATACTTCAAGTAACCACTCTGTCTAGTGCTTTATTAATTTTCTAAAATACACCTACAAGGGACTATAAGGAGAGATATCTATATAAAAATTACACTTCTATTAGATTTGAGTCGAGGCTGATTTTTATCCAGATGCTATCTTAGACATTTGGGCTTGTAAGTTATTCTTTGCACGTTCCACCCTCCCCTTTTGCATTGCACGTGTGACACTGGGATCTGGTGGGTGCATGAAGCACATGCCTTACAGTGCACAGCAGAACCAGGAGGTGGCACCCCTGCCGTGCGTGTCTAACACTGCCATAAGGACTAGAACACTACTAATGTTCTTTTGGGAAGTGCAGGCTTTAATATCACTTAAGGAATCAAAAAAAAAAAAAGAGGTGCAAAGGTAAGTTAATATCCTCGCCATTAGCATGTTTTGCCCTTCCTTAAAATCCTGGCCTGAATGAAAAATGAGTTTCTTTATAAGGGGTAATTTTGTTACACTGGGAGATTCAGTCAGTAAAGAGGATTGTGAAGTTCTGGAATAATACATATATATTTTTTCCCTCACCGTTTCTTCTCTCCAAATGCAGTAGAAATCTAGGCTGCCAGGCCTCAGGTCATGGTGGACAGCAAAAGGAGGTGCCATCCTTGTGTTGATGCCACAGATTGTAACAAGTCTGTTGGGTTGGTTGGTTGTACCATTTTTGCTCTGAGGATGATGTTGGCATCTCCTTCTGTGCTTGATGCATCGAATCTCTCAGATACTCACAAAGTTCCTTCCGTGTTAATGCAGGGGTGAAGGTTTCTACGTGGTTTGGTCAGCTGAGCACAGGTGCTTTTAAGGGGAGAGCATTGCTGAATTGCCTTCTGATGCTCCTCTGCTGCTACAGAACCAAGCTTAGTGTGCACTTGAATATTTTGTTGTATAAAGGCCAACCTACTCAGCAGCTTTCAGGAACAAGCACTGAGATGTCTCACCGAAAAATGTGCAAGTGTAGGGCTTGCTAAAAAGGTCTCAGGGTCCTGATTCCAAGGCTGACAAGGAGTCCCAGCTGTTATGCTCCCAGTCATAAAGTCCTGCTGTAGATGGGAGGCCAAATGATCACAAAACGTGTGCTTAGGGTCTCCAAATGATAAGTGCTGGGTGCCACACTGGATTTATTCATACGGCTATTGCATTAGTGAAAATCTCTCTCCTGCCTCTTGCTCCTCAGCATTAAAGACTCAATTTCTCACTGAGTCACCTCAGCACAGGCACCTCCGAGATGCTCAAGGTTGTGTGGGACATGCATGCAGTTCCTGTGGCCTGCAGCTGCCTCCACCTCCGTGTGTTTCCTCTCAGGTGGTCTAACTAGAATCCCCTCTGTCTCATGTTCGGATTTCCCCACTCATTGTAAAAAGAAACTAATCTCGGGGCTTTTAACAGGGTTTTTCATCGTAGCTGAATTGCTGAACTCCTAGAAACCTAAATTACGGAAATTAAGTTGTTTGAGGGAGGGCAGGCCTGGGTGCAGGGCTCATGAAGAGCACAGTGCTTATAATCCCTCGTTCTTGCTGGAGACAACACACAAGGCTGCAGCTCTGTCAATACACAGTGCTGGCCTTAAAAGCTGCACAGAAGCCAAACTACTTGTATTTATTTTCAGTGTAATAAGAATTGGAGGTTCATGACAGCAGACAGTAAAATTCCACTTAGGTTCCTGGATACAAAGTGAAGCTGAAAACATCTGACTCCTTGTATAAAGGGTATCAATTTTTACAGTGAGTTATAGCAAATACAATGGTAGAGAGAAAGCATGACCTGCCTGCAGCCAGAAGACAGACAAGAGAGTGCAGAATTCCCCCGAGTGCTTTGCTGGCTCCCTGCCATTCCTCAACAGCAGAAGATAAAAGGGAGTACCAGGATACCTACCCTGACCCTATTTATTTCCAATAAAATACAGATATTTACATGAGATGAAACTGTTTGATATTCTGAGGCTGCCCAGCTCCAGTGACAGGAGACAAATGAGATGCTACTTTTTATTAGATCTGACCTACCAGAAGCCAATAACACATGCAACAGCTCAGCAAAGGCAGAGTGGAACTACCATGTGAGATGATGCTGTCCAGGCTCCCTTCCCAGCCTGGTTTAACGAGATTTCCCCTGTCCTGGAAACCAAGTTTGCAGCCATGCTCCAAACCACAAAAATTTGATATGTGCTGATAATTAAGCGGGATAAAATAAGTATAGCAAAGGAACAAAAAAAACCCCAAACATTTACAAAAGCAGTGGGGTAAGACTGATGAGAATTTTGTACATTCTTCTTCTTCATCTTTGATTCAATCCAATGCCCACTAAAGCCATGCATTACATCACACAGCTGTGTATATTTAGGCAATAAATGTATTCTTGCTACGGACATAAAAATATGCTGGCGTTAATAGAACAAAAATTAGGAATCTTGGTAACTTCTCACAAAGTTAAAAAAAACTCAAAAACTTTTTGTATGCATTTGCAGGACCTGATTTAGATAAACTTAAAGCATATAATTTCAACCAAAGCTTTTTTGGTATGCACTGTACTTTGTGAAATAAATTGAAAAATAAAGATATATGAAAATGTTTTCTTTCAAGAATATCAACTCCAGTATATTCTCTTGGGATGTTTCTTTCTCATGGTTTGCACTTGTTACTGGAAAATACTCCACTAGGAAGCTTGACTATATGCAGCATTTGTACACAAAACAAGCCTTGAAAAAATGAAAGCATGGAAAATTGTTAAAACTAGCACTCTTTCCATGTTTTCAATGGAACCATGCCATTTCACCCATGCTAAAAGTATGGTCTTAGTCTTTGAACAAAAAAAGTCCTGTTTTAGGAAAATAGGCTCACTGGTAAAAACTAAGCAGAGAAATTGTATGTTCTCAGAGGTTACAGAGCAAACAAATAAAATGTAATCATATAATTAATTTGAAACTAATTTATCAGTAGATAGGTGATGAGTGGTTTACAACAGCTGTATTTTTAAAAGGCAGAGGCCACTTGGCAAAGAGTTTGGGTTGTTTTTTTTTTGATAAGTCAACAGTTTTTGCAGTTAACAGTCAGCTGTTCTTTGATGGGAGTGCATGATCTGTGCAAAGGCTGAACTCCAGCACAGTCATGATAGGACTTTGCCAGCAGCTCTGTCACCAGGAGGCTGCCAGGTGAGCTGGCATGTTTCCTCCCTGCTGTCCCAGATGGAGAATGTGGTTTTTCAAGCAACTCAATAACAGAATTGATTTTTTTTTCCAATTTAACATTAATGGCTTTGTGAATTATTCATGCAAGCTCAGAGGGGAAACCTGGATGCAATAGAGTTTCTGTTTATGTGTGAGTCTTGCTTCTCTCCTGGTTCTGTTCAGCTTATACAGCATAGCTTCTATGCCTAAAAATGTTCCCTGTAAAAATAAGGTTTTACCAGTGTTTTTTCTCCACTGGTGTGTAATGACAGCAGGGATCAAACCAGACACCTTCCCCTGCTCTAAAACACAAACCTTGTTTGAAACCTTACTTTGTTTGTCCCTTCCTACTCTTTGTTTATGGAGCCTGTGGACAGTGCCAGTAGGTCTGCAGGCTATTGCAACAAAAAAGCAATGCCTTAATTCCATTCGATGAATATTACAAGTAGAGGTCTCCAAAACCTTTTGTTACTTCAGGTGCACTGATGGATTTCGGCCCTCTGAGGCTCAGGAATTTGCCACACACCATCAAATTTGACGTATGTTGTGCCATTTTACTAAAGCAGAGGTTGGCAGGCACATGGACTAAGTCTAATTATTTTCAGTTTTCGAAGTTTATATTCTCAACAAACCCACAATGCAACACTTTGCCTTAAACAGGACAATCTGTATTACAAGTCTTGCTTCAGATGGCAATTTTAGATGTTACTATCTAAATGAAAACACTGAAATGTAATGGAGATGCAAATCTGCATGACACATTACTGTGAACACCATACTGTTTCCCTCAGGATCCAGACAGCATCCACTGTTGGTACTTGGGCTACATCTGTCCTTTGGAGAGTAACTTTTGCTCCTCAATGCCAGATAAAAACCAAGCAAACCTTTGGCCTCTGTGATTTGCATCCCAGATGAAAATTCATGAGCAAGTACTAAAAGACCAGTATCACCTTCTGGTTGGGAAGCCACGGAGGGTTGACAAATTTAAAATAAGGTACTCACGGCTATCTGTGTTGTGAATATCACTCAGCTTGGAAATGAAATGTTCTTCTGATTTGTTTCTTATCCGGGCTTTGGGCACCTTTAACTGACTCGGATCCATGTACCCCTGTAGTATTTGAAAGTGCAGATCTTCAGAGTAGGGACTCTTCATTACTGTGTGTATGTGCTACTGCCTTCAGTCCTAACCTTTTGGGCATGATCACAACTAAACACTTGGAAAATGAAGACACCGAAGTGCTGTTTGCAAATGTCAGATCTAACTGGACAATTGATTGTGTGGTTGTAGTGCCTAGTAGAGGTATCATAAGGGATCATTCGATCTCTGCCTTAGAGAAATTATCTGACTAGATGAGGCAGAGTGGGAGAGGTGAGACACTGAGAGCAGAGAATGCTTGTCCAAGATAATGTGGTGCCAGAGCCAAAAATAGGAGCCAGAATACAACATGCCCTTATCCACATGGCTCTCCTAGAAATAGATTAGGCTTTGGACTGTAATTCAGGTTTTTTTCTTGGATCCTAAGCACTCGGTTCTTAGATACATTTCTGATCTTTTGAATATGGAGAGGGAAATAAAACAACCCATTTCTACTAAACACTTGTGAAAGATGCATGCAGGCAATAGGCTGAATGCCATCTTCTTGGAAGAGGATTTTATTCCCTTCCCCGAGGATGCTTTGTCAAGGCTGCCATCCCTCTTCAGCCTCTTTTTGCTAACACTGCTTCCTTGGAATAGATTGGGTCATGCCGGGGGCTACAGGACTGCCGTGCACAGGCCCAGGCACACAAACCCTCCTCCAGCCACTTTTCCAGAAGTTTCGTTTCTCTTGGAATGGGCCTAATGCCTTGCCGGGTACCCTGGGGGCCGGACCCTCCGCGCATCCCTCTTCCCAGCTCACGACACAGCACGGACGGACCACGGCCGCCGCTGCCTGAAGTGCACGAGTGTCCCTTTCCCCTTCTTTCGCTGTCCTTGTCCGCTTTGCTATTCACAGATCCGGGAGCTTTCCCCAACTCTCATTTTCCCTTTCGCACCCCGAGCCGCTCTTTCCAGGCTTCCCACAGCTTTCCCGCCCGCGCTCCAGCACCGCCGCCCTCCCGGCCCGGCTCCGTTGGAGCCGTTTCTCCTCCACCAGGACTTCTCAGCTCCTCTCCGCCCCCTCGGATCACCCTCCCCGGCGGCGCATCTCCCCAGCCCCCGAACCGTTCCACAAGCAGCACTCGCCGCCGCCTTTTACAAAGCCGCCCGGTGTGGAAACACGCACCCGCGCCCCCCGAGTCGCCTCCCGGCAGCGGCGGGGCGGTGCCGCGGCCCGGGCGGGCGGA
>WEIV01011476.1:86664-128182 GCA_013390005.1 Calyptomena viridis | reverse complement strand
CCTCGGCGGTGCCGGCGGTGGCGGCGTGAGGCGCTGCCCCGCCATGGAGGACGTGTGGGCGGTGGCGTTGCGGGTGGGCGCCGTGTGGCTGGCGCTGGTGCTCGGGCTCATCGTGGTGCCCTCGGCGCTGGGCGTCTCGCTGGGCATCTCCGAGGCCTATATGCGAATGCTGGTGAAGACGCTGGAGGTAGGCGGGGGGCTCCGGGGTGGAGGGTGTTGCTCTCCGGGGTGGGCCCCGGCCGGTTTTTTGTGCTCGGTGGGCTCGGCTGGCCGGGCACGGCTCCCTCCGGCCGGGGGAGCGGGGATGGGGAGCCCCGAGGAGCGTCTGTCCCCTCGCCTTGGGGGCGGTGTGGGAGAGCGGGTCCTGCCTGTGCCCGTTTGCCGTTTTGGACTTAAAGCCTCTGGGCAGGACTCTGTGCGTGTTTGAGTTGAGTGGCTGTGCAGGCTCAGGTGCGTGTGCCTTGAACCCGCAGGAGAGCGAAATAAACCTTGTTACCTAAGGCCGGACCAGGGCCTGGGCGCGGCTGTCGCTGCTTGGTGGCAGCTGTTCCCCACCTGGGCGGGACGGTGCCGGGTCACGCTCTTGGAGGGTATAAATGTCTTGGAGGGTATAAATGTCTTGGAGGGTATAAATGTCTGGCAGCACGCCCGGTGCTTGCGACGGCGGGTGTCGGGAGTGCTGATGCTCAGGGACACGGCCTGCCGTCCAAGTTGAGCATGTCCAGCACCTCAGTTGCC
Organism: Calyptomena viridis; assembly: GCA_013390005.1. NCBI lineage: Eukaryota > Metazoa > Chordata > Aves > Passeriformes > Eurylaimidae > Calyptomena > Calyptomena viridis. The sequence goes on along the minus strand of WEIV01011476.1, from coordinate 127,444 downwards.
ATCTCTCCCTAAATTCTCAGGGGTAGCCAATTTCTCGCAAAGGAGCTGCTTTCTGGATGGGGCATGTTTCATATGGGTCCTGGTCACGGTGAGAAAGAGCGTTTTAAAATCGCTGGTGGAAATGATGTGGTTGAAATCTTTACTGCACTTTTTCCCCAAACCACCGAAACAGCTGTAAGGAGGAAAAGTGAAATGACTCAGTGTAGTCAGTGCTGCGTATATATCAGTATGTGACTGTGGAAAGTAGGTTTTGTCTAATTTCATCTAGTTTAATCTTATAATTTTCTTTGAGGTTGTCAGGCAAACTTTGTTCATGTACTTTAGTGCGTTCAAGTTCCTTGGTGCCTGACTAAAAAAACCCACACACCTATTTGAATAGCATCTGTTAAATGCCTCTTAAGTTAAAATGTTTTAAGGTTTTTTGGGGGGAATGAATCTGCTTGAAGTACTTTCTGGGGACGTGAATGGTAGAGGAGGATAACTTAAGTTGAGAAGATGCAGTTGTTACTGGAAGAAAGTTTTTGGATAGCAGAAGCTGAGGGAGCGAAGGTCACACTTGCTTGAGGGAGCAGTCCAAATGGCCTGGTGATATAGTCTTATTTGGAAGACTTGCCTTCACCTGTAATTAACCACAATTTGCATTCTTTGTTCTTAGATCACTAATCATTATTTTTTAGTGTTGTGATGAGATGACTCAATGTTTTGGGCAAAAGTATGGAGAAGTATCTGATGGCATATCTACAATGGTTAATTGTGAGAGCCCTTCTGTGGCCTAAGGGAGGAAATAGTGACTTAGCTTCAGAGTTGCTATTTTTGTGTGAAATACTTTCTAGAATTACATGCCGTGCAATATATTAAAAAGTATATTAATATGCAATTACATTGAACATAAATATTACATAAACTATTAGATATATAAAAGAAAAGCTGGTGAAAAATTGGGATGTGTTCTGAGGAGAAGAGTCAGCTAAGGTGGACTTGCTGCAGGAAAGTCAAGAAGATCAATCCACGTAGGTATCCACTTACCTCAACTTGGCCTTGCTTTTCCTGCAAATTCTTTGTCCTCAGGATACCTACATGGAGATAATCCCTGAAAGGAAGTGTTTTGTTGTGGGATGCCTCCTGTTCCTTGGTTTAGAACCCTGACAAAGACAGGCTCAGTATCTGACAGCCAGTTCCAAGCAGTGCCTGCAGGAGCACCTCAAGATATGTGTTGTTGCCCTGGCTTTTACCTGCCAAAATCATGTAAACAGTGGAAAGTGCTAAATGTGTAGCTGCTCCCTGGGTGTCTGAAACTGCCTCGGATGTTGAATCGAGTGCACAGGTTTTCTCCTGAGAAGGGTTTTCTGGCTGTGTGGAGTCACAGGATGCTGCAGTCTCTGATGGCTGAGATCTTTTTCTGCACAGTGGTTAATTTGACAGCTTCCCTCAGCTTCCAGCTCAGGATCTCCCAGGCTGTCTCCCTTGTCTCTTTGCCAGGAGGAAGGTGGGCCCTTGGACCTGCACAGTCCTCAGTCCATGTGCTGCTGCGTTTGCTGCCTCTTTGATGGGCAGGATTACAGAACTGTCTGTTAAGTGGTGGCTCTTTGTGCACCCCAGCTGAATACCAAGCTGCTCCCTGGATTTGCCTGCTTATATCCCACATTGGTGTGTGGGAGGACACATGTTGGCATGTAGCAGGCGTAGTGGGAGGACCGTGACTGTGTGGTTGGTTTCTTATGATGCATCTGTTGTCAGGTGAAAATGTGCTTTATTAAAGCTAATCTGCCGTGAGAGTCCAAGTCTGTCCATAGTCCAGGGCCTAAGTAGGTGAAGAACCTACAGTTCACCGTGGTATGTGTGCTGGTCCACTGTCATGTCACGTGAAACAAAGCACATAAGAATGAGTCTGTGGTGTCCAGTTGTTGTTTAGGCTGTGGTGTGGAGCAAGTTGGGCATAGCAGGAGATGTGTGCTTTAATTTTTTCCTGCCAATAAGAAAAAATTCTGTTTCCTCTTGTTCCCAGTGCTGCAAGTGTAGTCCAAGAAAAGGAATGGGAAAGCTTTTAGGAACAAAGTGTTTTTGTACTTTGACCATCTGACATTTCTGACAAGGGACATCAGCTGGTGCACAATAGCTTTTTCTCTGTTGAGCTGCCTCAGCAAGACACATGCCTCTAAGAAAAGTGCAGCATGTACAGATGAGGATGTGCTTCTGTTGGGTTGCATTTGACCCTTCAGTACTGCATTAGGCATTAGCTTTATATGGAGTATATATTTTTTCCTGTGTAATTATATCTTTGCCATGCCGATGCGTGTGAAATCACTTGCTGCAGAAGTCTTTCCTACTGCTAAAATGCTGGGGACTGCCTTTTTCAATCATGACAACTTGCTACATTTCTCACAGTTTGGTTTTCAACATCATCAGATAGGTTCAAATTTTAAACCTAGTGCATCTTTACCTCTTTTTCTCATTTTCCCCCTCTCTCAATCCGTTGCCTCTTTTAGGAGCTTTAATATGAATTGAGGCTGAGGGGGCCCCTGCAATCCATTCGAGCTGTCTTGCCAAAGCAGTGGAGAAACCCAGCCTTTTCAGAAAGTCTTTTGCCTTTCATCAAGGCCTGTAAAGCAGCCCCTGCCACAGAGCAATCTGTTTCTCTATCTCCATCAGTTTGCAGAAGATCTGGAGGGCTGGTTTAGACTCTCTGCCTGTGTATTTGGCAGTAGCAATGAGCCCTTGCCCCGAGTGATGATCTCTGCTTGACAGATTGCAGATCAACTAATTCCTGTACTTAGGGGTTTGTTTTCTGGTGTTTTTTTTTCTGCTACCTGAGACAGGAGGGTTGTTGTCAGCAACACTTTGTAACAAACTGCCCTGATCTTTCTAATGGGTAAATGTTTCATGTCTCTTTTGAATACAAGAAACTGTGGTGCATGATACTTGTAAATATTAGGAAACAAGAAAGCCTGAGGGAAGTGAAGTTATTGGGTCACATTTGTGTCTGGAAACAAACAACTTGGCTATTAACTAACATCACATTATTGTCTATTTTTGGACCGGTGGTTTGTTGATGATTGCAAGCACTTTGAACATGCTGCCCACCCTTCCCCCCCAGTCTCTGGAGGCTTTTTATGGGGCTTGCAGTTAGCAGAGAGCATTTCTTGTGTGGTTGGTTTTGCCAGCTGTGATGCACAACAGATGCTTGCAAATGTGGGTGTTTTTCTGGTCCTGTATCCATTGGGGTTTAATACTACCCCTTGTAACAGGAGTAATTTCTGATGGTTTGTTATGCTGACCTGCAGGGATTGTGCTTTTGCTGGATGAGGCTGTAGCATTATTTGGTAGCTAGGAGCTTAAGCCCAGCTTACTTGTGTTGCAGAAGACCTTGGCAATGGGAATGGATGTAAACAAAAGAGTAATATACCTGTGGGGGGAAAAAAAAGACCTTTCAGTGCCTGGGTTAAATTGGAGGTTCTGGCTGCCCAGGGTGGGCAGGATGGACTGTTATGCCCTGTCCCAGGTATGCCAGGCTGCAGCATCTTGCCATGAATCACCATCAGGATTCCATATGGTGCTGGGTATAAGGGCGGGGAAGGGAAAAGGAGAAGATGTAAGCTGATAAATAGATGAATCATTGTGGGTTTTGACTGTTTCTCCTGTAACTCACTGGCCTCTGAAGCAAGCTTTGCTGACTAATGTCATTGCACAGTGTCAGTGAGGGCCTCTGTCTGTAATTGGTATCCTTCAAGGACTGCTGGGCAGAGGAGAGTCCTAGAGCTCTGAAGTGAGACAGTAGCTCTGAAGCTGCCAGCTCGGATGGCAATGAGGAGCATGTCTTGGACACATGCCTGGTGTGAATGATGCACCCTTGTTTACAGGGTTTGGACTGGCTTTTGGAGTAGTATTTTAGCAAATTTGCTGCAGAATCTTGAAGTGAATACTTGGCCTGTATTAACCTAGATCCCAGTCCTTTGAAGGCCTTTATGTATGTTTACCACGGATTTAAAAATCAAGGCTGCTTGCACATAACTAAGTTTGGCACAGCTGGGGGTTACCCTCTGCTGTGGTTCCATCACTAATTACTGCAGCATCTTCCAGTCAAGAGCTCTGATCTGAAACTGCTCTCAATTTCATGGCAACTTGAGGATTCCTGATACTGTTGATAAGCAAATGCTGTTAAAAAAATAACAGGAGATGTATTCACAGCTTGCCTTAAAGTAAGACTTTGTGAAGCTGATGTGGAAGAAGCTGCTTGGCATTTCTGTTGCTGATGCCATTGGTGTTTTCCTGTAAAACTGGACTCTTGCTCTTTGGATACCTGTCCACCAGGAAGGGCCTGTAATACAGCTCATGTGTGCAGGAGAGTCTGGAAAGGTCCTGGGAGGCAGTGACAAGGATGTCCCATCAGGATGAGAAGATGCATGGGAGATCACAGAGGACCTTTTGCCCCCACTAGGAAATGATTGCTCCTCTCGCTGGTGGTGGTGGTGTCCTCTCCTCACACAAAACAACCTGGTAATTGGCATGCAGATTTTGCTGTGTAAAACAAGGTAGCATTGTGTGGGAGGTGCTATGAAATCTTTCTGTTATTGAGATTTGGAGAGGTTCCAAGGAGAGGTGCTCACCTAAATCATCGTACAAATTTTTGTCTCTGACCTGGCAGTGCCTTTAAATAGAGGAACACCACTGGTCTAACTGCACGTTTTAGTAATCTCTCCCTTCTGAATAATTGGTAAATATTGCTATTAAGCCAGAAGTGATGTAAAGGTGGTAAATAAGGTGAAAGGCTAAGCTCCATCTGTTAGGGGAACAGAGGAAGTCTCTGAAATGTTCCTAATAATTTGACTTTTGATCCTAGCAAAGTATCTCTAGATGTGCTTTCATTAAACTAGTCAAGCTTGGCTTTGGACATAGTTGTGTGTTTGGCAACTGTCTTTTCTGAGTTAGGTAGTGTTTTTGATACCTCTTGGAAGTAATGTGTGATTTTTTCCTCTGAGATCTGATTGTATCTTGCTCAAGTACTGCCTAGGTGCTATATGTGTTGCAGTTACTTAGTGATGCATAACTGCCTTTTTGGGGAAAAGTTGAAGTTTTCCTTGCCTAGTCAAGTGTGGTATCTTCAGATTCTGCCTTGTGTGATTAAAGCATCCAAGCTACTTGTTGTGAGCAGTTGGAATACTAAAACTTCAAAATCAGACTGGTGATGTTTGTAGTTCTGTGATGGTGCTGCTTTCTGACTATATTTTTAGTTCAGTGGGTAGCTCCAGCTGCAGAACTATTTTTAATCTGTTCAGGAGCCTGGTGTTTCATATTCATTCCACAAGAATTAAGAATCCCTGCTAAAAACTTAGGTCTGCACCAAGGTACTTGAGCCTGCAGGCTCAGCACCAGCTCACAAGCTGGGAAAAGCCACATAGATTTGTGTCGGTGTCACTGGCAGATCCCAAGGACCTGCCAATCTGCTTTTTGCTCATTTCCTGAGTGGGATGGAGGCTATGGTTTATAATTGTTTCATGCTTTTTGATCTGTAGTACACAAACATGTTATTTTCCCCTCTGTGGGATGAATCAGCTCACACTGTGAGAGCTCTTTGTAGCATAAAGTTATCCTGTAGCATAGGAACCAGCTGAAACAGCTATGGATGGTACATATCCCTAAGCTATCAGGAAGGAAAGGGTATTACATTGCTGCATGTGGTGTCTCTTGTTTTCCAGCCTGGGTATGAACAAGCTTTTCACTTGATCAGACTTCAGATTTTGGCTTTGATAGTGCCTTTATTTCAGATGCCTGAGAATAAGTGGAAGAATTAGATGTTAAGTTGAAGTTAAATAAAAATGTCTTGCTGGTTGCTTGCTGGAACATGCATAATTTTTGAATATGTGATGGATTGAGGGAAGAAGAAAAGGCCTTTGCTGTAGCATCTGGTAGATGTGTGTCGTGCTGAATGCCCAAAGGCTTCTGGCAAAGAGGGGGAGCAGGTCTCATCCTTGCCTGTTTTATTAAGCATGCTTAAATCCTCTGGGAGACCTGGCATGGAAAGTAAAACTGCCTCAGCTGTCGCCTTGTGGAGCACAAGTCAGCTGTCCCCTGGAACACAGTGCACAACCTTTGTACAAGATGCCACACTGGTGTCACGCTCGTGGCAGCGCTCCCGGCTCCTGGGAAGGCAGTGGTAGAGGGCAGGGGAACTGAACTCTCCAATCTTTGCCACTGTTCTCCCCATCCCCCAGGTGGGCTGCTGCACCTTCCTGGAGCAAGGTGAGCCTGTGGAGCAAAGGTCAGGCTACTTAGGAAGAAGGAATGTACTTTGTGAATAGGGTTGATAAATGGATCTGAGCAGTAGCAACTGACTTGGGTTACGTGACCCTGCAATTTGTCTGCTTTGGGAAGAGTCCACTGCCTCCTTTGAATAGCAAAATGTCAAAAGATACTGCAGTACATCAGCATGTTGCAAGCTTTTGAGCAGTACAAAAGCATGTCTCAATAACCTGTGTCCTCATGGCTCGTGCTGAGGCTCAGGCTTTTTAACACTGTCTAGCATGAACTCATAACTGCAGGATTTCTGTGTCAAAAGCTTTGTGAAGGGAGTATTGCATGCTCTTTCTGAGCACTAAACAGAAAATGCTCTTCCAGTGGTTTAAGTCTGGTCCAGAGAATGATTGTGTAAGTGTGTTTGCTGGTCCCCTGGTACCTCCAAATCTATTTCATAGAAGAAACATAGAAATGGCAGTATTGTGAGTAGTTTCTTCCTTGAACAGTATTTTGATTTGGTATTTCCCAGAACTTTTGTGGTCATAGCACTACTGAGGATGTTGTGTAGCCAGAAAATGCTGAGTTCCTGGAAGACCTATTGCCTTAGCAGCAGCAGAGCTGAGAAGACAAGTGACTATATTGTCAGAGTAGGTTGATTCAACAAGACAATACAGTAAGCAGTAAGTTATGTGGTGGAGATAATGCCAGGAGTCAGCATGCTGACTTTCAAAAGGGATTTGCATCTCCAAATGTCCCACAGCTCAGTTGGAGGGGAGAGGTGAAAAATGCATGGAAAATGGAAAAAACATTGATGTGGGTCCTTCCTGTGCAGAACACTGAGCACCATCTGTATGCTGTTAAAGTATGCCTTTGGTGCTGCTTAAGTTGTTAAGGTTTGAACAGGATAATATCCTGATCTTTTGATATGAGCTCAGTTCTCCCAGATCACCCATTTGCCTTGAAAATTCCTATTCCTAGAAATAGTATGAAGTCCTGTGGAGGAGGAAATAAAGTGCATAGTGGGGACCCACAGAGTCAACCCTCATTGACTGAGCTTCCCAACCCTTAGCAAAGCTGCCAGTGTAGGGAAAGAAAGAATACAGGCCAGAAGGGCTACTCTGACATCACAGGTTTGGGGGTGGAAGAGGGGTTGTAATTGTTAACCCAGTAAAAATGAAGGCTGAGATAGTGGGCTGTGTAAAAGCACTCTGTGGAACTGAGTCAGGTGAAGGTCAAGAAAGCCTTTTGGCCTGAGAACAGGTTAAACTGGCTCCAGCCCAGTCAGGACTGGAAATGAGGCAATCAATCCTGACTGTGGTGTGGTTCTGCCAGGGGTTTTTGCAGGAAACAGGGCAGCTGGAAGCCTTTGACACTCACTGGAGAGCAGAGCTTATTTTCTCACCTGTTGAAATCTTATTCTTTCAGCCCATGCATTGAAACAGGGCAGGTTAATTCCAGTGAGCTGGCAGCCCTTCCCAAGGGCAGGAGAAGGGGCTCTCTGCAGCTGTGCCCTGGTGATCTGGCCTGTTTCTGTGCTGCTCAGAGCTCTAATATGAGATCTGAGAGAGTTGGGGCTCTTCAGCCTGGAGAACAGAAGGCTTTGGGGAAACCTTATAGCATCTTCCAGTACATAAAAGGGGGTTTACAAGAAGATTGAGGAGGGACTTTTCACAAGGGCATGTTGTGATAGGATAAGGGAGAATGGCCTTAAGCTGAAAGTGGGCAGGTTTGGATTAGTTGTAAGGAAGAAAATCTTTACTGTGAGCATGGAGAAACACTGGCTGAGGTTGCCCAGAGAAATTGTGGAGTCCCCATGCCTTGAAGTGTTCAAGGCCAGGCTGTATGGGACTCTGAGCAACCTGGTCTAATGGAAAGTGTCCCTGCCCATGGCAGGGAGTTTGAACTAGATGAATTTTAAGGCCCCTTCCAACCCAAACCATTCTATGATTCTTTGATAACGCTAAGAAATGAGCAATTACGGAGTCAAAGGAAATTTCAGGTTTGTTCAGCTTGGAGAAACCTTGGGTGCAGTCCTTTTTTGGACTGAGACTATATTTAAATGAAGCTTCCCATGACTGCAAATGCTTTTGGTTTTTAGTGGAATTAGCTGTGTGTAGGACTCAGTTTGATGTAACCCAGTTACGACTTCGTTTTCCTTCAGTATGGTGAAACTACTCTGAAAGGAGACAAGCTGAGTTGTGGTGTGTCTGTCAGCTCTGAATACATGCTGTGTGTTCAGGGGATGTTGTCTAGCTCTGCACCTGGGGCTTCCTATGCAGCCTGGACTTAGTGGCTGGTGTGCAGTGCAGGCAGTAAGGCTGACAGAGGCCTTTCAGGCTCTTGGTTGGCTGTGCATCTGAACTGGAACTGAAGCACTGAGTTGGCTCTCTGAAGACTCACAAGCACAATTGGGAAGTACTGACTAGCACTGAGTGTTGGGGTTTTGTTTTGTTTTGTTTTTTTTTAATTATTGTTAGATACTCAGTCTTTGTTTCTTCATAGGAACTGTGTATGGGTTTGGGTTTGTGGACACGTCTGAGGAAGGTGGATTATGATTACCTGGTGAAGATACTCTTTGAAAATCTCAACCTGTCTTTGCTTAACTGTTGCTTTTTCCAGGTGACTTTTTTTTTTAAGTGAATACTGCATTTGTGAAATAAATGTTTTCTTTCTCTTCAACAGTGGGCCACTATACGGATAGAAAAAGGTGTCAAAAAGCCACAGCCACAGATGCTCAAGTCTCCTTCTGCCAATGGTGAGAGCTTGGGGTAAAGTCAAATTGACAAGTCTGATATTCTGAAGTTGGAGTACTGTGTCCTTTTTGAATGGACTAGTTAAATGTGAGAGAACTGCAGGGGAGGTGGGGTGGTGGGTACGCACTGGTTGTTGTGGTTGAACCCCAGCCAGCAGCCAAGCCCCACACAGCCACTCACTCACCCATTCCACCACTGGCAGGATCAGGGAGAGAATCAGAAGAGCAAAAAGTAGAGAACTCTTGGGTTCAAATAAAGGCAGTTTAATAGGGAAAGCAAAAGCCACACAAGCAAGCAAAGCAAAAGAAGGAATTAATTCACTGCTTGCCATGAACAGGCAGGTGTTCAGCCATGCCCAGGAGAGCAGTGCCCCATCATGTGCAAAGGTTACTTGGGAAGACAAATGCTCTCATGCTAAATGTCTCCCTCTTCCTCTTTCTTCCCTCCACTTTACATACTGAGCAGGATCCCATATGGATATGGAATATCCCTTTGGTCAGTTTGGGTCACCTGTGTTGCCTGTGTCTCCTCCCAGCCTCCCATGCATCCCCAACTTCCTCACCCGAGTGCCAGTGTGAAAAGCAGAAAAGGCCTAAGCCTTGCTCAGCAATAACAACTGCATCTTTATTTTATCAACTGTGTTCAGCACATATCCCAAAACACAGCCCCATACCAGCCACCATGAAAAAATTAACTACCCCAGCCCAAGCCAGCACACTGATACATCTAATTATTTTGCAATGCTGCTGGCACAAACTGTGCCTGCAGAATGAAATGTTTCTTTTACTGGCTTGTGCTGAATGGTTGGAAATCAAGAGGTGAGGAAATTAAGAGTATGAAATAACATTAAGTTTAACAAAACAAAGTAGAGCTTAAGATGGAGACCATCCTCAGCGGATGGAAATTTTCAATTTTAAATGAGGGTGATTTTTATATTGAAATCTCTTTTAGTCACTTCTTGCAGGGTTGCTGGCTAAGTCCTAACAGCATCAGAGACTATTTAAGTGTCACTTAAATATGCTCAGAGGAGATACAAATATTTATTGGACAGCACTTTCCTTTCCCTAGTCAGTGCTTTTTCTATGGTAGGACTGCCAGATGCAAATCTGTAGTGTTACACTTGTTCCCTTTTTTGGATCTGCTGCTATTGACCCTTTGCCCCCTGGAGTTACATCAGCGTTTGCCAAACTTCTCATACTCTTTATCTGTAGAAAGACAGCTGAAAAGTTGCTTCATAATTCCTCCCTTAGCCTAATTTTGAAAGTAGGTCTTTTACTATCTCTTAACCCATACTGTGTGAGAGTTGTGGTAGGCTGTAGTAGGTCAGAGTTGGCTGTAAGACTTTGGAGCAGTGAGAGCAGTCTGAGTTTGCCCAGGAAACAGGAGAAGTCTCCAACAGAGCATTGCAGCCTGTACCTAATTTTCTCCTCATTCTTGAATGCATCAGTATTGCTATTCATTTGCTTGTTTTTGACAGCTTTTGGCAGCAGTGTCAGCATTTTGTGCGGTCCCTCATTAGGCAGCACAGCTGGAAACAGGCCCAGCTTGCCAGTTAGTAGAGTCAGTTGTTACCTGATTTTAGGAATTAGCTCGTGCAAACATGATGCAGTAATGGAGGCTGAATTGCTGAACTGGTTGTGTGTGTTTCATCTCCAAAGGAGTGTTCTTATCAATACTGCAGACACTGGTATCGTACTATCTGCAGGCCAGGCATGAAATGAGCTTTGATGGTAGCAGGTGCAACTGTCAGCACCTGTAAGAATAAACTGGAGGTATTCCCCAGCAGCTTTTAAAACAGGTGAAAACTTGTCTTATTTAATTGCTGACTCTAAAGGAGCTGAGAAAAAGTACATCCTATATCACTCACCAGTGTCCTGAAACTATACCTGTGGGGTATTTTAGGGGGATGGGGGGAAGGCAAGGTCCTTTCAAATAATGTCAGGGCCCTGTTATCTGCTTTGCAGGTTGTCAATGATGCTGCAAGATATCCTTCTTTCTGTAAGGTGTCCCATCATGTCACGGGTCAGTGAGAGGACAAGAGATCCATCTGTGCTGCTTTAGTTGTGCAGTAGGAGTTTTTGTCTTCCAAGACATCTGATCATTCTTGCATTTAGTTATTTCTTCTCTGGAAGAAAAAGTAAAGGGAGAGAGGTCAGTAGATTTATCTGTGAGCTATCTTTGAAAAAAACCTCCCAAGTAGCTATTTCCCTTGTCTGTGACTGAGGGATGTATAGTGTTAATAAGTGCTGTGGTTCAGAAGCTGGACTAAATTGGGTGTACTCCACTGTCTGGAGGAGAATCAGTGATGGTAAAAATGGTCTGAGGATTCATACAGATGATTGCATACAAGCTATGTTCGAGTGGCCTTATGGATAGGGATACACAATTGCAATGGTGGCCTGAATCCCCACTTTTTAATGTCCTCTTTATATCTGAAATAAAATAATAAAACCTTTCCCCACTGTAGGAAGCTCTTTATGCAGGAAGCTGGAGATATAACTGTTCCTTACTTGAGAAGATAAGCGAGGCAGGGAAGACATGAAGTCTGCAGTGCCAAGCTGTGCTCTGTATATTGCTCTTGGAAGTTTTTAAGAGTAAGAGTAACTGAATTGTGATTAGGAAACTGGGTTCTTGTATGTGGTGAAAGGACTGCAGGGTCAGGGCAGGTGTAGGTCTAACTGCATTATATAAGTTGGCATCCCTTGAAGTGACAGAACATGAACAGGGAGAGAGGCCCAATTGCATTACTCAATATTTACTGAAGGAGGAGAAATTCCTTCTGATAATGAATTACAGGGTAGCTGATTAAAACAGGGTAAAGGTAAATGTTTGTGTGTATGCATATGCATTAAGTGTTGTAAAGGAGTGTGTATCACCTCCTCCATCTTTCCTGACCATCCAGTCATCACTAAGAGGTGGATCAGGACAGGAGGGAGCACTGCAGTTGCATGTGCAAGGGCAAGTTTCCCTGTTCCCAGGCAGAGCAAAAATGGTCTTCCCCAAACACCTTAAAATGGTGTCCCTCAATAAAAAAAAGACAAATGAGCACGACTGAGGAGACACCACTTTTTTGTGCAGTACCAAATCCAGTGTATTTCACAACTCTTGGCAGAAATGGCAGCCAGTGCCCCATTGGTGGTGCAATAAGGAATAATCCCAAGAGAAATGTTGGCTGGTATAGTTGCTTTGGGCAATGACCTAGTGCTGTTACCTCAAGGTAGCTCTTGGCTGAGCAGGTAGTTGGAGGCTTGATGTTTATTTCACTGCTACTGAATAACCAGCCCTCAGCTCTGTGTGGGTGTTGGCTGTGTTGTCTTCAGTTGGTGGGTTTAAAAAAGACAGAAATGCTATTAAGTCAGAGTTCTGAAAATTACATCCACTAAAAGAAAAGCTTATGCAAATAATGTTGTTAGTATCTACTTACTGTGTAGTATATACTTAATATGTAAGTATATAGTGCCAAATCTGAACCTGGTATAATTAGCTGACAAAAGTATGTGAGCTTGAAGGCTTGGGGCTTGTGCTGTAGTGCTGAGTAAAGCAACTGCTATGGCTTTTTTATTGATTGAGAGTGATGTTTGTTGTACTCCTGCATAGTGCTGTCTTTGGCAAACTCAGCTCTGCCTATGGCCAAGGGATTAAAGGCCATTAAATGTTCCTCCTGATTACAGGAAGGCTAAGTACATCACCAGAGCAGCATGTGTTATAATTCTGTTTGTAATACCTTCATGTGCTGCTGAGGTCGTGGCTTGGAGTCACTTGTTCCAAGTCTGGAGCGTGGGGATGTCATGTGGCAGGGACAGTGCAGGCTGACAGGGCAAGACATTACAGCTGTGGTATCTTGGCTTGTCAGCAGTGTGATAACCTTGAACCCTGGGCTGGTTTCAGCCAAGAAGTTGGAGCCAGCTGCTTGACTGGTGCTGAACTAGGGGCTGGGTAAGGAGGAAGGGTTTCCAGTTCTGGGAACTGAAGAGTGGTACTTGTGTGATGGGTGCTGGAGATTTCCTCTGTTTTCTTGCTTGTGACCTGCTTCCAGCACCACGGAGCAGACAGGTTGGACTGATTTGCCTACAGTCCTGGATGTTTCACACTTTAGAGGTTTAAGGGACTGACTGAGAAAAATTGAACCACAAACTGGAACTCTGATTTGGATTTAAAATACCACATAAGTGTAGTCCATTCTGGTAAATGTTTGATGCATGCTTGGATAATTTAGATCCTGAAGGGCCATGTGGGTTTTTGGGTGTGCCATGTTAATGATTTATGTTTGTAGGCTTGTGAGAGGACAGTGTAGTGAAGATGGTGTGGTGGAATTGGAAGTTGTGGCTGCCAAGTTCAAAGCTGAAGGTGCTAATAGGTTTTGTTTCAGTGTCACAACTTAGATGTTGTTCTTCAGCATTTACCTCAGTGATTTGTGGGACTTGGACCTGCCTGTGTTATCCCATATGTATGCCACAGTGCAAAAGAAAGATTTTCCATATCACTTGTAATTTAAATATTGCGTGTGATTTGCTCAGCAAATATATTCAGTTTTTCTGCTAGCAAGACTTCACTGAGATGCCAATTTCCTACAAAAACACATCTTACAGTGTGGAAAGTTCCTAATAGCTTGAAGTTGGATGCTACATCCTTTCCCATTTTTTTTATCTCAACAGAAGCACAGAGATTATGCAATTTGTCAGAGGATCTCTGACAGAGTGGCAGCCTGAACTTGGACCTGTGTAATCCAAGCTGAGAGTCTCAGGGGATAGTTGTTCTGGTTAACTGTTACTCTGCATTTCTTCAGTCATCAGTTTCTGGAGCCAGACTTGCTTACCAGAAAGCAGCTACTTGATCTTTGTATTTAGCTTAAACAATTTGTCCTTGCCTTTGAAAGCTTTAGTGAGAAACTGGCACTAATCAGACCACAAGTATAAAAAGTGAAAAGGGGGCAGGAGGACAGAGAATATAGGAATACTTACTACTGCTACTGCAGTCCCAAACTGTCCAGGTTTCTCCTCTGTTGCCAGGCATTTACATGGTTTCAACTGAAGCACAACTGTTAGTGCTGAAGTCAATTATAGTAAGGCACCTCTAGGCACAACTTTTTGATGTTGTGTTTTTAAAGGGATTTTCTTTGTTTGATTTTAATGAAAATAAAAAAATTGTGGTTCTGTCCTTACTTACAGAAAAGACTTGTGCTGTGAAAGGAGGAAGGTGCTTTTGGTTAAAAGCTGGTCCATGCACAGATGTCGTGTGATCTGGGGCTTTGGAAATTAACAGTAGAACATGTTTCAGCCGAGTGTGGCTGTGGAATGCCAGAATATGGGCTTAGAGAACAAGGAAGCCTCCATTAAGGAGAATGAATGCCTTTAAATATGCAGAGCACAGAAGGGACAAGGTCTCACTTGGTTTCTTCTGAAAGGATAAGATGGTCTTGGATAAAGTTGCTGAGTTGAGAACATGTCAGATGGTGGGGAAGGGTTTGCCTTCTTGTTTTGCTTTCGGTAAGGAACAGGACTTGATATAGTTCCTGCTCAAGGTGTTGATGTGAGGAAGGAGAGCTGGCCTACTGAAGAGCGTGCTGTGTTCAACTACCCAGTGATCTTGCTGTCATAGGAGGGTTCTGACAGTAAAATTGTCCCCTTGGGTAATGCTGAGTGACAAGTGATTTGGTGAATGACTGTTAATTTACAGAATTATTTCGTCATCTGGTTCCCCTTTCCTTCCCAAGGTATCATTGAAAGAGACGAAACGCCGATGGAGAAGGAAATTGCACGTCTGCATCGAGTGAATTTCGAATTCTCTGACATTTTCTACTTCTGCAGAAAAGGGTTTGAGGCCATTGTGGAAGATGAAGTCACCCAGAGGTTTTCCTCAGAAGAGTTGCTCTCCTGGAATCTCCTCACAAGGACTAATGTCAACTTCCATTACATCAGCCTGAGGCTGACTGTTGTGTGGGGCGTTGGGGTTATAGTGCGGTACTGCTTCCTGCTGCCCCTACGGTGAGCTCCTGGCTGCTGAGGGATTTTGGCAGTCTGGGAATGCATACATTTGTTTTCTTGGTAAATTGTCATCTCAGCTTATTTGAATGTGAAGGCAGCATTGGCAGATAGAGAAGATTAACCTGCTTAAAGGCTCCTTGTGGTGGTTAAGATGCCATTCAGAATACTTTTATCTTGCCATTCACCATGGGAAGTAGATTAGGGCTGGTGGTAATCTTTTCCATGAATGCTTCCTAATAGTCATGTGTATTGGCCACCTAAGTATAAGGTAGGTGAGCTCTAAAGCTCCCTGACTTCATGGGAGTATCTGAATCTGCTGCCTTTGCTAGACCATGATTTTGAGCAACAGGTCAGGGAATTACCGAGTTAGAGAACTGCATAAGTCAAGTATCTGAGGAATAATTAAATTTCTGCAATCCCTATAAAATTATAGGGGGAAAGTATTATTACAATAAACAAAACTACTTATTTTGATTTAATGTCTGTTTTGTCTGTAGCTTTACCCTTGCTGCCATTGGGATTACGTCAATGATTGTTGGAACAACAGCAGTAGGACAGCTGCCAAACAGCAGGTAGGTACTCTGTGTGAGGGATGAACTTGCCAAGTTGCAAACAGCTGAAGATAAGGAGTGGACAGATTCTACAAGCAACACACTGATGGTCCACTCCACCCACAAATCTGTGACGTTTTTAGTGGCATTTGGAACTTGGGCTGAGGTTTGCTTCTTGCCAAGCTTAGCACTGAGGTGGATGATCTCTGGGCTCTTCCAGCTGTCATGAGAGACTCAAAGGGAGTGTTGTAGGGGAGATGATTGTGTTGGGATGAAAAGCATCCAGTAAGGTGGTTACAGCCTTGCCTAGATAAGTCACACCAGGAGTATGACATACATTGGTTGAACTACTGTAGCAAGTGAGTGGTAGAACTGGGAATATCCCACTGTGCTCCAGAATACCATGAAAATTTTAAGTCCTGAGTTGTGTTGGATAGGCTGGAGACTATTGTATTTGTCTAGCTACTTTCCAGGATGCTCCAGATGTCTGTGATTTCTTTCTCTGATTTCTTTCAGTGTGAAAAACTACCTGAGTGAAGTTGTCCACCTCACGTGCTCCCGCATCCTTGTCAGAGCTCTGTCTGGTACTATCTATTACCATAACAAGTGAGTGAGCTGATAGCAAAAGTGTGTGTGTACATCTACATGTGTCAGAATTCCATCTGAAACGAGGGCACCTCTTTTCTGACCTCCATATTAATGTTACAGTAGATGCTGATTCACCTGACAGCTTTATGGAACTGTTGTGTGTGTAATGTGGTGCTTTAGTACACTAGTAGTCTAACAAAATATTATGTACTTGCAGGGAAAACAGACCTCAGAAAGGAGGAATTTGTGTTGCCAACCACACATCACCGATAGATGCGATCATTTTGACAAATGATGGATGCTATGCAATGGTATGAGGAGGTCCATGATGACCATACAGAGGGACAATTGCGGGCACTGGTTGTGGACTTCAGTGCTTAACTTTCACAGTAGAGGTGTTTACTTGAGAGAACATCAGGGGAAGTCAGTGGGGAAAAGTGTAAATTGTGTTAAAGTTGAGCTACGAGTTATGTGCTGGCCAAGTTGTCCTGACAGTGTCAATGCTAGGGCTCTTCATCTGGTGAAGTACTGGGATACCCTTCCATGAGTGTGTCCAGACCCTCTCAAGTGAATGCATTTCAACAGTTTTGTGGTCACTGCTCAATACTGGTTTGCAGTCTCCAGTTCACTTGGGTTTTTTTCTGAGAGGGATGGAGAAGAGGAGAGTCTGCCTTTCAGATGTCTCAGATGCTGATGTGTCTTGCTGGGCTTGCAGGTTGGCCAGGTTCACGGTGGGCTGATGGGCATCATCCAGCGAGCCACTGTCAAGGCTTGTCCTCACGTCTGGTTCGAACGCTCCGAGATGAAGGATCGCCATCTAGTGATGAAAAGGTGAGGTGTGGGATGTTGTGGCTCTGCTACCTGCAGGTGCTCGACTC
Organism: Calyptomena viridis; assembly: GCA_013390005.1. Classification (NCBI taxonomy): domain Eukaryota; kingdom Metazoa; phylum Chordata; class Aves; order Passeriformes; family Eurylaimidae; genus Calyptomena; species Calyptomena viridis. The sequence goes on along the minus strand of WEIV01011476.1, from coordinate 110,459 downwards.
TGGAGAGTCACAAAGTATTCTGACTTGGAAGGGACCCACAAGGATCACAGAGTCCAACTCTTAAGTGAATGGCCTGTACAGGGATCAAGCCTGTGACCTTGGTGTGATTAGCACTGTGCTCTGACCAACTGAGCTAATCTCAAGGTCATTGGACAATCAAAGACCCAGATGAGGAATTAAAGCTTTGGAAAGACAGAACCCAATGAGGTTGCAATAGGAAATAGGGAACCTGGAAGCTTGGCATCTTGAGAGGACAAAAGGCCAATTTGGAAAAACATCTTCTTTTGGCAAGGGCCGTGTCTAGTCTTATTCCAGATGATGACTGCTGCTTATAACTCATATTCCTGTAATTAGCAGTTATCTGTAGTTCCATATTACTGTAGGCTGTAATGATGGCTATTACAAAGTGATGTAGGTAGGAGTGGAAGCAATCAGTGCAGTAGAGGAGCAGCAGCAGTTTTTGGAGTGAGTTGCAGGGATGGTATGGAGAAACTGGATCACTCAGAATGACCTGATTTATCTTGCTAGTGTGGGCTTTGGTGCGGTACATTGTGGTCAAAATGTCAGGTTCCCAAGTCACCAGAGAAGACTGGAAGTGTTTATACAGGGTGAAATGGTTCAGACTAAAAGTTCTGATAAGGTCTGGATTTCAGACTCTCACAAAACATCTCAGTTGGGTAGACAGCAGCATAATAACTGATGTCTGATGAATTCAGATACGCATTTTGAATGGATGTGAAGATGCTTAAATTCTGTGACTTTGTGTTGAAGAGACATATGATAAAATGGTCTTTCTGTGACACAAACTATCTCAATTCCATTTGAAATTGTGGTCTACTAGAAATAATAAGCTTTGCTTGTTCAAGGGGGCAAAATGTTTCTAGTTACAAGAATGAGTTGCTTACAAAAGTGGTTTTCTGCAGAAGGCATACCTGTGAACACTGTTGTATGGGGATAGAAATTCTTCCTAATTTTTAAAGAACTTTTAGGTTAATTTTGACAGGTTAACTTCTTCACCACCTTATTGGCCTCATCACAGTGTTATTCAAGTAGTGTGAGCTGTAGGCATTTAGGAGTCCCCTTTTTATCTGCTGTTAAGTAAGCAGAAGCTGGATGGACCACTGCACAATTTTTTTCTTGTGTAGGCAATTTCTTGAAGGTTGAGTTGATCAGAGTTAGTTGGACTAACTTAATGGCATATAATTGTTGGCTTCCCTGACAGAGGAGGGAAAGCAGAATCACAGAATATGCTGAGTTGAAAGAGACCCACAAGCAGGATGTTGCCTCAGTGTAATTCACCAGGGGCCCAAGGGGTGGCTTGGACAAAGCTTCAGTTTTGTTATAAAGAGAAAAGCAAGTACAAATTAGTGTCTAGTAAAAGGCTTTGCTTTCAAATATGTAAAGATATTTTTAATGCACCTGCCTGAGGAAAGAAGAGTGGAAAAGAGCATTTTTTTAAACTTTCCTTCTGCTTCCACAGACTCAGGGAACATGTGGCAGATAGAAGCAAGCTTCCAATCTTAATTTTTCCAGAAGGTAAGAAGCTGAACTACTCATTATCTCCATTCAATGTAGATGTCATCCCTCTTCTCTTTTCATGACTTCTACTGCTCAAATGTATCTTCACCTCTGGCTTAAACCTTATTAGGACATTCCTATTTTTCATCTTTCATGGAGACAACATAATACTGTCCCTGGCTGTTGGTTCTCCTGGCAGCAGCTGTAGGCAGAATAATGGGAGGATTGTTTACCTTGCCCTGTGAATAGCAATTCACTGTGCTACAGATTCAGCCTCAGCATCATGCCTTTTGTCTCACACATATTCTGGCTTAATTCAGGGAGTCAGTCACAAGACAAAGGATAAAAGTAAGCAGGGGAGAGATGCTTAAGTTGCACTCGCTGAGCAGCACATGCAGGCCTTTATGGGCAAGACCTCTGTATTGGTGTAGTGTTGCTACTGAAATGTTGTAGGCTGTCTGAGGCAATGACTTTATCTTCTGGACAGGCACCTGCATAAACAACACATCTGTGATGATGTTCAAGAAGGGGAGCTTTGAAATAGGAGGGACGATCTATCCCGTCGCAATCAAAGTAAGTGGAAATAGTTGGGTGCTGAATTTCAAAGTTTGGGATCTGGTTTTGTCTGGTGGCAGGAAGCTGTCTCAGTACAGCTGTTGTTGAAAGCACACAGCTCTGGCAGTTGGCTACACACTGTGGGTGACTCCTGGAGTATAAGAGGCTGAAATAGAAGTGGAAGTCCTTCAGCTTATGGAGCCTGTCTGGTAGGCCCTGATAGGGTCAGCTTCTTCCTCCAGACAGCTGGAAGGAAGGGAGATCCAGCTACTCCTTTCCAGTGCTGAAAGGAAGAGAAGCATGCTGCTTGTGGCAGACTTAACTGTCTTGGCTGTTCAGGAAAATGGGTGATTGCTGCTGCTGGTTCTGCCACGTAATCACAGATCTGGGAGGCTGTGATGTTCTGTGGGGGAAGGGTTTTACCATTTGTTTTTTGTGATCCTTTGCAGTATGATCCTCAGTTTGGAGATGCCTTCTGGAACAGCAGCAAATACAACATCGTGAGCTACCTGCTGCGAATAATGACCAGCTGGGCCATTGTTTGCAACGTTTGGTACTTGCCACCTATGGTTAGAGAGGTAATCTAGCATCTGGTTGTCTGATTTGCTATTTAAGAACTTGACTGTCTCTGCAAGGGCCTTTTTACTCTTTTTTCCCAAAACCTCTACCCACCCTATACCTCCACATTAGAGTTTTATATTGAATTTTTGTCAGTGTTGACTGATGTATGATTTGACTTAACTTTTCCTGATGCAGCTTGGTACCACCAGCAACAGTGTTATTACTCTATCCTGTTGGAGGAAAATTTTTGCCTAATTTCACCACTTTAGGGGACAAATGAGCTAAGTTATTACCACGTGGGAACATCAGATTGTGATGTTGGCACAAGGGCTGGAGTGTTTGGCAGTGAGCTAATTTGATGAGGCAGCAGATGAAAAATGTTATGAAAGTCTGTTTCAACTCACTTCTCTCTCCTTTGATTATGTTGAATTTATGACCCTTGAAGAAAGATGAAGATGCTGTTCACTTTGCCAACAGAGTGAGGTCAGCCATTGCTCTCCAAGGAGGACTGACTGAGCTTCCCTGGTGAGTGATGCCATCCTTGTTAGACTTCACAGGCTCTCTGTTTTTAGTTTGATTGGGAGGTGCCTCCTCCCTTAGCTTTGACAGATAACATTCAACATCACTTGATTACGCTCAGGAGAAAGAAAGGAGTAAATCTGCATGCATATGAAAGTAAAAATAGAGATGCACAAAATCTTTGGAGCCTGTAGCATGCAGTTTCACCTAAAGGCTTGATGCTTTTGAAGCAGCTTGTTCACAGTTGTTTCTCCTGTTGAGAACAGTGATTAAGTAGCAGAAGCGAAGTTACTTAGCAAATCTGATGAACAACAAAAAAGTGTCTTTCTGCTCTTACTCTCATGTCCTGCCTCAGTAAGTAGCAGTATAGTGCCTAGATTTCATATGAAACAAACTTGAGAGCAAGATTGTGATGAAGAGAATGAGCAAATGGATTCAACTATGAAGCCCAGCTGGCCCTCTGAGTGGTGTAAGGGAAGAGAGAACTATGGTGTTGCACAAGATTGACTGCCTCTACAGTTTAGGGAAGCAGCATCCCAGATTGCCAAAGATTCCTATTGTAGGTATAGCCTATTACCAACATGGGTGGGCTGCTTTAATGGGCTAAACTCCAAATTTGGACTGCATAAGAATTGTGACTTAAGGTAAATGTTTTAATAAACGTGCTGGAACTTGGATGTTCTAGAAGTTCTGAAGGAAAGCCTTTAATAGTAATATTTTAGAATAAAACTCTACAGTTGATTAAGGCAGTTAATATAATGCATAGTTTGATAACAATAGTCACAAGTCCTGATGAGTTACTTTTCCCTCTTGCACTGTTCCAGGGATGGAGGTTTGAAACGAGCAAAAGTCAAAGATACTTTCAAAGAAGAACAGCAGAAAAACTACAGCAAGATGCTAGTGAGAAATGGATCATTAGGAAGCCTGTCTACAGGAACAGAGTCAGACTGAACAGTGGTTCTTGAAAACTTAACTTTGCACAACCAGCCTTAGCAGGAATAATGTTTTTTAATTAAAAAAAAAAAGACAAAAAATAGAGCAAGGAAAGAACAAAATTCTTCATCATGTGTATGCATATTGTCTGGATGGCTGGTGCAGAGCCTGCCAAGGGCAGTGTCTCTGTATTTCGCCTTATTCACTCTTCTCACTCTTCTGCCCCTCCTTATCTTCATGTGATGATGCACTGCAGCTCCTGGTATTCCTGAGATGAATGCCAGCAGAGTTAGGAGACACGAGGAAAATAGCACCCCAGTTTTTCTGAGTCTGTAAGGATGAAGGGAAGTACAGTGAACAGATGTTGTCAGGGCACTGATTGTGAATATACCTCTTGTTTATGGTACTTTGAAGGTTTAAACAGAACTTTTGTCCTTTTTTTTTTTCCCCATTGCCCATAGACTTTTTGTTGTAGATGACTTAAATGACATGTTTTAGGATGTTGTCAATACTGTAAGATTGACTCTTTTGATTAACTTGCACCTGGATGTGCAAGGAGGGCATGGAAGCCAGGGATGCAGAGACCCTAAAGGAGCTGCCCTGCCAAAAGCACACTTCATGGACCATGAGGAATTTGGTGGCCTTATAACATGGTATTGCCTTTCCTGAGAACTGCTACCTGAGGGAAGATAAGGAACAAGTCCTCAATCTCCCTGTCCGCTGCTATTTTGAAATTGCTTTCTTGAGCTCTGAAACTGTAAAGGTAAGAGACAGGAAACAGTTGGATAATTTAGGCTATGACAGATGAATTTTTTATGAAGTGGATTTTCAAGTGTACCCTTCTGCAAAAATTGTTGCTAGTGGCTTAAAATTCTCAAGAGAGACACTCTGGGGAACACATTTTGTGTTTTCTGGGCTAGCAGTACCTATCACACCTAGGAACATGGAATCCATAAGTCACCTATGATATGAGACATGGCATGTCCAAATCTTCAATATATTGCTGTCTGAATGTAATGAGAAATAAATTCTATATTTCTAATGGGTCTTGTGTGGCATTTGTACTGCTCTCTAAATGTATGTAATCAAAACAGTTTTACTTCCTGAGAACTTAATATTAAAATCTTGGAAACTTCAGTCACTGACATAAAGGACCAATTACAGTTGAGCTCTTACCTGATTTCTGACCCGACTTTCCTGTTTTCCCTCTCCTTGGACTCTAAGGGATATATATGGCTTGGTGTTTATCCTTTCTAGAGCACGAGTGACTCATCATGCAGACTGGACTAGAAATTACAGCATGAAGGTATATCAGGGAGACTCAACTAATGAATCTGTAATTAACTTGAAAACAACTATAAGCTTCTAAAGTTTTAGCAGTTCATTTGCAAGTGTTTTTTCCCTGTGGCAAAAAGAATTTAAATTTAATGCTGGAAAAATATTACTGTTATGCAAATTTAAAAATGCAAAAATTTAAAAAGGTAAGAAAATAGTTCCCCCCCAAAAAGTGTTCCCGATCTGTTTTTCATTCTCTCGGTTACATAAGGACTAATATTTATTCACTGAATATATTATATGGACAAGCAGCATGTCTTTGTTTTGGGAATCTTGTTGTGAAGCCTGTTGGAGGTATGTGACCTTGGGAGAAAACATTGAGGAAGGGACTTTTTGAGAAGTGTTTTCAGGTTTAGCATGGCAGGCCTTTAAGAAGGAAATTGTGTATATTAAAAGGGTTAGAGTGGTAAGACAAATGAGCCACAGCAAAGGTTTTTTGCTTAATGTAAACCTAGTTCAACTGTGAACTGAGTTGTTATTACTATTAAGATGAACTGGTCATGCAAGCTTTGGGCTAATGAATGTTCTGTAAGCTTGAGCTTTCCTGGATTACACTCACAATAGGAAGCTTTGTAAGGACAACTTACCTTTTTGCAAACATGCCTGCGTGTGTACACATACACACACACATAAAATACAGTTTAGGTAACACATTTAAATATCTATTATGTATAAATATTGGTGTGTATATATATATACATAAAATATATCTTTTATGGTATGGATTGTGATTTATTCTCTGTAGATGGAACAAGAATTGTTTTGGTGAAGGTTTAAATATATGATACCCAAGAGAACCTTCACAAGTCAGTTTATGGGCCCACTGCTTTCTTCCTGCTTTTGGAGTTGATCATCAGTAACTGAACTGAAAACAGTGATCTGAAATCTTGGCTGTGCTCACTGGGATGCTCTGTTGGGTGCATGTGTTTACAGCAACAGAATTGTGAGCTTTGGGAAAGCTGCCAAAGATTTGTTTCTTGCTTAGGGCAAAACTGGATTTTTAGGCAAAAAGTCCAGTTAAGTTGAAGGATGATGACAAGGTAATAGATTGACACTGTAATGAAATGTTGTCTGACAAGCCAAATAGAGTTCTGTGACTTTATTACAAATACCCTCCACTGAAGTAATTTTAACAAAATCTGCCTTATTTTGTAGCTAATTTATCAAGGAAATGTGAAGATGAGCTGTATGAGTGGCACTGGCCCTGAGAAGAGGCATCATGTAGTCAGTTCTTAATTGCTGCAGAAGTGGAGATGTAGGTGAGTGAATAAGCTGAGGAGTTTTCTTGAACCTGCAGCAGCTCGTATATCTTTACTAAGTAAAACATTTTGTGTGTTCATTGACCTTCTTCTAGGTTTTTTGTGGGACCATATCCCAGATTCGTTGAAGACATGAGATCCACATTCCTTGTGTGGTTTTAATCACTTTGGAGAAGTATTTTTATAGGGCAGCAAAGTATACCACAGTCACTAATAGCAGAAGGCCAGTGCACAGAAGTTGTGACTTGACTCAGTGTCAGTTAGGCCACTCTCTACTGCCTTTGGAAAGCTTTTTGTGTATTTTTTTTCCTTTTCTCCTTGATAGATCTTGGAAGTGTTGCAACTGTTTTGGGTTGGATCAGTAGAGACAGCTCAAGAAATCCAGTGATTGAAGTCTTAATTTCTAGTACTGAGTACATACAGCATTTATTCTTATTTTAGAACCTTAGTACATATTTGTTTAGATTTAGAGGAAGACCTGTGAGTTTAGGGAAAGGTTGGCCCCTTTCAAACTCTGACAAAACATATGTACCTCACTGGCCTTGGAGAAAAAACCCCACGTAGTTGGTTTTAAAGATGGTGATGGAATCGAATTCAAATGTTAGTATTTTTTGATTGCTGTTATTTCTACCTTGACCACAGTGGATATACCCAAATGGTTCTGTTTGTAACCTGGTAAGTTGTTCTGCCTCTAGTACCTTAAATGTATGCAGACTGTCATCATAGACAACTCATAATTGATGTGAAGGAGGCTAATGGAAAAACTCAGGAGTCCTTGGAAATTTGTTATAAGAGAACTCTGAAACTGCTGGGCCAAACCTGAATTATGTTTTACTCTGAAATTTACGGTACTTAAATTTGTCCTTGTCCTCCCCATTACTGAATAGATTGATGAAAGGTTTCTAGTGAAGGCTTGGGTTCCCCCTCTCTTCCCAATATTTATCTGGTGTAATTCGTAGAAGACTTCAAGCATCAGACTTGGCAAATGTGATGTATTCCTGCTTTTCCTTGTTTCAGCTAGTACTTCCCAAGAATTGGTCAGTCCTGATATCCAATGTGCAACTTTTTTCTTGAGGAATGGAAAGAGTTTTAAACAGTACTGAGATATTTAAGGAAATAGCAAGAAAAACCTCCTGAAGAGGCATAACTAAGATGAAAGCAGACTTCAGCTATGAAGCCTTTTACAAGGTATTAATACTGATGCTCTGGAAGGAGATTGCTAGGTCTTGATTTTTTTTTTGTGCATGTTGGACATTAAGTAGCTGATGGATAAACAAAAATATCNAGCCAGAGTCAAACCATGACAGATATTTAAGGAAATAGCAAGAAAAACTTCCTAAAGAGGCATGACTAAGACGAAAGCAGACTTCAGCTATGAAGCCTTTTACAAGGTATTAATACTGATGCTCTGGAAGGAGATTCCTAGGTCTTGATTTCTTTTTTGTGCACGTTGGACATTAAGTAGCTGATGGATAAACAAAAATATCTATCAGTACTAGCACTAAAGAAGTCTGATTTATATGTGATTGTGCCTAAACTTAGACTGTAAGCTCTAACTGAAGTTGACATAATTTAGTTTTATCAGAGAATGGTTTGGGTTGGAAGGGACCTTAAAAGTCATCTAGTCCAACCCTACTGCAATGAGCAGAGACACCTTCAAATAGATGAGGTTGCTCAGAGCCCCATCCAGCCTGACCTCAAACATTTTGAGGGGGACATCCTTTCNTTTATCAGAGAATGGTTTGGGTTGGAAGGGACCTTAAAAGTCATCTAGTCCAACCCTACTGCAATGAGCAGAGACACCTTCAAATAGATGAGGTTGCTCAGAGCCCCATCCAGCCTGACCTCAAACATTTTGAGGGGGACATCTACCACCTTTGCAGGAGCAACCCATTTGTTTCACTACCCTCATTGTATAAAAATTCGTCCCTATATCCAGTCTGCATCTACCTTTTGGCTTAAAACCATTGTCCTGTCACTGCAAAGCCTACAAAAAAATTCTATCCCTGTCTTTCTTGTAAGCTTGCTGTAAATACTGACAGGCCCCAACAAAGCCTTTCTGGGCCTACTCCTTGAGCTTGTGCAGGTCCCTCTGGATGGCATCCCATCCTTGCCATGTGCCATGGCTTGGTGTCATCTGCAGATGTGCTGAGGGTGCCCTTCATCCCTCTGTGTCATTGCTGAAGTGAAACAGTACTGTTGGGAGCTCAGGCCTCTGAGGAACAGCCCTTGGAGCGTGGGGAGGGCCTGTACGTGCTGCAAAACACAGCCATGGATGAGTCTATGCAGTTGGACCAGAAAGCTGCTAAAAAGTCTTGGGGATTTTTAATATTTGTGTGACAAACTGGCTGGTCAAGCTTAACAGTGAGGGCGAATGCTTTGATTTTTGTCACAGACATGTTTTTGGGCACTGCTGCTCCTGAAGAATGTGCCCATGCCATTACCAGCTCTGATTTGTTTTCATCCAGAATATTTTTTTTGTTTCCCTGAAATGAACATAATAAAAGAAGCAGGAATGTGACCTCAAGAGTCAAGACACAGACTCCAATGATTGTTCACTGTCTCCATCTTTTTATTAAATTTTTCTGAGGCTGCTTTTTTCCCTCTGATTTGCTGGATAAAATCCATACAAATGAAATACAAGCACAGTCAGTAAATAATAATGAAAAGGTAAATTGCTTTTACAGAGAAACCAGTGCATGTAAGACATCTTCGGGGATGATGGTAATTTTTTTTTTTTTTGCACAGATCATGAAGCTGTTAAAGTCTCTTAAAATTAATGTCTGGGTTTGTTTGACCTCTTCTGACTTTTTTGCTAATAAGGAAAATTATTTTTTTCCTTGTTGTTTTTAAATATGAGCCAGACACAAGATACAATAATGCCATGGATAAGGCTGATACTTCTGTTAATAGTATGAGATGGAAAAGTGCCTGGCTCAGTTTTCCAGATTGCAGACTGGTGCTGCAACCACCTTTGGGGCAGGAAGGTATAGATTTGTCTGTATCTGCAGCTTGGTGAGGAGGCACAGAGAAATCTCCCTGCCAGCTTCCCACCTCTTTCTGTGGACCAGGCATGGCACAGGGCTGGAAACATCTCTGTGAGGGAAGTGCCACCTGGCCTGGATCTGGCCTCACTGAATTCCAGGATGTTTCTAGTGCTCCTGTCAGTGGCAGTGACTATGTTGTGTCCTTATGGTATGGTAGTGCACAATTCACAGGCTGGTCTGTATCCAATTTTTTTCTTACCCAGATGATGTTTTGTGCACACAGCATGTCTTGGAGACCTAATTTGTAGGGTTTTAGGTTCTGAGAGAGTGTGAGCGATGAATAACCCTTAACTTCTGTGAATTGCTCTGCCTTGTGATGACTTCATGCTCTTCCACCAGTGTAACTTGGTTCATTTTACTGGAATCATGGCAGTTGTTAAGGAATCATAAAATGGTTTGGGTTGGAAGGGACCTTAATGGTCACCTGGTTCCAGCCTCCACACTTCCCATTAGACCATGCTGCTGAGGGCTCCATCCAGCCTGGCCTTGAACACTTCCAGGAATGAAGCATCCATCCAGGGGGAGGAATGGATCTCAGAAGTGAGGTTTTTAACTATACCTGGAATACATGTCCTGCCTCTGTATTTAAGGCAGTCTCATCTAGCAGCAGAGGATTGTATAAAGATTTATTGGGTTTTGTGGTCTGGTTTTTCCCCCCAGGTTACATCCTTGTGCAATGAATTGGCTGGGGAATAACTTAAAACCTTTTACAATTAACTCTTCCTTGATGCTCTTGGAGTTTTCAAGTGAAGGGAATTCTCAACAGAGCACTGCCACCCTCAGTCTGGGGCCCTGTGTCAGGCTAAGCACGCTGAAACTTTCTGCCTCTGAAGTAACTTGACATGAATCAGACCTTTTCTGGACAGCAGCAGGTTTTTGTGCATGCTTTGGTCATCAGGGCTTTCCACCTTCCTATACTTTTTGTCACGTGTTTGTTGTAACCTAGTTTTTATTTTGCTTTTTAGTGTTCTCTGGCTGTGCAATTCCGTGCCTGATATTTGAGAAATTTTGTCACTGAAGGATGATGTCTGTGTGTACTTCCAGTTTTGATTTTCTCCCATTGCTTGCCTGTGGGCTCTGTCCTCCTACCTCCATTTCATACAGCAGCACTGTCTCCTGCAATTAGTTACATAGAAGAACGATGAGATTGGCCCTGTGTTGTCCTCACTTCATCCTGGGATAATGGATTAGTCCGGATGCTTGACAGCATTGCATAAAGTGAGCGTGATGGAGTATAAACCGATGTGGGGACAGCTCTAGCACAAAACAACCCTCGCTTGGCACACTCTAATTTCCTTCCTCATGCTTCATCTTGTGCAATGGTTCCACTTAATTATTGCACTGTGGAAGTCAGTGGCCTGGGCAGGGATTAATCCTTTCCAACAATTGCAATCAAACTTCCACTCGTGCACTCGACTCCTGATGCTCCGTTCGTGCTTAGGGAAAGGGATGGGAATTCAGAAGCATGATCTCTTGTCAGCAGCAGAAATTTCTTCTTCGTCTTGTTTCAACAATAATAATGATAGTACCTGTTGGGGAGGGAGAGAAAATGTTGTTTAGGTGGTTGTCAATCCCCATTTAGCCATATGAAGAAATCAGTGACCAACTGGAAGTCCCAAACCCACCTGTTTATTTAGCTGGCCTGGCTTAGGGTAAAAGCTAAGCATATTGTCTGAGGTTTTGGGGAGGAGTTAGAGAGTGAGGGAGGGTATCTAGACTTTTAGTGTTGTTAAATTCCTCATAGGTATTAATTAGGTGCTGTTTAGGATGCATAAAAAACTTGTTACCTTAATCTTGAGGTGTCACAAGATCATTGGAAATTTTCCCTTATACCTTGAGAAAGGTAGTGCCAAAATGTAAGTCTTCAATCTTAGTAAGTTCAGAAGTAGCACAGGCTCAGACTAGCACACTAGATAACATGTGAATTAAAGACATGACTGGAAAGGGAGTGCAGTTATGGCTTTTGAAATAACTTACTGCTGCTCAGAAAATGTAGTGCTTGAGCCAAACTGCATCCTTAGTTTGCAGTGATCTCAGTATCTTTTGGAGCTGTGCAGGGCAGTTTTATGGCTGTGTCTTCATGCACCAAAGGGGCAAAATCTTGGCTTGTGTTCAAGTTTGATACGTTGTGCTCACGATTTTGAATGTGTTCTGGTCAGGATTCACCTGTGTTCCCACTTCAGGACAGGATTTACTGTGTTTCAGAATAAAAACTCTTGTCATTCTCACTTTGTCTTTCATGCCCACTCTTCCCTGGAAATCATATGCACTTGAGATAGCACTGACAACCAACAACCAAGTTATCTCAGGGCTAGGATGTCATTTTCTGTAGACATGTTGATTTCTGGTCCTTAAGTTATTTGAACAGGGTGTTTACTGCTGTATTTGCAGAGGTTTCTGAAGCACACTGAGAGGGCTGAAGTGGTTTGGCAAAAGGACTAAGATTTGTACTAAGGGCTAAGACAGAGTTAACTGTTACCCAGAGTGGCGTCACTGTCATGTTACTATATAGTGTAGAGAAAAGATTAAAGTTGGATGCATGTCTGTGCTCCCTTGTAAGTACTAACCAGCTTTAGTTAATCACTGCTATAGATGCCATCTCCAATTGCCAAAACTGAGGCATGGTGTTTGTTTAAATCACTGTTCTCATTTAGACCTTAGTGGGCTCTCCATGAGGTGTGGGTTTTATGGTCCTTGCTGGTGGCACCACCAGGAACTGTGCTGCTTTAGGGACCCTGCTACTCTCTCTGAAGTTTACTTGAAGAGCAATTTGGCTCCTCCTGGTGGAAATACATACCAGGTTTTTGCATGGAGTTTGAGTTTGAACTGGCTAAGTCACAGTAAATTTATATTCTAGAAATCCAGTTTAGGAAACCAGCCAAGTCCAGGCTTATTGTCAAAAAGATAAATATTTGCTTGAATCTGTACTGTCCAGATTTGCTGAAGTGGCTTAAGTGGGACCTTAAACTGCATTAAACTTTGCTTGAGATAGTTTGTCATGTGGCAAGGCAAATAAAGCTAAAATTAAATTGGGCAAAGATGGAATCTGTGTAAATAGACCCACTACTGAGGCTTGCACTATGTTGCATTTTGGGCATTTTGGGCTCCTCTGCATAGGTTTTCCTTCCTCACAGCAAGGTATGTTGGTCCTGCCAATTTTTGGGCCTTGTTGCTTTCTTTGGGATTTTCCATCTTTAAGGCAGACTTCCTCTTCTTGTCTGCTCTTATGTACTGGCTGTTTGTGGAGCATCTTTTCCTATAGACTTTAGAAAAGATCAGTAACAGATAAAGAATAATGTTGCTTGTATTACGTCACTGTGGTCCTTTAAGGAGATGGACTCTGTAGGGAGTAAAACTCTCAGCCATTAAGCAAATTGCTGTTTGAATTGGTTGTGACCCAGAGACAAAGCAGAAGAAATACATCCCAGGATGCGACAGGAGAAGTGCTGTCAAGAGAATGCCCTTGATAGCCCTGAAATTATTTTCACGGGCATGTGATGACAATTCCAGCAGACCTTGCTGCAGCTTACAGAATTCCCTTAGGCAGTGTCTCCAAAGCTCTCTAATTGTGTGCATCTGTGTGTGTGTCCTGAAACAAAAGTGGATATTTCATACTATTCTCTTAGCAGAAAGGTAAACTCTTAAGGATACTGTTTCAATTCAGTGCTAACAGCAAATATGTAAAGAGAGTGAGGGTCAACAGTGTTTGAAGCAGTTGAATTTCCAGGTTTGGCTTCTCACATCTCCTGGGTGTGTGTGTCAAGATTTAAAAAAAGGAGTGGTTTGTCTTTCATGCTTCAAGTACAGCATAATTATATCCTTTTTCAAGGTGCTTCAAATAACCCCTTAGCTATAATATGACTAACATAAAATAACAATAAGGGAAAAAATCCCCAAAGCTTGAGACCCCAAACACCCACAGCACTGGGCTGCACTGTAGCATCAAGGTTTCAACATGAAATAAAATTAGAAGCACCCTGATCTTGCAAAAGTTGAATATCTAATTTTAAATCGTTCTGTAGTTGCTGTCATATAATTTACCCCAACTCCTGGCAGCACTGACAAGTGTGGCAGTAAAGTAAGTATTGCATCATAAATTTTATGTAACCAATGGAAAGATGAAGCTGTCTGTCAAAGCTGGCTGTAAAGCCAAGGGTAGGGCCCACTATATGGGCAGAAAGCCACTGTGCAGGAGGCTTTTAGCCAAAAATGTCCTTGAGCTGTAGCCAGAAAACTGGGAAATTCAGTCCCTGCAGGCAGCTCCTTGAAAGGAATAATCCTGTCTGCTTTGAGCAAACGATGGGGGAATTGTTCAGGATGAACAGGAGTCAGGCAGGCCAGATTTTTGTGGGTGTATGACACTGGATCTCAGTCTCACAGGTGTTTTCCCACTGCCTGAATGCTGCAAGAACATGTGTACAGTTGCAATGCACTGTGTCAGTACTCCCATCTCGCTGGGGTAGCATTGGTAGGGAAAAAAGGTTCAACTCAAACCAGTTCATGGTACAGTAGCCTCATATCTCCAGACAGCTTTGGAGCAGTCATTGCATCTGTGAAAATTTTGGCAAACTTTTCCTTCACATTTTGAATTTTCACAGGGAGGAGGACAATTTTGGTTTTGGTTTGGTGGGGGGAAAAGCAGGCTCAGATTAGAGTGGGGACAGGTTGGATGAATACTGCTGCCTCTTTTTTTTTGTAGCCGGAATTATGTTCTAGAGACTCAGAGCTCTGGGTTCTTTTGAGGGGACAAGAGGTTTAATTGATGGAGATGGCACTTGGACGAAATCCTTTCCTTGCAATATAATTATATACTCCTTAAAGTGCCTTTTCTTTTTGATGTGAAATTATAAAAGGAAGGCAGGTTAGCTCAGCTTTCTGCAGCTTTGCACGCACCATTTTTTCCTTAAACAAGGCAGCACCTGCTCTCTGAGACACATTGGAGGGCTTTCTGCGCCTGAAATCACAGGGCAGGAGGCTGATGAAGAGCTGCTATTCAGCACAGTTGGTCCCTGCTGCTTTTGCATCCCCTGCAATCAAACTGGAGGGAGCTGGTGTATCACAGCACACGCAGCTAGGTGCCAGCACCAGCTCACGTTTGCGTTTGCCTAACACGTGTCTTCCTCGGCAGTGCCCAAAGCAGCAGCAGCTCGGCTCTGCGGTGCACTATTTGCATACTCTAACGAGATGGGCTATAATTGGCCTTCATTGATTTTGTCTTCATTGAGCTAAAATAGAGTCGGAGCTTCTTAGGCAAGAAGAGTTGATTGATTTGTGGTGGGATTCAGGACTATTCAGTTGAAGGAATAATTAATTATGTTCTTATTTAGTAATTGTCAGGGTCTAAGTTTACTCTTACCTTTCAAGTAGACACTGCTAAATTTGCTCTCTAGACTGTCTCTCTCCTTTTAAAAGCTGGGATAAGTTGACAACATACAGAAGACAGTTCACAGGAAACACTCAAGTTGTTTCCTTCTCTGTCCCTTCATCATCACTTCTTTTTCTCCCTGCATTTCCTCCCTACTTATCCATATGCATGACATTCTTCTTTCTGGGTGTTAATTGATCAGCTTCATTCTCTGGCAATTTTCTTTTAAACAATTACAAGAAATTTTTAGACAAAAAGTTGGAAAACAAAAATATTTGTGTACTGCAGAAAATTTGAATGGTAACCTGCTGTTAAGACACTTAAGACAATTTTTTGCTGTTTTTGTTCTAATTGAAGCTCTTGCCAAAAAGGAATGTTTTCTTGTATTAAACAAATACACCTGTGTAGCTCAGGAGCTGGGGTGTGTTGATTGGGTGCTATTACACACTCATAAACTTGAAACACTGGCTAAGTGTGGGAGTGAGTTATGGTCTGGCTGAAACTGGAAGGGTACTCGTCCTTCCTTGTGCTTTTCTTATGAAGTATCCATTTAATTAAACATTAGCACTGTGTGAGCAGACAGTGCTGTATAGCAGATTTTATGAGCTGTTTCTGTAGAGTTGAAAGCAAGGTTATGATAACTACATAGAGCAAGGTTAGCATTGGCACAGGTCTAACAAAGATGAGGTTTAATACATTTTTTTCCTCTTGTTATCTTGTGCTTGCAGCATAACATGGTGGCAATGTTTGCTAGTGCTTTTCAAGTGGGGGAATCTTATTACAAATATAATGTTAAATGCTAATGAATTGAGTCCAAGCAGTTTCTGTGCTGCTGCCAGGAATGCAGTTTTCAGTAAATACCTTGCACCCAGCAAGCAGATGACAAAGGAACTCCCTGGGCAAACAACAACCAAAGGCAAGAGATCATTCTTTGTAACAAATTAGTTCTTAAATAGAAGGGTCTTCCACCAGCTTCACCGGATGAAGCCTCCTGACTCAATGAGTGCACTGAAGTGGACACAATTGCCAATAAGAAGTAGGACACAACCCTTGAATGGCCTCGAGTCCTCTGTGGTATGTGAGTTGTAGGGGTGAGAAAACCAGAAGAGAAAAGGACTGAAAAAATTATAGGGGCTGAAGTGGCCACTTGGCCACTGGCTCCGAGTAAAATTCCAACAGTTCCAGCCTTTGCTGGGCAGGTGAAGCAAAAGCAGGGAGGCTGATTCCTGCCCACCTCACTGCCTGCTGTGCTGGAAGAGAAGCAGCACTGCTGCAAATGTTGTGTCTAAAACACACATGGGAGGTACAGTTTTTCAGAGAGAAGGTGCCTCTAGACCCTTAGTTTGGAGGTTGTCCAGAGGGATGCAGTTTGCTCTGGAGATGCTACGTGTTTGTATGAGAGTTGGCGGAAACACTATGGAAACTGTGATGGAAAACCTGCAAAATTCCTTTTCTAATGCGCTTTGAAGGAAAGAATTTAATTTGGAAAGAACTTAGCAAAAATGCCATGTTAGAACTCAGCTGTGTTAAGATTTCTCCTTTCTTCCTGTTTAATTTCAAAGGAAAAGCAGGAGAAATGCTTCAATACACAGAAAAATTTTCCCAGTCATCAGTTTCCTACAAAAAAAAACAAAACAAAGAAAGTAGATTCTGAGGTTTTGTCTTCCATTTTGGATGAAAGATGGGGGTTTTTTTGCATGGAATATCTCTTATTTAGAAAAGGTGGAGATTATTTCTTTGAGAATTACCATTCCTATTGATTTGTTTCCCAGATGTGAGCAACCATCTTTAGTCCTACTGTACTGAAGGAGCTCCCACAGAGAGGGAAAGAACTGGAAGCAAGGTTCTTGAAAGTGATGTCTGAGTGGACTTGGAATGCCATTGTACATCTGAGAAGTTTCCCAAACTGTGATAAAGTCACAGCTAGATAACAGCTGCACTGGATCTGAGGCACTTAGTAGCTGTGTGAGTTCTCCTGGGTACTGGTTGGGTGAGCAGCCATCTCTGGGTACCATATAAACCCCTTGTCCAAGCCCTACTGCCCCTGCACATCTGTGAGCTGAAAACCTCTTACTTCCTTGCTTGCTGTCTCACTTATTGGTTAAATCATCTTTGACCACAGTTGCTGCTGATGGACTGCACATATACAAACCTCACCTCTCTCCCAACCCTGATGTCTGCCTTGCCCTGGCACGAAAAGTCCCAGACCCTCTGGCTGTTTTTTGGCCTGTGCAGCAACTTCCATGTTAGGAACTGTGCTTTGACTGGGAAACAAGGTTATGTGGGAGGCCTTGGAGATTGGAGTTGGAAAGAGGTTTAGGGGGCAAGACAAAGTAGGAGAAACAGCTGTGTGATCTTACAGAGGTAAATCAAAGTCAGTGCTGGCCAAGTCAGTTCCTTTGACTTGGACACTCACATTACCTCATCTCAGTTATTCTCTTTTTGGCAGTCACTTTTCTCTAAATAATGGTTTATATTACTCTGGATGGTCCTGTTTTGAGAGCTTAGTCACAGGCTTCATAATTTCCACAGAGTTGTTTTTTTCTTTTCTCTTTTCTACGGACCTGTTTTAAGAAGCAGAGATGCAGCATTGTACCTTTTTTTGTTTTTTTGGGGGGTTTTGTGTTGGTTTGTTTTTTTTTTTTTTTTTTGGTTTTTTTTTTTTCCAGGGGGGGTTTTTTTGTGTGTGTTTTTTTTGTTTGGGGTTTTGTTTTTTTGGTGTTTCCCCCCCCCCCCATAGAATCTTCCTCCGTAAAGTTGAGATGGTTCATTGTAAGATTCCTTTTTGCTATAAAAGTGAATGGGTGCACCATAGCACAAGACAATTAGCATCACTTTGTGTCTGAAGGTTTTCTAGTAAGGAATGAACTTGCATGTGTGCCTCCTGGGACTTGTGTGATTTGTGCTGCCATCTTGCTATTTGTTCTGTGTCAGAGTTCACCCATCATTTCAGAGCAAGGAAGGCAGGAGCTGTGGGGTATTTTGCATATGTGCTTTCTAGCTTTCATATACCAGCAGCCTGAAGGCTCCTGCCTTATTTAGTTTACTGAAGGTAGCTTTCTTCACTGCATGTGCATCTCTTGGATTGGATTCTTACATATTTCTGCCTTGGGACAGAGGTAACATTTAGGGCAGACCCAGTGCTTTGTAAAGGTTACCTGGTTTTGTCGCTTTTGTAAAATGAATCTGAATTCCAAGTGCTCAGTATGGATTTTTCCTTTGCTTTCAGGGAAAGCACTGATTAAATATGTGTTTGCAGGCCTTTCAAATTTCATGTATTTAAGGTGGACCAGAGCTTCAAACACTTGTCATTTCTACTAGACTGATTGCCTTGGAAAATGAAGAATTTTCTGTGCTGATATGCTCTGGGTAATGAATGATCAGCTTAGAAGAGGATGAGTACCTTGGGGGTTGTAAGGATTATTGGACTGTCTACCCTGGAGCTTCAGCTATTGAATAGTAAAGATAATGAATGATTAATTGATCTCATACTTTGTACTTAACTTAATTGTTAGTAGTGCTTTGGCCGCACAGACAACTTAGAAAATATACTCATTCTGAGTCAAAAATTAAAAAAAAAGTGAAGGGTCAAAAAAAAAGACAAGGAAGCAGAAAGTGCGACCTCACTGGCCCACACAATTGCTGTGGGCAAAATATGAGTAAGGGGGAGAGCTGAGAAAGGAGTTTACAGCAGGAATCCTCCTGGCTAGGAAGATGTGGAAACTGTCCTGAGAGAAGAGCTTCTCCCTTTTTTTTTTTTTCCTCTTTTCAGAAAAATGCAGAACTATGATAAATATCTGAAATTTCCCTCTCACATAACATTGCTGTACCAGCCTCTGTCTAGAAAGAGGCTGACCTAGGTGTCTCTTCTGGGTATCTGCTCCTTTACAAATGAATTTATTGCAGTGAGCTGCAGCTGCTTGTTACTGCTGTTGTGTTATTTCCTCTTCCTGCCATTACTGCTCAGGTGTTCTCTGCCCTTGGTGGATTATTAAGGCCTATACTCCTGTGTTTCGAGGGATGAGTTACAGAAATAAGTGGTTATTAAAAGAGGCAATTTGCTACAATAAGTCCATGTTAGAAACAAAGTTAGTTCCTGTTAGCGTTGCCTTTGTATTTTTAACCAGTAAATCCCTATTTTCCACCACTGTTTGTGTGGTATGTAAAATAACTTGCCAGGTCTAAAGGGAGCACTGGCAGCTGTGCAGCTCTAATCTTGTGTGCAACAAGGGAGAGTCACAATCACACTTTGTCTAACAGTCTGCCAGAAACCATCACACATTCATTTCACAAAGTGGAAGGAAAAAGCTCTGCAACTCCTTACGTAAACCAGGGAACAAGCTGTAGAGCTACATTGTCTTCCTTCCTTCCTGATGGAAGGAGAAAGGATCCTATAATACCTTGCATCAGAATAAGATGCTGGATAGGTGCTTTCTGAGTTGTTTCACCTCATCATCTTGCCAGGTGAAACTTCATATTGATGGAGGTGATAACAGTAATGGTTAGAATTGTTCCTCTTGTGGAAATTTCCGGCTAGTTTGGAAAAAGGCTGAAATAAAGATAGTAAAATTGCACTTGGAAATGGTTGGATGGATGGAGTGTGGACTCGCCAATACTCCTGCAGCAATATTTGTGACCAGAGTAGTGACCTGGGAGAAAATTGCTGGAGCAAAGAAGTAAAGCTTTCAACCAGATTTCAAAAAGGACAGACTGTCATTAGTGGGCCAGAGATGTGAAATCCTGCCAGTGGGAAGATATGTCAGTTTTCTAATGTGCTGTTTCTGCTATTGCAACTTAGAAATAATTGCCAATGTAAGAGTGGAAACAGATACAAATGAGTATGTTATGGTGTGAGCAAATGGAGGTTATGTTAATTGTGGTATGAAGAGTCCATGTATGTTAATAATGATCAAATTTAATTGCTCATTAATAATAATCGTAAGTAATATTGATCTCTACAGCACTTTCCACCTAGATGCTCCAAAATGTTTTATGGATATTTGAAAATCACTGCAAGACAAGTTAAGAAATTTTGTGTAGCATAGGCAGTGGTGGTGGGGGTGGAAATGAAACCTGAGGTCATAATGACTCAAAAAATTTCAGTGAACAAAGCCAAGCTGTCCCGAGAAGAACTAAGATTTCTGGATTTGGTCTGGTGTAGGACTCTACATGTTCACTGGTGTTGCTAGAAAGTGGATCTGCCCCAAGTTACCCCAAGTTGCAGTTGGAGGACTGCAACAAAACTTAGTAGCTCTGTACAAATACTTCTGCTGCTCAGGAGTAACTTCCTCTTTATACCAACTCTGGCATGTGAGATGCACTCAGAAGATAGTGAGTGTTGTGTATTTCCTAGCAATAATGTGTGAAAAATCTTTTAGGTTGGTTTTGTGATTTGTTTCTACTTCAATTAACTTTTTTAACTGCATGTCTTGTCTCATAAAATGATGAACGCTTTCCAATTTATTGAAACAGTGGTTCTATAAAAGAACAATATGCTTGAGCAACTCTTTGTACTGGTACATCATCATCAGCCTTAGTAATGAGTGGGAGAGAGACAGGGCTGGTTTTGGTTCCATTGAAAACATTTGTAGATTTTATCTGGAACAGATTTTATTAAAATTGCAACAAAGTTTATGGAGCCCAATATACGCTTCATTAAGGGAACATTACCTTACAATTATGATTAATTAGATTAAACTTATGAAAGTGTGTTATTTGTTCAAATCAAAAGGGTGGCAGGGAAGAATGATGGATGATGAAAGAGTGTGATAAATGAAGAAAGCAGCTGAACTAAATTGAATGTGTATTCATCCGTTTTCACTTCATAACTAATGATAAATTGAGCATGTCACATTTAACAATACATGTCTGAGCTTAAGCACAGTCCCAGCTCCTGTAGTCTAATGTCTTTTGTCAGGTAGCTGCATTCAGGGGACGTGATATTTTGTTTGGAGAAACCTATGCAGTTCATTATCTATCTGTCCCTGCAGCTAAAATCACAAATGAAAGCTCTTGATCTCTCTTGAAATGAAATCACGGAAGTCTCAATTAGGATGGAGTTGTCTAGGAAGGAGAATCTGACTGTGAAGTGTTAATTTGACTCGAAAAGCCAGTGATGTATTGAAAATTGTGTGTTGTTGACAAGAATACATTTTGGGATAATTGCAAACTTGAACAAGCCTGTGAGGTCAGAGTGTAACTCACAGGCTCAGTCACTTGTGCAGCCATATGACAAAGATGCCATTCAGCTCCAGCTGGAATGTCTGAATTTGACCTGAAGGACTCAGGGATTTCTGGCAGTGCCTGGGTGGCTTGGGATGGTTTTGCAGGCTTCTCAAACTGCACCACATTTTCTGATGGTCAACCTAGAAAGCAGTCTTTCCAATGGGGATGAGTGTTTCTGCTTGTATTCTTGTTCTAATAGCTGTGAAGCAGGATGACAGTAACAGGTGTGGAATGGGGAGAGGATTTAAGTTTTGTTATCATCTAAACCAAAAAGGAAAATCTTTTGTTCTGGGATCAATAAAATCTTTGATCAACACTTCATACCAGAAATGAAGTTTTAGCTGACTTCATGGTTCCATTCCTGATCCAAAACTATTCACACGTGTTGAGCCTAACTGAGTGATGACAAACTGAGATGCTGAACTACACCATGGATGAATTTTGGGCATGAGATGTTTAGCATTTCCAGGAATAGTTCAGCTGTGGTCCTGCAAATCCTTGTGTGCTGTAGACTAAAGAGTGAGGAAAAAGTTGTGTAGTTGTAAGGAGTAATAGGAAGCAACTGCAGAAGAGCTGAATGCATGAAATGATGGCTGTGGTCCTCCAAAACTGAAATGGAAGAAAGTCCTGCATCTTTTAAGAGCACTGGGCATAAAGGGATGTCCTGTAAACAGATAACAAATAGAACCAGGGAGCTAAGCATAAGCAGAAATATAATCTACAGGGGTAATCAAAGAACATAGGGAAAGAACAGTCTCTTGCACTTCCCAGGTGTTAAGGAGGGGATTCCTTGTTGCTTTAGCACAGGAGCAGAGACCCTTTTGTTTCTTGTGCTGTTCCTCAAATGTTCTCTGTCCCTTTCTTGAAATCAAGTCTCTTGACATGCCAGCTGCACTCCTTGTCCCTTGAGCACCCTGTGCAGTTTCAATGACAGTTATGTTTTTGAGCTTCTAAGTCAGGAGTGGACCAAACTTTGACCCTCTAAAGTGCTGCCTGTAAGACTGGATATTAAACAGGTTCTGGACAATTACAGGAATTTAAGAGTTAATGATATTTAACTTTGCCAGCCACTCTAAATTTAATGACAGAAGGAAAGGAGTTAATGTGTGTAGAAGTTTGTTGTTTTTTGTTTTTTTTTTAAAAGACTACAAAGTAAAGGGAAGAAAACTACAATGTTAAACTTTTCAACCAGTTTTATGAATACCATCCTTCCCCCCTACACTGATACCAGTGCTTTAAATGGCTGTAGTATTGTTTAGTCCTGGCCTTGTGTGGCTGAATGCTTTGTGCTTATGTGCCAAACATCACACCTGGATAGGATGGATGTGAGGGAACTTCTGTGAAGTTGTCTGCTTTTCCTTTATCTGTTTCTCAGGAATGCTGTAAACTGTTTTAGTCTATTTGACTGAGGAGTGCAATGGAGTATTTCTTAGTGTGTAAAGAAGTAATTTATTTACACCTGTAACCACCATCCATAAAACCAGAAATGCAGTTCATTGAACTACTCAAGTGCTATCCTTTGGGAAGACTGTGGTAACAGATGGCATAGAATTGTCTCTAGCAGTGAGGTTATTAGGAGCAAGATTCTGTTTAAGTGATGGAATTTGTAGTGAAATTTAATTCTTCGGCTCAATTGTACAGTTATTGGCAAGAAAAGTTTAAGGAATGTAATGGAAGTCCTACAAAAATTAGCAGTTTTACTTATCCCTCATTCCATGAAAGTGGTTGAGTAGGTTTTTTATGTAGCAGACACACAAAGACCTCAACTCTGTGCTTATCCCTGGCTGTTATGTTTCTCAAACAATAGTTTGTAGTTGCCACAGAGATGTTTCTGACTCTGACCTGGTTGATTGATGTGGGTTTGATTGAGAAATAGTCTATGATGTGAAGATATTTAAGACCTTAAGAGCTGGAGGGAAGTGGACCATGTGGATTGTTTTAGAAATCTAAAACTTCAGAATCTCAATACATTTGGATTGTTGTGATGAGGCTAGGTTTGAGTGAGAAAGGAGGGTTTGAGGTGCTAGGCTTCTCTTTGGAATATTCTTACAGGCTCTGAGGCACTTAATGTATCTCTGCATTGCTATCAATGCAAGCCCCTTCCCTGTGAGCATTGCTCTGCTTAAGTTGTTGCCTTTTTTTTTTTTATATAATTTTACTTCGGTAACATTGGTATTTNNNTGACTGAATGAGGTGAGAAGGACTCTTCTGGAGGAAATGCTGCCCATGGTTCATTCTTTTGTTGTGCCACCACATGGGGTGGCTCAGTTGGAGACTTCTTGAAAGGACTTGGCTCCAGGTACTTTCTGATTTCTGCAAGGCTTTGCACCGTGAGCTCCTACAAAACAGAGGTCCTGGAAGTGACTTCCTTCTTACAAAATAGCCCTTTACCTTTAAAAAGGCACATAGGCCACCCTTCCCCCACGGTTGGGTAGAAGGAGAAGGCACAGAGGAGACACGGGTGTAGAAATCATTAAA
>WEIV01011476.1:59690-67142 GCA_013390005.1 Calyptomena viridis | reverse complement strand
ACCAGCTTTGTGCAGAAGGGTTCTGAAAATTGGTAAAAAATGTTTGTGCTGAAGGTTAGAGGATGAAGGGGGAAAACTAACATACCTAAAACACACAGAAAAAAGTACCAGGTGTGAGTTTTTACCAGGTCTCATTCCAAGGTCTTTGAATACTTCAAAAAGTGCTGGGGGCAGATTCCAGTTGCTTAAATATTATTGTGCTNTGAGACACACAGGGATGTAAATGTGAGACCAGAAAGCATCCAGTTGGCCCTTGATGATGCTTTGTAAAGAAATTCAGGAACCTGCAAGCTGATGTCACAGGTACCACCTTTCCTTGGGTATGGCAGAGACTCTTAAATGCTCTCTGAATGCCTGGAGAAGGGAGGTGCCTTGAAAGGACAGTGGGGTGAACATGTGTATCCATGCCTGGGGTAAAAACACTCTTGAAACAATAAATTCTGTAGCCTGAATATGTCAAATAGCAGAAGAGAGAGATTTTAGATAGATTTTTTGTTTGTTTGTTTGTTTTTTGGTCAGTGTGACCTAAGTTATAGTATATATTATATGGGAAACTTTATATATGCTAGATGATCTAATTACAGGTGGGTGATACACTGCATATCCTATGTAGCATTTTATATGCACTGGATTGTACACAATAGCTTCCTCTACTGTGTGCTCTGAGATCTTTTTTCAAATTATGTCTTGCATATGTATCAGAANATGTGAGTATGTGCATGTGCACACAAAGAATTCAACAGGTTGTTCTCAGAGCTACTAAACTAGTACTCTGCAATACTGCTGGATTCTCATAATCTGCTCCCTTCTGCCTCACCCCACCCTGGTGCTGGATGCTGGTGATAAAGAAAATGGTTTGCAGATTTCTGTTGGAATCAGAAAGGAATCTAAGCTTTACTGGAAAATCAATTATGTAGTAGGCAAAGTACCCCATAATGTTCAGCAAAAAAATATGCTAATATCCAGGTCAGTACATTGGAAAACACATTTATCATGATTTCCATGATAGCCTCAGCCCAGTGTGTCACAAGAACAACCTCTGAACTTTCTTGAACCAAACAGTCAAATAGAAAACTCTGCCTACTTAGCATTTTAAAGATTTGCTTCTCTTCTGAGCCTTGAACTGGAAGCTTCATAAAACGGGCATTTTAGTCTCCCCAAAGAGGTTTTAATAAACATTTACTGCACAGAAGATTTTCTGTTGCCTGACTCTTCTTTGACTCAGCCCTAAAAAAGGGCTTCGTAGGGGTTCCCAAATTTCTTTTACCAGTGTTTTGTCTCATGAAACACTGACTATAAAATGTAATTAAATATACAGAGCATTAAATGTATGTGCTATCAAATTACCATTTCTGCCAGTCAGTAAGTTTCCATTAAACATCTGCTTCTTTGTTGTTTGGTATTTCACACTTCTATTCCAGATTATCATGGAGAAGCTACTTATGGTCTCAGCAGTGTTGTGCTGTACAAATACAAAGATAGTTAGAGAGAGTCCTTTCTCTGAGCTATTTACAACCCAGAAAACATGTGTACACACCTGAGCAAGTGGCTGTGTGGTGGCTGTGTGAGAAAATGATAAATGGCTTCACATCGCTCAAAACTAATTTTTACCTTTCCATGAAGAAAATGTACCACAAATGTATTATGGTGAACGGGACAGGTTAAAGAGCCAAGGTTATCTTCTCTGGTGAAACAAACCTCTGCATCCTTCTTCTTCAGAATATGGGCTACTGAAAAGAGTCACATATACTGAAAGAGACCTGGGGTTTCACCTAGCTGCCTGTGTCCCAGTCATCCCCATGTGTATCCATTCCCCACTGGTCTTTTTCTGCATGGGGTGCAAGCAGAAATTGTCTTTGTTAAGTAGTTACAGAGTTTCCAGCAGAATATCTGAAATTAACGAGGGAGAGAATGTGGCATCCAATTTGGAATGACTTGTTCTCTCAATTTTAAGAAAAAGTATTAGTGTTGTTAGGCCTTGCTAGTCTTAATTCAAATTGTTATGAAAACCAAAAAGTACTGGGACACACGTGCACCTGCATATTCCTTCACTAAAAAAGACAGAGGTTTTCTCCCCTTTACTACCATGATTTTTGCCTGGTTACATTCCAGAAATGACCTCAGAAACTGTAGAAAAACAGGTCAGAAGGGACCATTGAAAGCAGTCCTGTGCATTCCTCTGCTCCAAGTGATACTTCCGTCATTCCCAATGGATTTTGGTTCAGTTAGAGTTTAAAGATGTCCCTTTCTGGAGGCTTTGCAGACTGTCCAGACAATCTCTTGGAGGGCTTCATCATCCTTCCCATTAGAAAGCTTTTTCATGTCTAATCTTTTTTTTTTTTTTTCCTCCCCCCACAGTTTACGGACATTCATTCTTGGCTTCTCCACTGTGAATATGGAGAACAAACTTCCTGCTTTCCTTTCCTGCTTGCAGCAAAATTTTAGTGTATTTTATGACTGTTAGGTTTCACATCTAGTTTAGCTTTCTTAGCCTGAACAATACCAACTCTTTTGCAGTTGATGGTTTTCTCTCTATCATTTCCCTATGTGTCTTGTAAGGCTTATTGATTCATCCTCGTGATATTCTTTTCTGCAACAATAAACTTGGTTTCATAGTATTTTTTATCCACTTTTAATCATGCTTAAGCATGCAGAGAATACAGTGTATCTCTTTCCATAGTCAGAAAAGCCAGTGTTATCAGCTTTCAATAAAGAACAGAGCTTACCACAGCCTCATCAATGTACTTGGCTAATGGAATCTTGTGACTTTGTTACTGTTGATGGACAGAGGCAGAGTTTGCATGGATGAAAGGAAAATACTGCAGATACTTTATTACTAATTGTGATGTTGAAAATATTCTACAGCTGGTAGGGAAGTGCTTTGGTGGAAGTCTATACATTTTTATTTTTGTCATGAATTAGAATGGACTATTTCCAGACCTATCAGTGAAAGGAAACAACATGAGGCCTAAAAAGATGATCTACTTAAAATCAATTTGGAATGAATTTCAATGTATGGGTGCAACAGTGTCATTAAGAGTGTGTTACTGCCGGTGTGGTTTTCTTGGACAGATGAGGTGGCAAACACTTGCCCAAAAGTGGGCCTAAGGCTTATCATGGTCAGGGGAAAATGGGAACAGAAAACTCTATCTCTCACTGCTTTTTGTTTTTCAGTAAAAAAGATGATCTCTGTTCAGAATTTATTTTAAGTCTTGGAAGAAATAACAGCATAGCACTGTGTATTGATGTGAGATGCTGGAAGGTGACACTCACAGGCATAATGCACTTGTCATAAAGCAAGCTAATTGTATGTGAGAGCAGTCAGAATCATAAAATATGCCATATTTTTTTGATATGTAGCAAGAACACAGCTATAAGTGACAGCCTTGAGCTTATAGTCAAAGCTTATGTAAGGACATCCTTGTCAAAAACTAATAATGAGCCGTGTTCATTGCTCTGTTTTATATGGTTGTACAAAATGTGACTTTTTTCAGCTCACGTGTTAAGCTCAAATCTTTTCCCACTGGTCTGAAGGGAGAATGGATAAGTAATTTTTTTATAATCAAGTTAAATACCAGCCATGTCTTCAGATTCTGCAACCACCTCTGATTGATTGAGTTATTTCCTGGACAGTCACTAAACAAAGCTGCATGTCAATGCCCAAGGGATATGAGCACTTTTAAGCATTCTTTACATGTCTAGCAAAAAATCTTAACTGTAGCAGCAGTCTTGGGGGAAATCTTCATTACTTTTCAATTAAGCAGCATGCTTATGGATTCAGGAACCCTTGAGGGAGAAGTTGAGCTCAGACTGTAGCTCTCAGGGGATCATACTGGGAGAGTTTATCCCTAGAACTGTGTATGTTTTGGGGAAGGATCCTAAAGATGTGATTTATTGTCTGGAAGGCACAGGGTGGCGAGAAATGCCTTGAGAATTAGTTTTAGCTGATATTCTGCTGACTGATAGGAACAGGAACTGCAGAAAAAAGTTGCTGGTTGTTATAATCTCCCACTTGTTGTGAAAAAGTCATTATTTCTTTGAGCTTGTGGTCCCATTAACTCTTGTTCTGGTCCTATCTCCAGGTTTCTTAGAATCCAATATGATTCCATGGTTTTCAGAAATCTTTTAGCTTCCCATCCTCCTTGAAAAGTGATTCTTTCAAAGATGGGTGGCATTACAGTGGCAAGATTTCTAGAAACAAGACTGGATCCCCAAAGAATTGTTGGGTGCCTCCCAGTAAATCTGGAAGTTGACCATGCTCTGAGTTGGTTAGGGAGAATGATCTACACATGGGGAGATATTTATTGTAATGTCATTGTGGAAGAAGAGTGGAAATAATGCCCCTGAACCCAAATGTGGCCATTGCAAAGTACAGATAATGGAAGTTTTTATGAGGCCCTCCATAATGACTGGCTTTTGAGAATATCCACCAGGTATTGGTGCAACCACAGCAAGAAAAAAGTGCCATCTCATAGCAAGCAATGAGAGATACACATTCAGGCTGTCTAACCACTACTAAGCTGTTGCCAAGACTTGATAACCTCCTGGAAGCCAATCTGACTCCTTTCCTGTAAGGCACTCTTGCAACAGTTTGGGAAAGAGACCCTTGGGTGATGCACTGGCTGCCTGTGCCTCCCCAGCAGGACAGAGGGCATTCTGAACAGTATGGCACAGTTGTGTGCTGTGTTCAGGTGGGTTATAATGGCCACAGAGGCAAGATAACAGTGTCATTATCCTGTTTTGTTGTAGCATGATTCCTTTAGTTTGTAGGTATTATTGGAATAATGGTTTTTATCATCTCAGTTTGCAGTGGCCTACTTGGATAATGAGACCTGTGTGATCCTGGATCACTGATTGAAAGGCAGTTGTCCTGCAGCTTCTGTGAGAGGTTTCTCTACATAAACTGAATAAAGGGCAAAAATGGAGTAAATGAAGACCATACATGGTATATCTGCTGAATGTCAGAATGGGATGATCTGCCACAGATATATGAGTGGTATAGATGCCTCACGGAGGGACAAATAGGGAAAAAATAGTAGCCAAAGCACTACCTGTTCAGCTGCATGATAAATAATATCTCAGATAATATCCTCTGTGTAACAGAAAAAAGTTCACATTGGCTTCATTGACCACACAAAACTAAATGCTTTAAAGGTTAAGGAACAACTATTAAAAATGTGAGATATCTTCAATTTATATTTCAGAACTTTATACCCATTATAAAACTGAAGATATTTTATAATTATGCTAACAACAATTAATTAACTTAACATCAAGAACTCCAGAATGATTGAATTAACAGTAAAATCATGATAAGGCTCCAGTTCATCTTAAAGTTTTAGCAAATAATTTATTATCCAGCAAATGCTTAGACTTAATAACATGTTTTAAGAGTCACTATTTTTCTTCCTTTACATGAGTTCCAGTCCCAGCCTTGAAGTCCAAGCTGAACTACCATCTCCTGTGCAGTGCTCTGCTGAATTCAGCAAAGCTCTGCTGGAGACTCAGAGTCTGTTTGTTTGGAGTTGGTCTCAAAACCGCGTCTGTGACTGCTGGGGAAAAAGAACATCCCTTTTGTTTCTACATCACAACTTCACACAATGCAATGCATATTTTAAATGATATTGAGCTAAACTACCTTGAACAAAAGCAGCGACCCTGATGAGCCTTTGCTTGCCACTGAGGCTGTCGGCAACTCATACTTAGACCGAGTGATTAGAGCATGGCATGAATGTGATTGTGTGGTTTCTGCTCAAATATAGCCAGGAAAGCCAGAAAGCACGTGGTGAATTGTCCTGTTGGACTATCCTGATTTTAATTTTTCCAGCTCCATGACATCGATGGCAGTGTAAAGAGCCTTGTAATGAAAATGGGCTCACCACCAGTGAAAACCACCCTAGAATTGTATCACTTCCAAGGGGAAGTGGTTTGATCCCTCCACCTCCCCGCCTGTTTTCTGCAACTACAGTTCTTTGGGTGTAGAAGTCATTTTGGGTTGCTGCTGTCAGAACTGCAGGGGTGGAACAAGCAGTTCCTTTAACAGGAGAGCTGATAAAGTCTGGCTCTGTGTGGGTCTGTCTCACAAGAATGTGCTTCTGTGTGGAGTCTCTGAAAGGAGTCCAAGAGCATTTGTGTCCCTGATGGTGAGTTTATGTTGCAGCTTTGATCTCTGCTGGGGCACTGACAGAGACTTGCTCTCTCTCTCTTCTCTCCAGCCACCCATTTTCCTAAGGTTGTGGGAATTCTGTATTGTGGGGAGCTCTGTCTCCCGTTGGAATTGCTCAGAATGGGTTCTGGTTTGAAAAGTTGTTGGGGAGGGACATGAAGACAAACAGATAACATGATTGCAAGTTTGTTTCTTCAGGAAAAAAGTTAATTAATAGTCATAACCAAAAGTAGTATTTTTACACCAAAAAAAAATATCCTGTGTATAGTGCAAGCTTTAATACAAGAAAGAACCAGGCTCAAAATCACTTGTGGAGTAGTCAAGCTTAAAAAAACCCTTTTAAAATATTAATGTATTTGAAATCTAAGTGCAGAACATAAAGCTACAATATCATCTTACTGTCTCCTTTTTTGTTCTGGGATTTGTGCAGTGAATTCAGATACGATTTACATAACCATAAATAAGGGATAAACTTTTCCTTTAACTCTACAAAAGATTTTTTTTCTCAGCATCAAGATCCTGCCATTCTTAGTCACAGGACAAGTTCTGCATTGAATCAGATGTGCAGTTTAACTGACTTAGAGTAGGGAATATAGAGCTTATTACTGTTCAAACCAAGTGTATGCTGGCATACCTAGCTTTTTTCCTAGAATTGGCTTTTACAAGCCTACGCAGGATAATGGAAAATCAGGATCACATTACTTTCTTAGGCAACTTTTCATATAACTTCTAAAGAGGAAATCTAAATTCTCATTAGCACAAGACATCTTTGGTACTTCCAAGTCAGTTTGATGAATTCGTTTTTCTAAATGTGTAGGGTCAAATTCTGCTCTCTTCACTCATGTCGTTCCCATTTCCTTTCATTTTCTGTAGTCCTTCTCAAAATAAATATGCTGAACTTGAACTTCTGTCTGCACAGCCAACACAAATTTTCACAGAGAATGAAAAACTTCTGTCAAGTTCACAGGACATCTTCTGCTGATTAGCTTCATTAGCCAAGACTGAGTGCTCTTGCTTTCTTAGTTTTGGAGGAGTGAAAAGATCTTCATTCCAAAACAGACCACAAGATAAAAATAAGTAGCAGAAGCACTGCATTATTAATGTCCTTCCTTGTGGCTTTTTCTTATTCAGAGATTTTGTAAGAGTTGCTTAGTTCTGTCTCCTGATTAATTTTCAGCACTTTAGCACATTCCAAGAGATTCTCAGACAAATTAGCTTGTCTTTTCATGGCTATCTTGGCTCGCTCAGACAAAAGAAGAAAGCATGAATAAAGTAAGGCTTCCACT
>WEIV01011476.1:7190-54690 GCA_013390005.1 Calyptomena viridis | reverse complement strand
CCTGGTCCCGTTGGCCACACTATTCCTGACACAGGCCAGGATGCCATTGGCCTTCTTGGCCACCTGGGCACACTCTGGCTCATGTTCATTTCCTGTCCCTCAGAACCCTCAGGTCCCTTTCTGCCTGGTGCTCTCCAGCCACTCTGTCCCAGCCTGTGCTGCTGCAGGGGATTGTTGTGGCCAAAGTGCAGAACTGGCACTTGGTCTTGTTGAATACACAGGGAGTATAAGTTAGATAAATAGGGAGTCTTTCTACCATGAAGGGAGTTTGGACTCAGTGACCCACTGTAATCCCTTCCAACCTTATTCATTCTGTGATTCCGTGCTTAAAGTCATGACAAAATGACAATTTTCCTTATGGTACTGTACAGGACCTGTGCAAACAGCAGCCTCCCATAAAAGGAAAATTCTTTTAAAAACATACAAAGACGTGTAAGAAACAAGTGGGCTCCCAGGTGGTTCAAATTCCAACTAACTGCCTTCATTGTTTGTTCCTGAGCCTGGGCAAAGTCTGTCTGTAGCATACATATCACTGGGAGGGATGCATCTCTACAAAATTTAGATGCCTGTGCATCTCCTAGCTGTCCAAATGTCTATTAGAGTCAATGAAGACAGACTTCTAGACAGGAATTTGTCTGACATGCTTTAGGTGACTCACTTCAGTTGCCCCCAGCCGGTCCCTGGTAGCAGGGCCTCACCCACAGGCCAGCTGAGAATAATTATCTCATTTGTGTCTCAGGACACCTGGAACCTTAATTGCCCTAAGCCAGCTCAGCTGCCCTGACCTCACTCTCTCTGTGCATGGCTTGGGACTCCTATTTAAGCTCAAAACAGAAGGTATGATCCTTCTCTGATAACGTCTTTTGTTCCTTACTTGAGTGCTTTGTTGGTGAAGGCTTTTAAAGACCTCTAGACTGCAGGTGGCCTAAATTGCCACCACCAACCTGTTCTGCTGCCTTCTGCCTGCTCAGGTCTGCTCTGCCTCCTGGATTGCCTGACCACGGGGTGTGTGTGCAGCCTTGCTCCTGCTGCTCTAATAGGTACTGCCAAATATCTTGCTAATATAATTTTCTGTCTTGTTCCTAAGAGTTAAAAATATTTAGAATGTCGCACAGTATTTGGTATTGTGGAATCTCTAGAGCTTTTGTGTTTATTTAGGCTCAACAAAGGAGACAAATGTAAATAATATTCAAAACATCTGTTCGAGGAATTGTTACACAAAGACTGTGCAGGCACAGTTTTAGTTCAAATCTCTCTGCTGGTTAATATATAATTATATTGAGCTTTTTCAGTCATGAAGGGCAATGTTGGAACAGTTATTCTATTGTGAGGTTGCTGTAGGTTGCCTATTGAAAATGCCAATAGAGTTTAAGGTGGTGAGACAGATTCCATTTATTTATCCATGAAGCAGATTAACATTTTTATTCATGTGATATTTTTAAACCGTTTCTAAATGGCATTATCATGCTGTGTGTGGAAATACAAAGACTACTTATTGCTTCAATTCAGTTTGACCTGGTAATTGCCTATATTTTTATGCACCAGTACATAGTCTTCAGGCCCAATGGAAGCCATAAGACTTCCTTTCCTTGCACAGTGTGTCATCTTCCAGGGAGCTCCACCTGTTGGGAAGACTAGTTAGAAAATTCTGTTATTGATTGTCTTTGTTATGTTTAATTTCTAGCATGGTTTTTGACTGTCTTTGGATCTGTTGCTTTGTCCAGGCTCGTGCTGTACACAATAAAGCCTTCCTCACAATTTATTAACTAGAGGTTATTTCTTTGGCAGAATTTCTAAATGAAAATAGCACCTGTAGGGACAGGAGAAAATTGAATACAGCTGGTGTCCTGGCTTTTCACAGGTGGTGTGGTTTAAGCCCAGAGGCAATTAAGCACCACACGGCCACACCCTCACTCCCCCACCAGTGGAATGGGGGAAAGAATAGGAAGGGCAAAAGTGAGAACTCGTATGTTGAGAGAAAGACAGTTTGATAGATAAAGTAAGAACTGTTCCTGCAAGCAAAGCAAAATAAAAAATTCATTTACAATTCTGCATAGGCAGACAGGTGCTCGGCCACCTCCAGGAAAGCGAGTCTCCAATTTGCCTAATGGTTTATTTGGAAGACAGACTGCATCACTCTAAGTGTCCCTTCCTTTCCTTCTTCCTCCAGA
Source organism: Calyptomena viridis (assembly GCA_013390005.1). Classification (NCBI taxonomy): domain Eukaryota; kingdom Metazoa; phylum Chordata; class Aves; order Passeriformes; family Eurylaimidae; genus Calyptomena; species Calyptomena viridis. The sequence goes on along the minus strand of WEIV01011476.1, from coordinate 52,519 downwards.
TTTATAGTCTGAACGTAAGACCTGGAATATGGTCTGGAATATCCCTTTGGTCAGTTGGGGTCAGCTGTCCTGGCTGTGTACCCTCCCAGTATCTTGTGCACACCCAGTGTACTCACTGGCAGGTTTATATGAGAAGTAGAAAAGGCATTGATGCTGTGCAAGCTCTGCTCAGCAATAACAAAACATCTCTGTATTATCAACACTGTTTTCAGCACAAATCCAAAACATAGTCCCATACCAGCTGTGATGAAGAAAATTAACTGCCCCAGCCAAAACCAGCACAAGAAGTTAGCCTAGAAATCTTGTCAGATGAATAAGATGATGTGCATGTTCCTTTAACTTTGAGATAAGTAAACAGAAAAAGTTTTTAAAGAGAACAACTCTGACAGCCTACATTTAGAGTAATTAACCACCACCCCTAAAAAATCCAGACTAAAAAAAAACAGCCTGAAAGGAAACACTAAGGCTGTCCTGATGACAGCCTGAGATGTGCTCTGGGCACCAACTCTGTTGTGCTTACCATTCAAGAGTACCTGACTGCTCTGCACTCCAGACTCTGTCCTGTGATGCAGTGGACTTTATTTCTGTTATGTGCTGTTACCTGATCCTCAGCCAGTGAGGACTATGACCAATGCTTCCTCAGGCTGAAGCCTCTGATGAAAGCTGTGTGCTAAAAAAGCCTACTTGTTCTTAAGTCATTCCTCTTAAGAGCCAATCCCATGTGGATTGCTTGCCTATTTCATAAAGTAAACATTTTCAGTGTTTTCCTATGATCTTACCTGCTTGATCAGGTCATGGTTATTTATCTTGTAAATAAATTCTAATAACAATGGGCTGCTTATTGATTTTTAGGGGCAGCTTGCTGTTTTGTGTGTGTTGAATACCCTAAGAGGTGTTTCTCTGTAAGAACAGAGGTGCCTACCCCTATGATGCAAACAGACAGGGAGCCCTGTGACCCTAAAGACAGAGTGTTCAAATCATTGAAACAGCAGTCAGCTTTGGTGTTATGAGATAGAGCAGTGGAAGGCACCTATTCCATTAACTAAACAAGCTCCCAACAAATGCCTGGGTGGGGTTTTTTGGTGTGGGGGAGTGGAGTTAGGTTTTGGTGGGTTTTTATAGCCTTAAGGACTTTATGCTCCTGTATAGGAAAATAACATAGTTATGCATAGTAGGACTTGCCATAGGCAGAAAACATGTTATATGGGGCAATAGTATCTATGATTTTGCTGCTGATACTGCTGGTTATTTTGGATGAGTTTAGTAGCCTATTAGGCAGGGTCCCTTCACAACTCAGTTACAACTTGAAATCGGACTTTTTCAAAGTGGTTGGTTTTTTTAAGTCCAGATGCTGCTAAATATTGGTGTCCCACTGCAAATTTTCTAGTGCTGGATGTGTTCCATAATGCTGAAGTAAAAAACTAAATTTAAAGAGTAGTGTTTAATTCAGATTTCACTTTCCAAAACGTGATAACAATGTGATTTTGGAGGACAAGCTTCAGAATTAAGTACTATGTTTTTTTACTAGAGCTTGAAAAATAGAAGAGGGGAGAGAATTGCTTTTCTACTGTTTTTAACCCTCGTGCTTCTTTTGGGATAGACATTTGATTGTTGAATATTGCAGTTGGGTAATACTGAGAGCAATTTGAGACTGAATTATTCACACTCCTCTTTGGGTGGCTTACTAGGAATCAAACAGATTACCTCCTGTGGAATGGCTTGTGAACTGATGGGGTTTATGGCACAGCTTGCATCCCCTTCAAATTCACTCCTTGTTATTTTGACTAACTTATGCTAGTTTAGGGATTTTGGTTAGGGATAGGACCTTAAATGTTTGCATAGTGACTAGAGAGACTGTTTTGCTCTTTAAATGGGGTCTGTGTTTTACACCAGCTTGTTGGGCAGCTGAGACATTGATTTTGCTACTGTTTTTATTGCTGGGGCCTTATTTTAACAGAAATGCAAGGAAACATAGCTGCTTCTGCAGGTATTGGCCTTGCTGATGCTCTGTTGTGAAAACAGGTCTTATGCTCCATCCTGAGAAATGGATGAAGTATGAAGGTAGTGGAACCCAATGTAATTGATAAGATGAGAAGGCCAAGGAAGCTGTTGTATAAATTGACTGAAACCAGCAGAGTAAGAGGTTGCTTTGGTTTGCAGATGGATTTCTTCTAAGGGTTTGCAATAGTCTCAGACTTGCAAAGGTTTTTTGCTTTCCTATGCTTGCTGCATATTTTTGGCCACTCTTGAGTCTTGTGCATCTGTATTCTCTTCCAGCTCCCAACCATCCTGGCTCTTTCTTCTCTCATTTTCTTCATCAGTATGCTTTTCCATTGCTACTGTCTCAGGCAGAGGGAAGCTGAATGAGCTCCTAATATTTCTACCTTTGATGACCCATTGATCTCAGTGTAGTTTTCCAAAGCAGGTGGTAACACTGGTGTTTCTCTATCAACCTTGTCTCAGTAAGAAACTGAGACAGCCAAGTTGAGTACTTGCAAACTTACTCTTTTATTTCAGACCACTGGAAATGAGCCTAGTGCTCATCAATACTTTTGTTTAAAATGATCAGCTGCATCATCTTTGGATCTATTTATCTTCAGAAAGCAAATGACTGTCTTCTGGGCAGTGCATATGGGTTTTGACTCTGTCAGGCTATGGGTGAACTGAACAAAACCTAATAGTTTCTTCCACTGGTCAGGAGATCCCACCTTATAAACACTGATACAATGAACAGAAAGCAGCACTGTGTGTGTAATTGTACTCACTTCCTAAAGCAGCAGGAAAAAAACTTGTCCCAAATGTTAAAATTAATTTTCATGAGCTCTACCTAAAATAAGGTCCATAACTCCTTCCACAGTAAATAGGTTGCCATTGGCTATGTGAGTAGGAGCACTCTCAATGATGTTTAGTGTGATTTCTTCCCCCCCCATTTAATTCATTCACAGAAGCCACAATTCAGTATTTCTGATGTCAGACTTAATTCCCATAGAGGCCATTGTGGCCTCAAAAGCATTGAACTGTGGCCTTACTGAATGAATCAGACAGAAGAAATAGGGATAATCATCAAGGAGCAAAGTGTATATTTATACACGGATTGTTGTAATTGATAATAGCTGAAAGGCAAATGCAGAAGAAATACATAAGGATTTTAATGAGGATTTTGAGTAGCAGTTCTCTAGCCATGCTGCAGGAGTAATTACTCATCAGAGCTATAACTTGGGGATTATTGTAACGCAGTTTTGTGAAAGTGAACAAGAACTTTTTAAGAAAACACCCACCCCTTTTATCAGTGTTTCCTTTTGACAGCAGGTGCTTTAGCCCTGCCAAGACATTTTTACTATGAAGTCAGTTCAGCATCAAAGATCTAAATGATGCATAGGATTTCATGGCTAGCTCTGTGGTTTAAATGTTATGACTGATCGGAGCAGAAGAAATGTCTTTTCATTTCACTGATGGTACAGGAAAGTCTCATGTTGTGTGGAAAGAAACTACCTTTTTTTTTTTCTATACCTTTTCCTCTTCACCACACATCTAAAGTTTTTCCCCCTACTGTTAAAGCCGTTCAGTCTAAACAATAAAGCACCATAGGCAGACTGTTCAAAGATCAGTCCAGTTTCCATGTTTATTAGTCTGAGAGATCTGGGGTTTAATAATGGCCAAAAGACAGGGGGCATCAGCAGTCTTCAACCTTCAGGGGTCTGCCTTCTCTAACAAATACCCAGTGGTGGTATTGAGCTGTGTGGTTCAAAATTTTGTCTGTCTTCTTGGGCTAGCTGAAAGGAGCAGATGGCAGAAGTGCTTCTTTTCACATAAGCCAGGTCTCAAACCAAGCTAAAGCTTGAGCTTGAGGCTGTGGGGCATCATGTCCTCTGGGTCTGCAGAGGGGATGTGACCAAACCTTTGGGGTACTCACAGGGTGTTGTGAACATCAAAGACTAGAGAATTGCTCTATGTATTCTTGAGAAATAATGACTATAAATGGGGAAACTATGAGTTGCCTACCTGACACAAAACATTCCTGTATGATATTGTGGATGAGAAGCTGTCTCCTCAGTGATGTGGCTCTGACTCTGGTGATATGCTGATCTGGCTCATATGGGGTTGGTCTATGCAACCCCATATGAGGCCAGTAGAACAACTGGATTATCATGTGGATTCATTTTTTTTTTTCATCTCTTATTTCTGTAAGTTCTGATAGGAATGCATGGGGTAGTTGTTTATGTGTGGGGCCTAAAGTAAGAGGGGTGTTTGTTTGAATTAGTCAAAGAGAAAAGATTCATGTTTAGATTTGAACATCTGGGTATGACTGAGATGACATTTCCTAACAGAAGACTCAGTGTTAAAGGTATATATTTATAAATACTGGGGAAAATTGGACACATGTAGATCTAGCTCCATCGGATATTTATGAAGTGTCATAGTTTTATTTGGACTGAGGTTTGGTAATTATCAACACTGTGCCCATTTATTAAGTTTCAAAGTAAATCAATAACAAATTGCAATTCCATTTATTTTTGTGACCACTTTGCTGCTCCCTAACATGCCAACAAGGTGTAGCAGAACACACCTATTGGACTGTCACGTGGGTATGAGGAGAGATGTGTATATGCACACCTACCACTCTTAATTACTTTTGTGAAATGAACTGTTGCACTAAGGAATTTTCAGAGGAGAATAAGGAGAAAACACCCAAGGCCAAGGAAAATCCAGTGGAATGTGTAGGTGCAGCTGGTGAATGCCAGTGGGAAGTTCTGTGGTAAGGTGCTTGTGTGTTGTGTGGTCTGCTTAGCACTTCTATTTTAAATGCCTTGAAGCTTTTGCAAGTGCTGGGAAAGGCATTTGCTTCTCATTATTTTTGAAAGCTGCTAAATATGCAGAGTACTATCCCAAACCAAGAAAAGCATTCTGCTCTTGAATTGCTGTCAATGATCATGAAGGTAATAAAAAGCATGCCATAAAAAAATACACGAAAATGTGAAATCTGTGCACTTTTACTGGCAATACCACTTAAACTTCTGATGATACAGGTGGAAAAAAGAAAATTATTAGAGATGAACCTCTAATGGCAGCTCTTGCTTGGGCACTCGTGCTTCTTTGAGTATGGCTTGTCTCCTGGAAACATGTAAGTTTTGAGGGAGGTTACTACTTTGTGCTCAATATAGATACACTTTTCTGTTCCTTTCATTTTGCACTGTATAACCATGCTGCTGTGGTAGGCAAGAGTTGACATTGCTGTTCCCATGGAAATGGGATCATGATCTTATCCAATCCTATGGACTTGGCTTCAACTGAGCGGGTGGAATGTGTCCTGTGCTCATGAATGCATGAGAATTAACACTCCTTATTACATGCCAAAAATAGGGGAAGAAAATAAAGCTACAATACACACAGCTTGCAAACTGCTTTGGGTTTTGTGGCAATAGTATAAATGAAGGTCTTTGTGCAATGGAAGGATTCAGGATTCAGCAACTGAAACCTACCATTGGGCTGTTGCCTGAAGGGATTAAGCCAAAATCTGATCTTTACTGATACCACCATAGCATCCAAACCCAAATCCCTTGGCACAGATCCATCTCTGTGGGAGTGTGCACTGAGGAAGGTATAAAGTATTTTGTAGTCTTAATAATTTTACTCTACTTGAAAACAAAGTTGAGGGAAAGAGTCCAGACATAGAGAAAAGACTGGTTGCCTGGAAGCTGTTTAAGAAAGCGTAATGATGCAATTAATCCACAGGAATTACTGTTTTTAGGTTCTCCCAAAGGTCCTTCAGCCTTTGATCATGCCTATTGCTGGTCAGCAGGTGGAACACAGTGTGCTGTATTTGAGTTTTCTGGTCTTACTCTGTCCTTGTGAACTTGGAGCTGCCCAAATGACCTGTGACTTGTTGCACTGAGCTGCTTAAGAAGAGGTTTGGTATGTTGTGCATAGACAACTGCTAAGGTGACAATTCAACCTCTGAAAAGGTTATCCTGCCTTTCGCTTCAAGAACTTACTGCTCAGGAAGCAGCAGCTGTGGCTGATGTCATCAGTGTGGTGACTTGTGCCTGATGGTTGTTGTCAACAGTGGATAAAGTGATCCAGTTGTTACTATCCATGACTGTTCTGTGGGAATGTATATGGCAGTGATGTACAGTCAGGTTCAGCTTGCATGTGTATTCATGTGCAATCTGAATTTTACTAGTTAAGCAGTGGTGTTCCCCATGTTATTCATTTAGGTGGCTTTGTAACTGTATTGTGTCCATGCATTGGCATAGTGTTTAAATATGTCTACAACAGTATTACTGGGGATGTGGAACAGCATATCTGATTTCCAGGAGAGGAGGAGGTTCAGCATTGTAGCTTGGTGCTACTGCAAGCAGTGAGAACTGCCTTCAGGACTGGTGCTGCGGTGTTTGCTCACTGCACTCTGTGCTCAGGGAAACAGACTCAGGCAGATCTTAACCTGAGCATAAGAAATGGCTTGGCAGGAGTTTCCAGGAAAGAAAACAAGCAGCCTCTTACCAATGGCTTTGTCTTTTGAAGCTGAAGCGCTGGCAGACTCTCTCATGCCCAAGAATTGATCTAATGGTTATATGAACTTTGACAGAGGGTGCTGTCAGTCATGAAAGCAACATACTTGGGTAACCTTAGTCTTGCATGGTGAGGAGCCTGTAGTTAGGCATTGTGTCAAAGCATCCTCCTATCTGTAAATGTGTTGCCTTTAATAGGTCTTGTCAGGCAGGCAGGTGGGTTGGCAGGCTCTGACTTTACCTGTGGAATAAGCCAATGTTTGTCAAATTGCAAAGGCTTCAATGGGAATGTTGGCTCATTGAGAAGTGTGTGACCAAGTACTCTGCCATGACAACTGCACCAAGGTGCTCTGTCAGACTCACCTTTTTGCAAATCAGTTGTATTTGTTAGAGGGGGTGTGGGAAAGGGCTCTCTTCTCTGGCAAAGTTGCTGTGTTGGAAGAATGCAGCAAATAGTGAAATATGAAAATATAAATAGCTTGGAGCTAACAAACCATGTAGTTAAAAGTGAATGAAAAATAAATATCCTCAAGCAGGATATGTTCACGACTTGTCTTTCCTGTGACCTACAGGATTTTAAGGGAAGAGCTTCAGAATTTTATTGGCATTGCCACTATTAGACGAACTTTTCTTTCCCTTCTGCCCAGACTGGGGTCAGCTTTAAAGAGAGCATTAAGTGAATGGCTAATGGAATTAAGGGTATAATAATAGAAGGATATAGTGAGACAATTGTATTAACAAGAAATAAATCATGTTGAGCGTAAGGTAAGTGTTTTTTAATTGATTGATGGGAAGGATGCTCCATAGGTTTTTTCGAGGACTAACAGCCACTTGCCTTCCCATCTACAGTAAAAAGCCAAAAGGGAAAAAGAGATAAGAAAATTATGCAGCGGGGAGATAAATTATTCAGAGAAGATGGCCATTTTGTGCTGACATCACTAATGTGAAAAAGCATTAAATCTTTGATACTAGCTGCATTCCTCAGAGGTTGTGGTGGCTGGAATGAGGTATTAGAGATTACAGCTGGAACAGTACTTCAACTTCCCTGGATGCCTTAAGTGGCTTTCCAAGGTGATCTAGTAAGTAAAGACTCAGCAAAGTCTCTGGATATCAAGCTGCTCTGACTTTTTTTTTTAGTTACATTATTCTTGTGGCTTCTTCAGCTCTGATGTTCTATGTAGTATAGCCTGGAGATACAAGTGAGGTATGTAGAGATGAATGAAGGCTGGTGGGTTTTTTTAAGTATGGAGCATAAACCTTGTGTGTGTACAATTCCACTGAAAAAGGGAAGATGGGAATGCTAAGTATGAAGTGCAGCTTTTAAGGACAAATCTTTCTGCTCTGTAAATAATCTGATATTGCAAATAGAAACATGGTGCCAAGCTTGCACCTTTTCAAGACCTGCTTTTGTTCAGTTAGGGAGCAGGAAAATTAGGTCCTAGCTGATAAGATGCAACTGAAATGGAAACTTTGGGAAAAGGCAGTTAAGGGTAACTACTAAAGGTCCATAGAGTATGTGAGTAAAATCAAAGCAATGTAAAGGAAGATAGGTCATTTCATGGCCTTTTTTTTTTTTTTAGTTGAGAGCTTTTCAGCACTGCAATTAAAGTGCCTTTCACTGTCAATAATTCAGTAGAAGCCTCTGTGTGATGCAAGACCTTAAATCTAACCTCATTTTATTCCTCAAGACTTTAATCAACTGTTCCCCCAACAATTCCCCCACCTATTCTGTGCCTGTGTGTGTTGCTTTTTCTGAGGTCAGAGTTGCAGTTGGCAGCCTGGACTAGTGGAGGTGTCTCTGTGGAGTCTTGCCTCTGCTGGTGGGCAGCATGGGGACACCACTTCAGCAGCCTCATTGCTTACATGGTGTGCTGCCATAGTTTTCCATCAGAGAACTTGCAGTGGCAGGGAAGGCTATTTGCACAGAGCAGTACTCACTTAAGGAGAAAGATTTTGAACCATTAATGCTGTGAACACGACAGGAAACTGATGAGACTGTATAAGTCACTGAATTTAAGGTCACTGTATTTCCACAGAGATGCTTAGGGGGGCATGATGGCCCTGAACCTTTCAGCAATGGTCAGCATAAGAGGTTTTTTACTTCAAATAGTCACCTCTGGCTTCTTGCACCACTTAGACCACAGATTTCATATATAACCCTTTAGTGAATATTAACAATTGGGTTAATGTGTCCCTTAAGATTCAAAACTCTAGATCAGTCTGACCAGGCAAACAGGTAACTGTGGTGTTGCTGTTTGCTGCCATCCTGAATTACATATGAACACCCTCCTTTTTGGTTTTTTTTTAATAAAGGAACAAAAGCTTGTATTTTTTGATATGTCTGTGTAGCTCTCAAGGTAAATGAAAAGTGTTTTCAAACAGCTTATTAAAATGCAATAGAAATAAAATTTAGAGTACTAATTAATGTATTTTTTAGAGGCAATGTCTTGTTCTGTAGGTAATTTTCCATCAAAAATACACAAAACTTGCTAAGTAAGCAGCTTTGGATTTGTGTTATCCCTGAAGGGGAATTGGCTGTGATGTTGCTGTCCTGCAGCTTTAGAACTCTAAATGCTTGTCTTTGCATTAGCAGTGTCCTGTGGTCAGCCTGTCATTGACTTGTCAGTAGCCAATTGCACCAATTTTTGACCAAATGGTGTCATTTGCTGTAAATTAATTTGCTCTTGCCATTAACTGCAGACAGTATGTGGTCAATTCAATTTTGTCCATTAAAGACAATAACCCTAGCCAAGCTCTTTGATGCTATTCTTAGTTCACCCCTTGGGACTACTCTACTTACATCTCCAGAGGTACTGGTAAATTTATATTATCATTCCTTGTCCAATATTCGTGATTTGTTGGCTTTGCTTTAATACATGAACAGTTAAGTCTAAATGCAAAGACTCTTGCACAGAGTAATCTCAGGGATGTGAAAGTTCTGGGAGGAGAAAGCAATGTGATTGTATGTGGCAAATCTAATACTTGTCTAGTTCAGAGTGGCTGTTTCTGTGTCTTTATTCACAGGCTCACAGAGATGACTAGTTTTGCCCCAAAATACAGTGGGACCTCCTGGATTGCTTAACATGGTCTCAGAATATAACACAAGCACAATGTGTATTCGGATGCTCTGCTAATGGGGGTCATACTGCAAATAACTTTGTAAACCTCTGATTTAAAGATTATTTATTATTCAAGTAATACAGAGAGATTGAGATGTTTATGGTTAGCGAGTCTTCTGTGGATTTATCAGAGAATCTCCTTAAACTGTTAACTTCAGCTCCTTTTATGTGCAAAAATGGCTGGCAAAAAGGAGAAAGAAATAAAAGAAAGGAAATCTTTGCATCCTATCCATCTTTACCCATTAATACTTTTGTATAAGCCCTCATATTCAGGTTCTCTACAACAAGTTGTTTCCTTGTCCTCTGCAATGTAATGAAAATTCGTGTTCATGCTTGGGTAGAGCTAGAGAATGTTGAGTAGCTACACTACTAGCTACATAGCTATACTGTGTGTGTTCCTGAATGAACTTGAGTAGCCAAGTGCTTGGTTTTGGTCTACAAAGCAGTGCCAGTGCCTCCTGTATATTAGCTGTTGATAGTGTGTATGTGTAGGAGGTACTTGCAGAAGTCATGTTTTCCACTAGCGATTTAGGAAACTGGAAGCTGTATCAAATAGCACATAACTTCTTGTGGTAATGGGTTCACTTTTTCTTCTGCTTGTCCAGTTCAATGGAGAAATGATTTTGCTTCAGATGTCTCCATAACAATGGCTTTTCTTTTTAGGACTTTGTTATCAAAAGTTATCTAAAAGCTGTATCACACACTGGCTTGCATAATGGAAGAACCTGATTAAGTGGAAGGCTGTTGTGACTTTACAGTTGGATTTCTAAAAGGGAGGCAAAATGCACACAGGATGACATGGAAGTAACATCTGTGCAGGACACAGAGAAACGCTGTTCCTTCAAGAGCATGTGGTCTGTTCTCTGTGGTGTAGAAACATTTCCTGCAGTACTTCATTGCTATATTTTTGTCTCTTTGTGTAGAATTAAAAGGTGGTACAAGGTGTTATGAATTCATAGTGCTGTACAGTTTTGGACAGATTGAACAGGAAGATTTTGTATTCTAGTTGTGAGCCTGCAGCACTCAGAGGTAGAGGAGAGCATCATGATGTTGGGGAACATGGAAAAGTCTGAACTATCAATCTCTGGAAAATAAGAAAGCAAAACTGCTCTATGTGATACCTTGGCCAACATGAGGAACAGAGGTTGCATGTTAATCAGAGAAACTTGAACCAGCAAGACACCACAGGAAAAAATATCTCCATTTCTTTGGGTTAATGCAGTATGCTAGCCTTTCACCCCTTGAGACAGTAGGATCAATTCAGGTTTGGGTCACAAGTGGAAATGAGGTTAACAAGCCTCATGCTAATCTCTAGTGGACATTTACTGACATTATGAAGCCATTGTGTGATATGGGAGGAATGGCCAGCAGTGTTTTCAGGCAGGCTGGAGGAACTGAGACTGCCTCAACAGTCGTACCTGTAAAAAAAACATAATCTGTGCTCTGTTTAAAGCTGATTCCAAGGTATTTTGTCTTGTTGCTGTCAAAAAAACCCACAAACACTTGACCTTGCAGCACTGTGGTGCTGTGGAAAACAAAGCTTGCAATGATTGCTATTGTTGAAATTTGACTTTTAATGTATGCACTCTGTTAAGTGCTTAAGTCAGTGCTGGTAAAAGGCAATTATGGCTCTCCAGATATTGTGGCTTCTACCACCAAGAGTACCTTCAAAGCATGGGGCATTTGACAATAGAAACATGAAAGCAATACTGTCTCCAGGGAACCTGTGGTGTACAACTGCAGTGGCAATAGAGGAGTCATGATTTAGGACTTGGCTGTGCCATGGTGAAGGGATGTTGCTCTGAATGGTATCAGCTGCTGAGGCCAGTGTTACCATTCATGGAGCTGCACAAAAGAAGTGGGCAGAAAAAAATTAAGGTGAAATAAAGTTTTCATCCAGTGTTGTGGCAGATGTGGGAGGTCATTTGAATGATTGATGCTTCTCAATGAGTAGGATGACCAAAAAAAGAAACTGTAGGAAATGAGAGGATAAATAACAACTTTGAATTTGAGGAGGTGTAAATATTGCAAAAATGGGGAAGGAATGGATCAGAGGATCTCTAGGTGACAGTCTTTGCATGGTGGGCTTTAAAGAGGGTTGTTATTGATCCTGAAGTGTCTGAGATGGAAAATAAGTTCCTTAATTCTGCATTCTAGTATATGCTAATTCACAGAATGGAACTTGCAGGGAGCTAAAGTAAACTTATGAGTCAATAGCTTGCTCAGTCTCCTGGCATGTATTTTTCTTCAAAGGTTTAAGCAAAATTATGTCAGTGTTGCTGGTTTTCTTGCTCTAGATTTGAAAGGGAACAAGCACAAAGTTAAAAATGGAAAGGAAAGAAAAACAAAGCCAGTGTTGTACAGAGCTGAAGCCGTTTAACTGTATCTGGCTGTAATCTGCTCCATTTCTAAGCTTTCAATTCACCCATTGCTTAATTTACCTGCAGGAATTGCTTCTTGTACCTTGACTCACAACCCACATGCTGCTATTGTGTCATTCCTGGGGCCTTTAACTGCTTTGCAAAACACTAGAAATAAGTTACCCTCCCAAGACAGAGTCATAGTGCCTTGAAAACGTTTTCTATTTTGTTAAATGGTGTGGTTCCTGCCCTTTTAATTTCTGCAGTGTGAGGGTTGAAGTGGGAGTGCAGTGGGCAGCCCAGCAGTGGGAGAGGATAGGACAATGTATGGTAGCTGTGCCTGTTCTTGTGCAAATGGCTCAGGAACTTCAAACTCCACCAGCCAGCCCCCAGTTGTCATGTAGCCAGCTCCCCATGGACTGATTCTGTCAGCACAGTGACATTTGCACCTGGCCAGCAGTTGTGTGGGCCCCAGGTGGGATGTAAAAATTAGACTCAAAGTAGTTTCCCTGCAGTGTTTTGTAATTTAAAATGCGTTGGTTTTTTTCTCCATCTGAGAAACTTCCATTTTCTTTCAGACTGGTAACAGTGATTACCTCAGAGTATGGAAAAACAACTGGATCCTCTGTGTTAAACTTAAATGTGTGAAGCTTATTTGGGGAGTATTGCCACAGTGGATGCCTGTGTCTCCTCCTGCTGGAAGGAGCTGTGTGTTCAGTCAGTGTTTCTCAGCCCTGGCTTTGCACCTTGTCAGTGTTTGGGGTTATTAGCTGAGTTTGGGTGTGGGCTGTATCAGGATTTACATGTTTGATATTTGTGCTTCCTGATGAGGAAGATATGTAGACTTCAGGTTTAAGATGATGAGCTGCAATTCACATTTTTCAGATGGTGAGTGGGATAGAACTTGGAACTGGAGCATGCCATATGTGGCATAAGGGCTTACTGTTGGATGCCCAAGGTCCCTCCATGCTGGCAAAATATGGAAAGCTATTACTCTTTTCCACTGTTTTGTTCTCTTGCCACTTTGATATCAGCATCTATTCAAACACCTGATACTCACCAGCCTCACTGCAGGCTTTAGAGAGCAAGACAATTGTCTGTAAACACCAGTTTAAAAGTAGTTGTGGAGATTCTCTTAGTTTAATCCAGTACACAGGATGAGTGGCAATGACAAGCATCATACCCCTAAACTGCTGAGACTCTCCAGAAAACAGTTAGTGGAAGGGATTGATATAATCTAAACATTGTTGTTACTGATCTACATCTACAGTCTTTTGAATGAATGAAATGGAATAAAACCCTCTGATTTCTGATGTTGGGAAGAAAAGTCTACTGCTCATGACTTCTATGTACCATTTTCTGAATTCTAGGTAAGGAGGCTCATGAAAATTGTTGGTTGGCAAATCACTTAAAGTCCTATCTCTAGGAGGAATATCAAGCTTTGTTTGAGTTGTGCCTTGGAAATGCAGTAGACATTGTGTCCCTTGGGACCTGGGGGGATCCAGCTAAAACAAGTTTGGGGCCACTTGAGTAGCCATGTTAACTTTCCACATGCTGCAGAAGCCCTTGCAAAGGCAGAAATGGCAGTGTGATCTCTCTACCTTAAAAGTAAATGCTAGAGTCAGACCCTTTCTGCTTAAAACAATAGCATTTGAACATGGAGCATTTGTTCAGGACATTGAATTATGCCACAAGTCACGGGGTTTTTTGTTCTTTCTTCCTGATAGAGGTTTTGGATATTTGTATTGTAGATGTTGAGAGTTTGAAATGGCTTGAGTTTGTGTGTTACAATTACTATGAGTTGGATAGTAATGACATCTAGTCTAATGGCCTTTCTGGTTTTCTCAGGGAAAACTGAATTTACACTGAAAATGGGCAGAGGTATTAATTGCATGGTTTGCTGCTCCAACTCAGAGCAGACTTTCATCTAGACAACTGAGATAGATATGAGTCCACATCCATCTTCTCACTACACGCTTATTTCTTTTTCAGATGTGTAGAGCCAAGAGTAAGGAAAAAAGTATTCTTTTAAAAGCTGTGAAGTGCCATATTACAAGTGATGCATGTGTTATGAAAAAAGATATGGATTGGAAAGTAACACCACTGAGCTGAAAGGAAAGGGCATCCTGTAAGAGGGAGCTAGCAAGAGCGTACCACAGACACAATAACCAAATTGAGACATTAAAATGTTTTTTGTCTGAAGCTGTCAGCAGAACTGTCCTTGCTGCCTTTTCCCATAAATCATGTTTTGCTGTGGGCCTGTGTGGAGATGTTTGGATGTGTCCAAATGCCTTCAGGTACTGTTTTCAGTAGTGGGAGGTGAGCTATCTGTGCAGAGAAGGCTGCCCTTGAAGTGATGGTAGCAATTAAATGCTCTGGAGTGTGCAGCTGGATGCCGGGTCAGTTGGTGGTGCCACATCACTGGGGACTCATGGGCAGGTTCTGGGTTGGGTGTATTAGTTCTGACATACAGAAGTTCTTTGCTTCTGCTGCAGCTTGTTCATGCCCTTGGAGGAGTCAATTTACTGCTTGGTTTACATTCTCTGCCTGTAAAGCAGAAGTGAGAGTATGCATTTGATCTTATTTTCCAAGCTTTCAGGATCCATTTGCATAGGTGAGGGCCATGTAATGAAAAGATGAGATGAAAAGAGCATCTAGTCCCTCAAAAGTTAGAAAACTGCCAAGAAAAACTCCTGAAGAGAATTTTGATCTTTATGCTTGGATGCTGACCCAAAGCAAACCTTTATAGCTTTACCTGTAATTAATGGAAGCTCAGTTCAGACTTTGTCCTAATAGTTCTTGGATACCAGTGAGAAAAGGAGAAACTCCTCGTCCAGTAGTGCAAATATTGAAGCCTGAATTCTGATGATACTCTTTCGTAAGCTGGCAATATTTTACCTGAAACACTGGGGTGCTGCTTGCAGACTCTCTGATAACACAAAATTCCTACCTGCTGTTCCTTGGAGGCCACCAGATGAAATTTCAGGGACCAAGATTTCAGTATATTGAGGGAGATTCTAACAGTCTTTGAGCAAAATCAATAGACTGAAAAAGTGAGAAGAACATTTTTATATTTTCCTGAATTTTTACAGGTCCCTGTTGAGCTCTTCCCAGCCTCCTTGAAGCAAAACAAATAACAATCATCCTGTTGAGACTCTAGAGCTAAAATGACAACAAATTTTGTTGCTGTGAAAGCTGCCAACATGCAGCTTTAAAATATTGCCAAGAAAACTAGATAATCAAATCTTGTTTAAAGAGTCATTTAAACCGAAGGTGAATGGGATGGCCAGATCAGCTGAAAGTCAACAGTTGTCTCCACTGCATTGCTGAATTAAGCTCTTGTATCAGCCCATTCCTAAATCCTTGACTCCTGTTGCAGTCATGTACTGGAAATGCTGGGGAGAAACGTGTGCCTTTGCTCTAGTGGAGTCTTTACTTTTGCTCAGGCTGATCTGCTTTGGGACAAATGGGATATGCTCAGCTCCCTGTTGTTGCCATCAGCAGCTGCTTTGTGCAAAAGGCTGTGGTTTTTTGGCTGTCTGATCTTGCCTCAGGAGTAGCTGCTGCACAATGCCAGGGATAAGATGTCTGTTTTGGTGGAGGAGCAGAGGGTTGAATTATGAGTTGCTTTGCCAAGTTGAACAAATCAGGCTCTGCCACTTCTCACAAGCATCTGGTTGGCTTGACTTGGGTAAGTTCATTCCCTAAAAGTCACCTGCTTCTACATCACCAGCTTGAGTGTGGAAATAAACATTTTGCTAATTATTTTAAGAATGTTAAAAGAACTGAGGTGTTGCTAATGTGAAGTAGTCATGGGTGAGCAAGAGAGATGGCTTGTCCCCCGGAACTTTGTTTTTGAAGTTCCTCTGTGGACCAGAGAAGTGTGAGGGAGTAGATGTCCTGAACTGGTACAGCAAGAGAATAGATCTGTGTTAGAGAAGCAGCATCCAAATTCATGGTATCCCTGGCAAGTTTTTTTGGTCAGTGCCTCTCCCAAACTGGCTTTACTTCTCCCCTCACATGCAAGCCCCATGCTCCTGTGATAATCATCCTACCCCAGCTATTATAAGCAGTACAAACAAATGACAAATCTCTGGGTGCAGGAAGGTAACAAGAGGCTGATCAGTAGCTTTAGTTATCTTTCCTTCGTGTTTATTGCAGTCTGCTGCAGTTATTTCAAAGGCAGTGACATTGATCGACAACTTCTATTAAGGCCCATCCAAGGCAGCTGGATTGAACAGATACATTAAATAAAGCAGTTATTGCTTTTCATTGCCTTTCCGTAAAATATCACTGCTAAATAGCTTCTGCCATCAGATGCAGTTAGGTACATGGTTTTAATTTGAGGGACTGCTTTATAACACTGCACAATTGACACTGGTCTTTGTTTCCCCTACAATAATGATTGTGTACATCCTGGAGAATTGATGAGGGGGCCTTTAACTCGGGAGGGGGAAGCCAGGGAGGGGGGCAGCCGCCTTTGTTGCGCTCACTCTTTTTTATACTTGCCATGCTTGTCAGTTGTTTGCAGCACAGACAGGAATAATGTCAAGCAGGGCCCCTTATCTCAGGATGTTGTAATGTAGCTGCTGTAAGCCCTCGCCTGGAGACGAGATAAGAGCAACCTTACAAGCTTGTGGGGGAGCGAGGAGGGGGGCCAAGCAGTGCCATCGCTGGGACAACAATGGCAGAGCTGTCACTTGCACATTATGACTCTTTCTGGTGCCAAGGAAAGATATGTATGCTGAGTGGTGAATAACAAGCACAAAAATAAAAGTCCCGAATGTTCATCTAATAATGATGTATTTGTAACAGGATTATACTGCCCAATGATATTCTTTCTTTATCTCCTCACTAAATGGTGGGGCAGCTGTGTGCTTTGGCAAGGCATGATGTCCTTTCTTTTGTGTGCTGCATATTAATCCTTTATTGAAGTAATTAAATGTGTGCTTAATGGCAATGAGCTGGCAGAATGAACGTACAATTGAATTAGCAGTTATGATGGGGACCATGCTACAAGATGAACTAAATGCAATTACTGTAGGCATTTTTCTCCAAGTCAAATCTGGCTACATGACATGACTTAATTACAGGTTGTTAGACACACTCTCTGATCTCGTAGCAGTGCATGTGGAGGCACAGCTTCAGCTCTGTCTCATACCTGTAACACATGTTTAGGCACCAGTTACTTAGAAATTTAACTGAGTATCAATGCAGATTCCTGCAGGCAGCTCTTAGTTGTAGTGGGAAAGACACCAAAAACCAGGCAAACAACAACAGAGAAGGCCAGTGCTCTGCTGCTGGGCATCTGGTAAGGACTTTGAGCAGCTCCTTGTTGTCTGGTGATCACCCCCCCCTTTTAGGGAATACTTGTTCTTCCTTGAGGACAAGGTAGACAAAGAGCAGGTGGTTTTCTGTAGAGTCCTTCTCTCAAAATGTGCTTCTGGCCAAACTCAGCTCTCAGCAGGACTGCAGACCAACTTGTCTGACTCCAGCTGCACATCTCTAGCCTGATAGGAACACAGGCTGGGAGCTGGTTTTTTGGAAACGTTTTGGAAGCAAAAAGGAAAAAGGCAAAACCCGTTGAAGCTATTAATTTGCAATGCTAACTGAGTACTAAAACGTTGGATGGGGCTGTAATTTAAGATGTGGTCATTTGCTGGGATTTCTGACACTAGGGGGACTGTAACTACAGTATTGCAAGTGTGGGTTTTGCTGTTTTTTAGTGATCTAAAATGTCAAATCCTGAGTTCCCAGAGCTATTTTTGTCACTGGTTCAGAATTGGACTCAGCTTCAGCTGTCACCAAGGGAAGATTTGGTCTGTTTTGATAACTATAGGGTCTGTATCACTGTTAGCAGCATATAGACATCTCCACTGTCAGGGCCTGCCTTGTGTTACTGACACATAAGACAAGAAGTCCTTCTTGCTCCATGTTCCTCCATGCTCTTAGATACTCTGTGACTGCTGTAGCCCCGAGTGGGAAATGTGTTGTGTCCTCAGCCTGGAGGCAGCACAAACCTTCCCTTAACACCAGCAAGAGCTCTGCTGTCCCTCAAGTGCATCCCAGACCTTACCAGATCTCAAACTGCCAATCTCATGCCACCCTTCTGGTTGTCTAGAAACCTTTCAGGACGTTCCTGAGTTCCTGTGCAAAACCCCAGGTGACTAGTGTTGCATTTGTTTGCTTCACTCTTGGATTGTTTGTGCACTACTTGAATTTCTAAATATGAAGAGAGTATAGTGACAGAAGTGATGATGAAATTGATGGTATAATACATAATCACTTCTGAAATGAGAGATGGCGTTTTTTATTTTAACATACTAAGGCAAACCTTCTGGTGACCAGGACTCCCAAGGTTTATTTTACAGCCTTCATTCTCTTTGGTGCCATAAATGAAACCCTTTCAGCCCTAATGACCACAATGACTTTCCTCGATCATGTTATTGCTACTTTGGCACATTTATTGCTTTCACATGCACTAATGGATGAGTTTGGATATGTTAACAATTTATGTATCATTTGATCCTAAAAATGAGCCACCTCCCACCAACCAAACTAACTTAGCCCTGAGGATTGAGTAGCTTTTAAGGAGTATAAATGAATTTAATGCTTTAGAAAGAGCTTCTGTAAATTATGAACATGACACCTATTACATTAAGCTGCATTAAGCATTAATACATCTTCATTACTGGCAGGTTGCCCAAACCTCCAAGGTTGAAAAAACTGCCTGAAATGCCCAGCGTGGTAGTCACCTAAGCTGAGATTTATGACCTCTTTTTAGGAAGATGGACTCTCAGCCTGCTGCATTTGCCCATGAAGAAATGTCCTTGGAATACCTGTTGCATGATGGCTTTTTACCTAGAGTTTTGTTGGCCTGTCTAATCAGAGTGTCAAACTCTAGGTAAAAAGGTACAATAAATCTCGTGGAAGCTGCTGCAGAAATAGAAACTAGTTTTACTAACCTTTTTAAGCCATTGGTAGCAGCAGATTGCTTGGCAGATTTTTCTAACCACTGGCCAAAAATTATCTCACTGAACATGTAATAATCATTTCTTATTGTAAATCCTTTCTGCACTGTAGGCACCAGAGGCTGGAATTGCTGAATTGGTGTTTCCAATGGTTTTGGAGGAAGAAAGTCTAAAAAATAATCACAGTACATTAATGAGAGCCTGCTCTACATGGTCAGAGAAAGAAATAAAAGTGATTTTAGTGTCTTAAAAAGCAATATCCATTAGACTCAGATTTGGCTAAAAGTGGACTGAAAGGCTCTTATTTCAACAAGATGTACAGGCTCAGGGGAAAAAAACAAGTTAAATGCTTCTGACATTGTAATTGATTTTATGTGGTACATTTATGAGACTTTCAATTCATGTTCCATATGGGATTTAGCACTGAGATGTTATTGCAACTTCTGAGATGGTTATGTTGTCATTTTGAAGGAACAATTTGGTGGTTCCTCTGTTCCCAGAACAAGTACTGACTCGGGTTCAATGTTTACACCTTACCACAGAGAAATACTTAAACTAGAGACTGTTTTCTCACAGATAGGAATATGTAGCATTTCTTGGGAGTCTGGGTGCCACAGGATGCTGTAATGAGTCTCATGTTGGCAGGGAGAGGGTAATCCACTGTCTCAGAGGCTGTAATACGAGGCTGCAATCCAAGCATAAAGCTATGTGGTCACTATATATGAGATGGAGATTTAATGGATATTGTTCATGGTGTTAGAATATATGAAGCAATAAATTGCTTTTCTGGATGATTTAATGCTGAAGCAAGGTTGAAGACTTAGGTAACTGCACATGGTTTACTGCAAATACACTTGCTTTACGGTGGTAAATGTACAACCTAATAGACAGCAGAGGAGGAAAGGAAAAACAAGGAAACCCCAAAGCTTTTTAATCAAAGCAATATTCCAAGGTTCAAAGTCAAGCTCTCAGAAGCTGAGAAATACCATATTTAAGGTAACCTAACCTTCTAAATTGTATTCTCTGTGAATGTGTGTGTATCTGTATATGCACGTTTTGTTATGGGTTTCAATTAAATAAACATGTTTATTTCTTCCAGATACTACTAGCTTCAGTTCACAGCATGATCCATGCACAAAGTCTGAAACAACTCTACAATATTTCTTCCTGTAGTGATGGCTCAATGCCAGGGGTTATGTAAACCTTGCAATGAATATGCATTTAATAATTTCCTGATGTTGTTCTTTGTGGCAACTATCATTGCTGTAGACAAATATTAATGAATTTATCTTTATTGCTTTCCTCTGTTACAGCCAAATAACATACTTACATTATTGAGTATAATTCACCAGAAGTTGGTGAGAAAGTTTGAGTGCTTTGAGTTAAGCACATACTTAAATCTCTGTGGGGTCAGAGATTGCCTTTACTGGATTAGAGGCAACATGAAAATGAAAATAAATAGTAAATGGCATCAGTGTGACTTATTTGTAACTGTGAAGCTTACCAGTGTGTCCTGAAAAGCACATTAAGAGAAAATACTTAGAGATGCAGAATTCAGACATTTGCTTATGTCTGACTGGAGCTGTATTTGTCATCCTTGGTTCTTGTTTGCAAGCAAACACAACAGGTAGTGTTGTTTGTTCTCTTAACTGAAACTTAATTCAAAGGACCTTGGGTTTTAGAGAGGTTGTACTGGTTCTATTGGCGTCCATGGCAAAACCCCTGTACTGACAAGTGTGTCAAGGAGGTTGTCCCTAAAAATGATTTACCATAAAAACTGTCCAGTGCTTCCAGGAAAGCTCTGTGGCTTTTTGTCACCCTCTAAGAAGTTTGGTGCTTTCCTTGAATATACTTGCTAACTTCATTAACTCATCTGGTGTAGATTGTCCAGCTTACTGGGTGTTTCTCAAGAGAAACAAGTAAGATCGCTTTTTTAGCATCTTTCCAATTTTCAACAGAAATTTTTCATAAACAGTCATGTTAATTATTTGCCCAGGCCTTGTCATAAGACGTGTTGAGTATTAGAATTTTACATATACTTTATTTATCATTATTTCCTACAAATTTTAAGCTGTACAAGGGAATATGCTCTTGAGCCTTTTTAACTATTGTAAAATTTTGTTCACGAGGTGGCAGAAACTATAGCTCACTATTAAAGTGCAAGAAAAAAATTGCATCTACTAGCTTCAAATGAATTGAAGAACAAATATCTTTAGGGCTTAAATTTCAATTTGAAATTGAGCTTTAGAATCAACTCTAATACTAGAGTTAAGAATTCACACATGATCTTCCCATGTATAGAGACAAGTTCTTGAGGTTTTTCTGGAAGCTGGAGAAGACTGTGTATGAGTTTAGGATCTTTTTGTTGAAGGGCTTGTATGACAGTTGCATCCAAAGCCAAAACTACATCAGGTTTTTCTTGTACTAAGTGTTGTCCTGACTCTGTGTCCTGTGCCAAACCATAACATCTTTTAATGCTTCCTATTATGCATAGGAAAAGAAAATACAGATGCAATTTAAAGCATTTGAACTGCTTACTTCTCTGTGTAAACATTGTTTTTCTAGATGGCCCAGACTACAGTGAAGAGCTTAGTTAAGTGCTCTCTACTCTGCTTCATAGGAGAACTTGGTGAATGTACACACATTCCCTGATTTAGTAAGTACACACAAAGGGTTTTGCACATTTCAAGGCCTGAAATTCTTTCTCAGGAACAGGTATGAGAAGGATTTAACTCTTTGTAATGCTTGAAACAGACATAGCAAAGAGTGTGTGTATGCATATTATTTATATATATGTATTTCTATATGCCCATGCTCTGATAGAATGGCATGAATCAAGGTACTAAACTGAGTTTTAACGTGGTACTGTACCTTGTGTATAAATATACAAGTGTTGTTGTTGGTTTAATTTTCTATACCTGTCAGTGATTCCAGTGACGATACATGGAAGAATTTCCTATAAGTAAAATGTACGTATTTTAGGAACTAGGTAAATATTAAATATTTATCAGACAAAATATTGTACTTCATAGACATGAGCCTGGGAATTCTAAACACAGGAAGTTATCCATATTAGTTTCAGGAATTCTGTTTTCTCTTATCTCACAAGTAAGTGAAAGAGAAGTTATGCATTTTAGCTGTTGTCTCAAAGCCAAGCATCTGCAAGCATTTTGTTATGCCTACAACAAATACAGAGTGACCTCAGGCCCTTTGAGTGAGCTCACTTTTATACTTAGTTAAGTATAAAGACATCTGAAAGTGTTGGCTCGTATTGTCAGAGCTTCAGTCCTAACCAGTGGAAGATCAGATGCACTGAAGCCACGTCATAGTGAAAACTGTATTACTTGATTATTTTAATGCTGCTTGAGCACATGTTTGCTGGAGTAGGGGCCAGCTTGATGTCCCTTTCACAGTTTGAAGTGGATGTTGTTTTTTTTGTTGAGTGAGTTAAGTAAGAAGATGCTCTAATATAAGTAAGAACTGCTTTGCCCTCATGTAGTCCTCATTTAGTTTACTTGTTTGCTTCTTTGTTATGCAAAGGTAACCTAAATATCAGTTGGGAGTTCACTTGAATGTAGCAAGCTGCTTGTAAGACACATGGGAGTCTGTTTGCTATAGTGAATCTCAAAGGCCTGCTCAGTGTCTGTCTTCCTTTCAAAGAGCAGGGCAGGAACTAATTCTATGACCAATTTCAGTGCTGTTTGATTGAAAATGGAGAATTTGAAGGAAGGTGTAGGAGTGAACTCTTTGCCTAACTGATTTTATTGCTGATAAATGTCCAAGCCACCTCATCTTCAGGGCAGTGCTTGCTCAAGGTGAGCTAGCAGAGAAAGGAATACCTTTGTTTTCCAGTTCAGGAATAGCTGACCTTAGATTTGTACATTTGTACAAAATAAAGGATTTTTTTTGTGTATTTGCCTGTGTATTCTGTGTATTTGCCTGCGGTCAGCTAATGAAATACAGACATTGTATTGATGAATGTGCTTTAAGTAAACCCCACCATCCAAGAGTAAGAACTCCATCAGTTTCCTTTTTGCTTCCAGGTTTTGGGAGGAAGAGGAGTCTGGCATAGAGCTGTTTGTGGGATGTTTCTGCAGGCATGAGCCCCGAGATGAGACATTATGGACTATGGAATGGTTGCAGGCAGTGCTCCCCCCATGCCTTGTTGATAATGTTTTACAAGGCCTGTTGTGTTTTTGACCTTTTCCAATGCTTCCCAACAGGAAGGAAGATTTGAAGTCAGGAATGTTCTGCAGAGTCAGCTCCTAGATTTGTAGCTGTATTTTAATGGTTCATCTGATTCCAGGGTCAGAGATGTTTTTTCTTTCAAATCCCAGTAGATGCAGAGTTTTTGTCTTTGTCCTTGACTGACATACCTGGGCTGGGTGGATTCTGGCTCTGTGGGATCCTCTTGCTGTTCCTATTAGACACTTGGTTGTCAGGATTGCTGTGAGCTTTCTGGATGATATAACTGCTGAAAGTTTTAATGAGACTAAGATTGCTTTTACAAATGAGCACTCAACATGCCATTAAAATTGTTCTCTCACTGAAAGACTTCATACTTGAGAGGCTGCTGTAGCCATGGGGAAAAACGGCTCGGGCACCCACCAATGAAGTCAGTAAATCAAAATAAATAAATGGAAATGCCAGGGGCTATGAGCATGTACTTGATGCAGTTCAGAGCAATTACTGTTACCTGAAGGGGGGGAATCCATCATGTAGAAGCAGCCCCTACTTGTATGTGGAAAACCTGCCCAGATAAGTGTTGTTCCAGTTCCAGCAATGGCCTCTGAGCAGGACACATTGCCTCTGAGGGCACAACTTGAAAGTCAAGCTTGACTATTTTCAAGGACTCCAATTATTTCTTGACTTGCTATTTTTGCACAGGCATCTCTCTCCCTCTAGAAAGCGATGATCCTAACTTCTGTCCAGAGGAGATGTAGTTTTCTTTTGGACCACTGAGAGCAAATAGATGTTGTAATGGTGCCCATTTGCAGAGGCTGAATATGTTCAGCATGTAAAAATGATCAGTTAATGTGTGCATTGGTGCAGGGTACCTAAACTCAGTGGTTTTAAACTTAGAATTTGAAACATTGTTGGTGAATTGAAGTAGGATTCCTTCATGTATTACCTTGTTTGGAATAAATGGTGGTATGAAATTCAGCCTAATTTCCCCAGAAAGAAAATCAGTTGACCCTCACATTCTTAAAAGCTGAACTAAAAAATTGGAGGCTCACATCAAAGCTCTGTAAATAAAGTGAGTAACACTTTGGACACTTCTGGTGGGTAGTGGGGGAGGGGGAAATTCCCTCTGTAAAGAACACCCAAGTATTTGAAAAGGAATGGTTAGGTTTAAATATCTCACTGTTTTTCTTGTCCACAGCTCCATGCTGAGGATTTTATTTTCCTTTGCAATGCCTGTTCTGCTGAGCCCTTTTTTCAGAGGTAGGCTGACGTTAGCACACTGAAGGGACTAGCAGGTTCACCAGAGCAAGTTTATTTGTAGTATGGACTGAGTTGTGTTTGAGGGTGCCATTACGATTCACAGGGCTCCACAAGGTTTGAATATCGATGGCACTTCAAAGGACTGTAGCTGTGAATGAGCAGACATGCTCCCTTGCAGGCCCCAGAATGAAGAGGGGGGGGATAGAGATGGGTTCAAAGGTAAGAAACGGGTAGCATTTGTGCAAGGGCACTAGTAGTAAAGTAGGCACCCCAGGTCTTCATAAATGTGGTGGAGTCTGAGATCTACAGACTGTGAGGACTGTATAGACACTACTCATGGCAGCCAGACAGCTCTCCCCTGTATGCCTCTGATCCTGCCAAGAATTGAGGAGAAAGTAATGCATTCCCTTTGCCCCTACAGAGATTTTTTTTTTTTTCCCCAAAGATAAATAAATGAAAACCTTGTAATTTATCTTAGATTTTCTCAGGTACCATATTAGATCTTGTGTTTTTTTCCTAAGCCATCTGAAGTCTCTTCTTTTGTTTGGCCAGTCTAAGTGAAACTTAAACTTGGGGTAGTGCCTTTTTCTTAATCTTGTATTTCAACTACACCAAGTACTAAGTTTTATTACTGAGATGAATGAGGATGAGATGTATGATAGTATTTGGTCTTAACTGCTTGATGTACTATTTAAAATTGTGTTAAAGACTAGTGAATCTGAGCAAAATCTAGGAATTCTAAGACGAGCATGACAAAAGGTACCTGCTTTTCTAAGAAGATTGTACCTTTAGTAAGTCCAGTGTATACAGGAAAAGGCCAATATCCTTAAATTAAGGATAGGAAGCTTGTGAACAGGTATGAAGTGACTTGACCAAGGTCGTTCAAGCAAACAGTGTCAGGAACAGGAAACTGATGGCAAAACAACATGCTTTCATGCTGTAGTAATGAGCTGTAGCTAATAGCGTGGCCTTAATACCTTTTAACTAAATTAACTCTGCTCAGGCAGCTTGTTTTGATGGGTTTTCTGTCCATTTTAATTTTTTTCAACAGGATTTTACCTCTCCACCTTTCTCTCTGGAGAGTTTTCTTTATATCAGAACTCATATTGTAAACTTCATGAGGCAGGAGAAACCAACTGTGTGTCCATATGGCAAGACATTGGCAAAATTTCTTATGAATTGAATCCAGATCAGAACAGGCTTTCACAAGGTAGGCAGAATACTTTAACATCCACTGGTATGACCTCTTAAGAAATGGTGGTATTTCTCATGAGGGTTTAAAAAGTCCACTGCCTCTTTCTGGTGGTGTTGTAGTTGTTTTTTCTATGTAGAAACTGGCTGTCTCATAACTGGTGACCCTGCAGTGGGGCACTATGATATATATGATGTTGCACAGACTGTTATGGAGATGCTTTGTGTGACAGCCCTCTGCTGCTGAGAGATCATTCATTCTGTTTATGGTCTGAAGGGAAGGACTGAAACTGGACTTTTTGTCCTGAATTTGTCGTGAATGTGCTTAGGCTTTGGAGAACCTTAACAGTACTCTAGCACTGGTTTTGGTAACCCTTGCAACTTCCAGACCTTGGACACGCGTGGATGGAGTGTGCTGTAGATTTGAACTGACTTCATCACTCACAAGTGCAGGGCTTTGGATTCATTGCCCAGTCAGATTTTGCCAAATGAGTAGCCATAACAGCATCACACGTGCTAAGCATGAAGATGTCTAACAATTTCATGCAAGGTAGGCAATGCACAGATTTACTTATCTGATAAAACACCATGCTCTGGGCTCCACCAGGGAAACTTTCATCCCTTCATATTTATAAATATAATGTAATTAACACTTGAACATTTGGGCAGTTTGTTTACGGAAATCAGCACAATTTTGACCACTGCCAGTCTATTTGCATATGAAATATTAGACTAAGTATGATACTACAGTGTGTACAGAAGAGTATTCAGCAAAGCTTTTAAGGTGTGCTCAAAAATCTATCACTAAAATGTGCCACACCTCTGGTGTAGTCAGTGGCTCATGGATTTCCTTGTTTAACCAAACCAACTATACCTCCAAATGGCTATTTAAGATTGGGCATTAAATTTTGCAAACTGGTTTTTTGCAGTAGAAAATGTTCTTGAGGACATTTGTCCAAAATGTATGTCTAGGCTGCATTTGCATCTAGGTCCTTGTTATGTCTTGTGAACTCTTCCATGGTGGGGATGACTGTATACTTTACATTTGAACCTGAACTGCTGGGGATAGGTTGGGATGCAGTTTGATGTGCTGCAGGCTTTTTCAGTAGCCAGGAATGATATCCTAGCTGCCCCTGTTAACTATACTGATTTGAGGAGGAAAAGCATAAAGCAATTTCAGTCAGATAAGTGTCTTCTAATTTTATGCTGTCTCATGCTAGTAGAAAGCTGCCTAGCATGTGTATTTCTGTATGTAACTATTTTTGGAACTTTGTTTTATTTGTCTGTATTTCGTCTGAGACTATTTTCCCCTTTAAACTGATCAGTTGCACTTGTTTTATTCACTAAGTAGTAGTTCTTTCTTCAGACTAAAGGCTGTATTTTGTGTTGATATTCCTAATCAGTTTACCTTCAGAATTGCTCGAGCATACCTTTAAGTTCTAACCTTTCAATGTGTAATCTGACCCTTGTGTGTTTTGGAGGTAATGTCTCTGTTAGCTGCTGTTTGCTCAGGACTTTGATAATACAGGCACTCTGATAGCGTTAAGTATTTGTTTTGCTAGTATTTGGGGGTTTTATTACATCAGAACAAGGCCTGAAGCATATTACTCCTGGACAGCAGCCTATGTAATACACAGCCATAGTCTTGCTATTGCTTTGGCTCCAGTGGTAGGTCCTGTGTGAGAATCATGGCTGGTTTTGGCAGCTCAGGAGCAGTTCCCTGTCCCAGTGATGTTCATGCAGCTCAGCAGCGTGTGTAAGACTGGAAACACATGCAGCACTTGGGGTTTGGATCTGCTCTGTGCTGAAATCAGAAGTAGCCAGGGGAGGCTCTTGCCATACTTCAAACCTGTCAGGACAAATAAATACTCAGACAATGGAAAAGGAGATCCTGGGGTGGGTGGAAGAAAGCTGTGGGTAAAAGCAGTGATCACAGTTGTTGCAGAGAGGCTACAGACATGGAGCACATCTGTTGTGGCAGTACAGATTTCTCTGTCCCCTCCTCTAAGCACTCGGGTCTGCCAAGGATCTGAGCATCACCAACACGTGAAAATGGAAGAGAGTTTGTGTCTTTAGTACAGGTGCAAGTACCAGTTATTTTTTTCCTTGCTCTGAAGACACCTCCTCCTAAATTTGTGCAGCATTATTCACTTCTTTACAGCAGAGGTACAGAGGAGCTCTGAACATGAAGTTAACTTCTGTAACTCTTTTGGGGGTGCGAAGCCACGCCAGTCTGTCGGAATGTGTGTTTTGCCACTTCAAGTATGCTCCAGTCTAGCATGGCCATCCCTGCCCTGTGCAAGGGCCAAGACCCTTCCAGTGTGCCCAAGCACAAAGCAACAGTCTGTGACTCCATGGATTCCGTTCTGCACGTGGTCTGCTGGTGGTGTATTAGTGATTCAGCTGTTGTGCCAGCCTAATGACACAGTATTGCCATTTTGTGAACTCCACTGTGCAGACGGGAGCTTATTAGTTTCTGCAAGGATTTACTTTTTTTCCCAGACCCATCACTTGTTTTATAAAGCTATCACGTACCATTTAAATACTCACCAGTGTTCCACAGTCGTCTTACACTACTTTTTCCTCTAATATATTGCAAAATGGCCTATGTTAAATCCAGGGCAATGATGATTCAATATCAATCATGATTATAATTTTTTGGCTCAATGATATTTTGGTGAGGTCTGACTAAGCTAAAAGGAATTGGTCTTTTAGGGATAGACTCTCATTATTTTTCATTATTTACTTTATTCTTGGAATGTTCTCATTGATTTTTTTCAGATCACTTGCAGTATTAGAATGAATAAATAGGGTGAGAGTGAAAGCACTGTTGTAGGAGAGCTCAAAGCTGGGAAAGGAAGACAAGTCTGATAAAATTTTTCACCTTTACTGTATTTTCTGTGGCATGTTTTTACTGCTCTTAGGTGGTTCATGTTTTTCTTTTGCTCTAAATATACTTTTTGTTCACATGCATCATGTGGGTGCATTCTAAACTCACTTGTATTTTCTACAGTAACAAGTGATTTTTTGAGGTAGGTGAACATTCTCAACTTAGGCCTTCATTTTTAGAAGTCTTTATTCTTTTTTATTAAAATGCTCAGTGCCTGTTCTCTTGTGGCCAAGTGATATGTTGCACTGCTTAGGATGGATGAGCTTTAATAAGCGTGATTGTATCTGTCTATAATATCTCTTCTATGAGTAGATGGCTGCATGCAGTTGTTTTTCAATACTCAACCATTACTTTTGACAGCATAACAAAGCATTTTCTTCAGTGGTTTCTTTGGCATTCCGAGTGACTGCACAGATTGTATCTCATCAGTGATGGGATACAACAAGGAAAACATTCGACACTGAGTTTAACCCATAGCTCCAATGTATAAAGCTATTGATTTGAAAACATTGATGAAAATTGATGTGTGATTTTTCTGTCTGCAAAACATGTCAGAAAGTATCGTGGATTCTAGATCTTGAGCAACAGGTCTTGCCTGTAAGCTGTGGAGCTTCTGACTCAAGAGGAGGGAGCACTTAGTGCCAAGCCATGGATGTATCTCTGCAGTAGTTCTAGCATCCAATGAAAGCAGGGAGTAGGAGACCCCAGTTTACCAAGTCTCTTGTACTGGAAGTGCTTTCTTTGGAAGATGACTGATGTACTTGCTGGGCATCTTTGTCTGAGTGTTCCTGTTGAGAGGTAATTGCCATAGGCAGAAGCAGCTGGGCCAGGGTAATACTTTGCATTGGATAATTATCCATGTTATTTAAAATCTTCATCAAGGAACAGAAATCCTTTTGGAATCCCCATTCTTAGGACAGTGCTACAAGAGAGCAGCTTTCATGTATGGTCTTTGGACTTTAGGTGCCTGATCTCTGCATATTTCAGAAAGGAGATTGAGGATGCAGTAGAAAAAAAAATTTCTTACCAAATCTGTTGCCAAATCACAAGGCTGACCAACTGATAGGAACCTCTGCATGTGATTGAGCCACTGAGATCCATGTGGGATTGCTTGTTGACTATATATCCTCCGAGACCGGAGTGGCACAGATGGAATATCTAGAACTATCTGCATTGGAAAGGGCCTGTGGGATGTCACTTGTATATGTGGCTAAAACAACCTGTGAAACTGAAAGCTCTGCTGGAGCTGATCAGTCTGCAAAAATGACTAATTTTTTTCTGGGGGGTAGAGGGGAAAATTTCATAGTTCACTGTGGTGCAGGTAGGATGAAAATCAGGTTGCCCTTGCCTTGAAATACTGATTTATGGGCACCAGTGGAAGTAGAGTCAGTTGTATGGTACAAAGGATGACCCTCTCCTCCTTCATAGTAATTTCACCTGACTACTGTGGCTGGGACAAGCATCAGGACCAGACCCAAGTTCTCAATGTCACCCCCAGAAGCTGTTGCTCAGTGGGACTAACAGTATGAGGGAGCAGCAGGCAGGGTGTGGGCTTGGAGGAGGTGGACTGAATGTGAAGCTCTAGTGAATAGCTCACTGCAGCTTTTGGGTTTGGACAGACAGTCTACATTGCCTTATGTCTCAGAGAAACAAGCCCAGCAGAAAATAGGGATTGTGTTCTGGTTTTGCGGCTATCAGATGGGGCAAGGCAATTTTTGTGCCAGAGACCAAGCAGCCACTCCAGCTTTTTGTGCCAGAGATGACTAGAAAGTGCTGTGCCTCAAGCCATGTCAGCAGAAAGCCTGTGTGGTATACGCAAGCTGTGTAATAAGTGCTTCCCCAGAATTACAGGGAGAGTAGGGCATAAAGGAGGATGCTGCAAAGTAATAATTATTCAACATCATCAATGAACACTCAGTTTAGTTGTGACTTTGACGTAATTCCTTTGGAGCGAAATCTGAATTTATTTTTATTATTTATTTAGAGAAATGTGTACCAATTCAGCAGGAATATTTCTGCCAGAACAGTGATTAAAGAGTGAGACCTTCCAAACCAGAACAAGGTGTTCTGTAAGGTGTACAAAAAGGGGCAGCTCCTCAAGGTGTGCAGAGCTCATCTGCTGTAATGGAGGGGGATGAGCAAGTAGCTGTAGAATAGAAAATCAATTTTATAAGGGCTTGCCTAGTCCTTTATAATTAGGTGGCAGATAACACAACTGTCACACCAGGCAGCTGCTGAAGTTCAACTGGATATCCTCTGAATGTTTTGAGATCTTTGCTTTCTTTTTCACAGGTTGTGTGAAAAATAGAAGCAAAACCCTCATTTAAATGAAGTTGGTAACACTTCATTTGAACTGACTAAAATCAGAGAGCTAAAACTAAAATCAGAACTAAAATCAGTTCTGGGAGCTAAATATACAGTAGAGCTATAGGTAGGAAGGAGACATATTCTAAAATAATCGAGGTACTTTTAAAAAAGTCTCTTATTAAAAAAATCCGAGAACTCCTCCAGAAACAACACATGGGTTGATGAGGTATTTCTTATCACAAGCTTACCTGTATAGTTGACAAAAAAATACTGAACCTTCTCTATGGTTCAATGCCAGGAAAAAACCTTAGTGTATTTATACGTTCACGTCATTCGTTTGCATAAATGGTTGTAGAAGCTTCTTTGATTTATATGGTCAGCAGATGTTGGAGCTTAAAGCACCTGCTAAGAAAAGCAGATTCTTTACAGCCATGGCCTAGCCTTGTCTCCATTGGTTTTTATTTTTCCCCTGGCCTCCTTGCTGTGGCCCAGCAGTATCTGTGCTGTTAGTTCATCTGTGCAGGCAGCGTCTGTGGTGGGTCTTGGATGCTCTGTTCTGTGTATCTGCCAGCCCTGCTTTGATAATGCAGCCAAGCCACTGCTGGTTGAAATGTGAAAAATGCCAGAAGCTTCTTTTTCTGTGTGTACAAAGTCAGCCCAGGAGGCCTGTGACATGAAGAAAGCATAACTCGTTCTACTATGCTGCTTAAAAAAACAGCAAAACCCAAAATAAATAAAGGAGGCTTTCTAGTAACACCTAGGCAGCACTGCAGCTCAAAGCAGGGGCTTGTATTGTGGGTTTGACAGCTGGACCAAAAAAAGTCATATTAAGAAATGATGAAGGAACTAAATTAATCCCTAACAGAAAAACTGTTTGCTCTAGTGTTTTCCTTGTACCCATCAGTGTCTCCAAACATCTTTCCTGCTATTTCTAGGAGCTGATGTTTCAGAATCACTGTCCAGCTTCTCAGTCAAATCACACTGGTTTAGCCCCCATGTATTTGGTTACACAGTAGTAAAAACAATCTAATGTTCATAGCTGCTCTCCTCCCATCATACCTCTGTTGATCTTTTCTGTGCCATCCCTGGCTTTCAAAATCCATGCAGAGCAGATGTGGAGCAAGCAGGCCAGAATTTCGAGTTTGATTCTAGGCATCTAGAATTCCCCTCTAGTGCTGAGGGGAAGGTAAATGAAGGAAAATCAGCCTTTAGCAGCCCTTGTCTCTTTTTTAGTGTAACTCTGTGTTTCATATATAGCAACAACCAGTGTGTGCCTCATTAATAGATGTCCTGTTGTTGGAGAATTCATAGGAGGTTGACAGGGAAAATACCTGTGATGCTGGAAACAGATGAAAACCTCAGATATCTGCACCAAGATGCAGATGTCTTCTTCCTTAAGAGCAAACTGTACTCCTTGAAGGGAAAAGCCAAGCATTAGACATGGCACTCCTGGCAGGCAGTCTGGTGGAGCCAGTCCTCATTACTGTGAGGTGAGATTGATTGATTTGAGTGCCTTTGGGTAGCTGAGTAGCAGCTTGGAAGAACAGTGAAGTGTTTGTAATGACGGTATTGCAGCCCCTTCCCTGCAACACTCCCATGCAGAAATGTGTGCTTGCCAGTCTTCAGTGTGCAGTGAAGAGCTGTACCTCATTGGAGTCCTTAGTTTGTGTAAAGTACTATAACTTAAGTGTGTGTGAATGATGTACCTGAAATGTGAAAATAAGGCTTGCCTACCTTAAAAAAAAATGCACCGCAGTTCACAAATCCACCATTGATAAGGTTTTTAATTCAGTTATAAATCTCTAAATTATATTTAGATCAAATTTAGATCCAAGTTATTCCTAAGTGTTTCCAGTGCCATGAGTACTTTGCCAAGCACAGAAGCTTCAGAGTTAAAGGAATACATCATAGCAATTAGTTAATGATGTAGTTTTGTCTAGCCAAGTACTGTTCAAAAAAAATGTTGGAGAGCACTATAGGAAGTGACATAGTTTGGCATCTTGGCTGATACTGTGTGATCATTGACCTCATTTAATTGAAGTAACAACTGATCTTAAATACACTATTTCTTTTAGCTCAGAGTGACTTTTGTAATACCTGTTTGGTAGAGTCAGTCTTCTGCCATGGCTGTTTATTGCTTGCTTTATTTTTCAGTAAGTCTTGGCTTCTGCCTCGCCCTGTGTTACTGAAGTTGATGCCTTGGCATTTATCTCGAGACACACAGAGTGAGTCCCTAGCACAGGAGGTACCCTCTGTAAGTGTTATTCTGCCCTGCCATTAGCCAAGGTATGACAAGTCTAAGCCATCTCAGTGGGACAGTTACTTCTAATACAACCCTCCAGCTATTTGTATCAACAACAGTTGTTTTACCTAGCCTGAAACAAAGTCCTTCCCAGCTGAGAGAGTGACTTCTCTTAGCCTTCACCTTGGTCTGACACTCTTTACAACTGTTACCTCTCATCGTTTCTAGACAGCCTGCAAGCTAAAACTGGGGATTGCTGAGGTAGGTTTGTCACAACATTACTTTGTCTCTTTTCCTGCTCTCTGGCCTGCCAGATAGGGAGAAGTAGTAAAAACAGATTGTGTTGTTACAGAGTGGAAATGAGAACAGGGTATTTGTATTGTTCAACAAGCTGGCATTCCATCCTGGCAGCAGCCAGCTCTTGGGAAGGTGTTCCTTGGCTTTGCTGCATCTCATTGAATAAAGCACTCTCCCTTGATCACTGACTGAACCTGATTCTTAGTGCTGAGCATTTAATCTTTTGTTTGGCTTTAAATTGTAGTTTTATTCTGAGAAATGTCAGAGAATAGCCTATGTTATAATCAACTCTACTGGTGAGTTGGGATGGACTGTCTGCAGAGAGTTCCCAAGTGCATTGAATGGCTGGAAAGAAAATGGAAGAAGGAGTTAGATCTGTGGTGTGTAAATTAAGTTAGATGAAACATCTTGTTAGTCAGATGTGACAGTCATACTGCTGTAGTTTATTAGTGATAAACTAATATAGTCTGCCCATAGGTGATGGAATTGGCATATCATTCCTCATTGAAGTCATTCCTAATTTAAGGTAAAGGCCTCCATCCACTGACTGAATGAAAGTCTTGCTGACATAAAGCAAGAGTCTTTCTGGGTTTAGGATTGCACCTAGAAATTGTCATGTTTTTGAATGACAGACTCAGCTTGAAAAGGCAGCCTTGGAAATGTGGAAAAAGCAGAAATGACTCGGGCATCAGCACAGCTCAAAACTGGTGTTCTGTATCACCAAAAAGAAAAATCCCCTACCGGTAGAAACAGTAATTATACAGCATTGGCACAAATGTGTGTGAAGAGAAGCCAGTGCATCACATATTAATGACCACATGGAACTAGAGAAATAGATCCACTGTCTCAGCTGACAGAGGTACCAACACACAGGGAGCATCTCTGAGGTCTTTTGCCCAGTGGAGAATGCATGCCCATGCTGAGGACAGGAGATACAGGTGGCTGAAATATGCAGGATCCAGCAAAGATGAGGGAAGATAGTTGGGTCCCCTCTGTGGAGAGGTGATTCTATTGATGGGCACTGTTTTGTTTTGCCCAGATGGCTACTGAAGTAGAACACAAAAGTAACCAGGGGAACTTAGTCTGGAGAGGCTCTGGCATCCATCCTGGTGGAGTCTTAGAAATACCTTGCAGCCTCTTTCTGCTTGCAAGGAAGAGAAGACATGGGGCTTGATGAATAGAGGATGACTGATCTCTAGAAGAAATGGTTAGTAACACTTAAAATTATAAGGTTGGAAATTCCAATCTTTTCTGCTTAAAAAAAAATGAGGAGAGGTGAGGGGTGATCAGACTTGAAACAGTAAGGTGAATTTAATCATGTATATACAGTACAGCTTTAAGGGACAAAACGCTGAGGAAGAAGGTTTAATATATTATTTAACTTATTTAATGATCTTGAAAGGTAGTAGGCAGTACATTAATGAACTGATAATAAATTAGGAGGATCTTTGGATAGATAAATGATAAAATAGGGGCATTGATTTCTTAATACAGAAAGAATAGCAGAATGATTTTCAAGCAATTGCGACTGAAGACGGCTCTGAATGCCAGAAATATCTAATATTAGAGAAGTACTTGTACAAAGCAGTGAGAGTTCTGGCTGCATGGTGTTTGAAGCTAAAAAATTATGCTTAAGCTTGTTCCCCTAGTAAGTAACAAAAACTCTCCTGTACTTCAAAAATATTTAAATTTTAATTTGTCCTCGAT
The DNA here is from genome assembly GCA_013390005.1 of Calyptomena viridis. Lineage (NCBI taxonomy): Eukaryota > Metazoa > Chordata > Aves > Passeriformes > Eurylaimidae > Calyptomena > Calyptomena viridis. The sequence continues at coordinate 17,481 of WEIV01011476.1, read as the reverse complement.
AACAGGTTTTCCAAAGCTATTTAACAGTGACTAGCATATATTTCTAGTATGATATTGTGTGTTTCCAAGATGTTCTTGAAAAATTAGCTGTCCTTTTTCCATTCCCATCTGTGTTCCCCTGCAGCTGGAGCATCAAACTAAGGGAAAAATTATCAATGACTGTTCAGAATTATGCCCTCTATTTGACTGCAGCTGATGAATGGGGCAGCAGTGCACAAGATAATCTAAAATTTCTGCTCTCCTTCCACACAATAACATTAAAAAAAAGTAGTGTCTTTAAGTATGAAATATGCCTTAAAATTAAATGGTTAATAGCACAACCCTCTTGGCCAGGCCAGCTGGAAAAGATGGTCTCTAAACTAAGGCAGTTCAGATAAAGTTGAATTACAAGAAAGAAACATGAGCACTTCCAGTTTCTGAGTGCATGCTGTGCCATGGAGAAATTGCATGGCTTGTTTCAGGCTGTATAGGGTGAGAGTGGTGTGAAGTGTTCCCTTTGCTCAAAGACAAGATGTTTTTAATACAAAGTTAAGAAAGAAGGCTGTTGTCTATTGGTAAAGAATTTTTTTATATTCTTAAATTTCTGAGTCAGAATTTTGGAAATCCTTCCATAGAAACAAGGTTAATAATCAATTGTAATAAGAAATATAACTCTTTTTTTAGTTTCTCCATTTAGGTAAGGCCCAAGCAAATATTGAAAAAATGTGCTGTGATTTGGGCTTGCTGTGCAGGTGTTGTGCAGTGGCATAAAACAGGGCCTGCAGGGGGTTTTGTGTCAAGAACTTGACTCCCTTAAAGTACTAGAAACAGCTGCCCATAGCTCATACAGAGTGTCTCACACATGTTCCCTCTTTTGTATGTATGACTGTAATTTTGCATTTTTTTACCCATCATGTTCTCTTGAACCTGCTTTATATTAGACTAAAACTATCCAAGCAGTGCAAATGAGGGAGGTTTCCAGGTGGGGAGCTCTTTGTGATCATGGGGAGCTGGGTATTGCATAGTGTACATCCTTCTCCCTCACCCTGCACACTGGTTTTGCACTCTGAGATGCCAGGTACAAACTGCTGGCACATCACTCAGGCAAATATTCTGATGTTCTCACTGAAGCATGGGAAAGGGCTCCCAGGAGAAGCAGTGTTTCTTAGAGGCCTCAGCTGCAGCTGTGGTTTCTGGAGATAACATTTGATTAAATGAAAGCTGCTGCTCAGCACAGCTTGTGGAGCCACAGTACCATCCCCTGCTCTTCATGCTCATGGCTCTCCTGGATTGGGCTTGGGGTAAGGAGTCTCTGACAGCAAGATCACGCTGCATGGTCATGCCTTGCTGTATTAACCCATGTGGGAGCAAGCCTTGCTCACCTCAAGCAGCCTCTCTGGCCCCCAAGGGCTCCTGCTACCTCAAGGGGCTCCCTGGTCTTGTCCCCTTGTGCTGTTTGGGGGTACCCCGAGGGTGCTCACCTTTGCCTTCCATCAGTGTTGCACTAACAGCTCCCTGGAAGAGCTTGTTGCTGTGTAGAAACCCTTGTGGTGCTGCTGTTAAAGACCTGTGTAAGGAAGTTTGTCAGGAAACAAAGCTAGTGTTGGTATCAAGCATCTTTGGGAGCCCTCAGCTGCCAAAACACTGAAAATACCTCTTGGAGTTGTGCTGGGAGCTCATGAACAGGTGTGGAAAAGCATCCCTTAACCAAGGACACATTTTTGCTATATAACACGTACAGCCTTTATGTTTAATCCTGGAAAAATGCATATGAGTGAAATGAAGGTGAATGCTGCAAAAATGACTAATATCTGTGAAGTAAATATTATATCTGTGAAGTAATTTACCTGTGAAGTATTTTATTTTCATATGTTTGGAGTTTTTTCCTAAAACTGTGTGCATGTTTAAGTTCTCTAGATTCAGTAACTTCAGCTTTATGAAACTTCCTATGTCCTGAAAATGGGACCATTTTTTTTTTTTTTTTAGATGGCAGTAAAACTCTGTCCTTTGTTTTACTGGTAACTCTTAAGTATCAAAATTTTTTTTTCCTCTTACTGTGCAACAGAAAAGAGAACTTGGTACACTGAGTTGAACAATATTATTTGCTGGGATTTTAGATATAGTTATATGTATGTGTAATCTTGTTGTAAAACTACTTCTGTTTATGAAGACAAGAAACTTTTGTCATTTAAACACCAAATATAAGATGATGGGTATCTCTGCTGATGTCTGTAAGTGTTTAGAGGACTGACCCAGGACTGGCAGCCAGGAGTTGATGCCTCTGAACCTCATCTTCCATGTTCATTTCTACTAAACCACAAGTGTAAATAAATGGTTCAGTTGAATAGCAATGTTAAATCTGTTTTTCCCAAGCTGCCCTTCAGTGAAAGGGAATTGCTTCTCACTGCTGCTTGTTTGCTGGTCCCAGGAAAATTCTACCAATTATTTATTTGGTAAATCTTTTGAGGTGGAGAGTTTTAATTTGTACTGTGTCCTGTGGGTATCCCTTGGGCATTGATGCTTACTGATTAACAGCATACATTTAATACCTGTAATGCACAATACATAGTCCATAGATATTAAAAGCTGTAAATGTCAAGAGAAAACATGGATCAGGACTGCTGTTACCAGGGTCTAATTAGACATCACTGGCATCCTCACCTATTAGGTCGGGTCTTCAGTGAAAGATTTGGTTCTGAGTGCTAGTACCTTATGAAACTGTAATTTTTTTAATCCAGGCTTAATATTCTTCCTCCTGGATAAGTAGGTTAAATGTGCTGTGTTAATTTGAGAGAGAATGTAGCAGTAAGAGGCAATCATGTACAATGGGAAAGAAATATTTACGGTCAGTTTAGCAGGATCAGCTATCAGATGACCTCTGACATCCACCATCATCTACTAAAGAGCTAATTAGCTGTAAAAGTAGATGATAAGTCAATTGCATCAGCACAAAAGATGAATTTGCCTTTTTGGGTTTTACTGATAATAAAGTCTGCTAGATAAAGATAGGCAAAGAGCCACCTGTGTGTGAAAAGCAAACTTTCCTGAAGGAAGGTTAAAAGAAGATGCAGTTGTAAATAGAGGCATAAAGGCAATGTAGAGGTACGAGGTGAGATGCTTGTGGTGAAATGGGTGGAGGGGCTCATAGCTGCAGTGAGGCACAAGATACAATTCAGTCTGTGGATACTAGATCTATTTCCATACTAATTCAGATTGTCCTGACTTTATAAAGCTGTGCACCCTCATTTCAGCTCTTTAAGGATGCTGTTGACTATATTAAATTGTACGTTTAACTGGACATGAAGTAAAGGCAGCTTTCTCATGTGCTTGAACACTGGTTTCTCAGCACAGTCTTTTGTTTCTAATACACTGCCTGCTTATTTTTGCACACCATTTTCCAGTGGGACTTGCTCCAGGTTCACGACTCAACCTTAACTTCTCTATTTCTGTGTTAGGGACGATTTAAAGTTTTCTTCACATTGGCATAAATTGGAATGAATTGTTCTGTAGCTTTGAAATTTGCTCCAGATAACTGGAGAGAATGCTTGACCTGGTCAACCAAAACTCCCTGTTTTGCCTTCTTGGCCTTGTCTGCTCCTTGATGTATCTGTTTACAGCTGTTAGAAACACAAGCTGGTGGAACTGCTAATTAGTTGATGAAGCTAATTCCTGAGGAGTTCAGACCTTTTCAGCAGCTTTGAGGAGATTGTGTATGAGCGATGCTGCAGGGAGGGGTTTGTCCCTACACTTGCACAGAAGAGCTTCTGGACTATACTCTTACTGTTTTCTTTGTGTGTTCCTCTATTTCCTACAAATTTCTGTTCTGTGGTTTAATGTTTCTTTGGTCAGTCCTGTACCATGCTGTTCTCCACATACCATGTTGCACTTGTGCCTTTGCCTAATAATGCTAGTTGTCATTATGAACATGATTTATTGCACAGAGACTGGTTCTACTAATGGACTTAAAAATACTAGTTAAATACAGTGAGGGAAAAATGGGAGCAAATTGCCTTCTAGTACACATGATTGGCTTCATGTGTTGTGGTAAAGCTGGTTAACAAAACTGATTCTCACCTCTATAGTAGCACAATTAGCTGCATTGACTAATTTAGAGATATAGAGAAGATAAGGAGCGTTTATTTAAGCCCTTTGGAAGGAGACCTGCAGGGAGTTATGCTCACATGCAGAATGCTTTGGTGCTTTATGCCATTCTGGACCTGGCAAATGTCATCTGTGTTAGCAAGTGGGTAAGGGATGGTTGCCACTATAATTTTTGTGCAAGCAGCAGGCAGCCACTGAGTGTCTGGAGAGCTAGCCCTAATCCAGGCCAGGTTGTTCTCAATTGTCTTCTGTTGTTGAAACACTCTGACAGCTGTTACAATTGTGGCAGCTGTTTTGTCTTCGTTACATGATGGAAAAAAACCCCAAACAACTCACGCCAATTTCTAAGGCTCATAACTGAGCACAAATCTTTACCAAAGCTGACAGGAGTTTGATTGTTCCATGAAGCTGGCTCAGTTTATAATCTGTAGCTGTGGGAAACCCCCAAAACCCCTGAAAGCCCTTACGTTAGGATGCTTTAGTCCTCCAGAACTTGGCCACTTCATCACCACTGTGGACTCTTAGTTAACTAGACTACCTTTGAAAAGGCTTCACAAGTTAACAGAAGCCACTGGGAACTTTGCCTGACCTTCTTGCCCCTGTTCTTTCATAGCTGAGCTACTTTTGGGCATGATATTGGCTTTCTGGTAAAGCAGTCCTGAGCTTTTCATTCAGGTTTTGATATGTGACTGTTGTTGGCAGGAGGTTGGGCATTGATGTTGCTGAACTGATATTCATTGAGGGCTCCCAAACCCATGCAAAATCTCAATTTCTACGTATTTCCATTGTGATGAAAAGTGTAAACTGGTTTAGAGATAACAATGGATTTTTTTTTTCCTCCACCATGTGTCCTAATAATTCAAATGGTAAATTAAAGCAAGTAAAAAGGGAAAGGATGGATCTCCTGCCTAAGCACATGCTGGACAGCAGCATCCCTGAGGCATTCAGCCAAGGACTCATAGGAAAATAGTGGTGTACAGAAAGTAGTAGTACTGTAGTACTGCACTATGTGCTTTTATTTTTTTGGTAGAAATGCTTCAACAATAAAAAGCAATCCACATGAAACAAATACAGTCAGATGGCATTTTTATAAATATGAATAATGCAGGTTTAATTATTTTATTTTTTTAGTTTGAAATCATTTGAGTATGTGAAGCCCAGTAAAGATTGTCTATCAAAGTGTGTAATACTCAACCATTTGTGCTGCTTTTTGTTTTAATAGAAAATCCTTTTAAAAATTATTTAATAAAAAGGAAAACATTGTTTTGCTGTTGTCCCCTTATATTTTATTCACACTCTTCTATTGTGCCATTTTGGTGGTGTATGAGCACTTAGCTACCACTGCACTACAGCACAGCAGTAAGAAATTATATAAAAGACTATCACATCAGTGAGAAAGCATGATTGCAGGTTTTATAGGACTGTATAGGTCAGGAAGAGCACCTTGAAGCTAATGTGAAACTTGACTGGCAAGCAGTGGATGATGGAGACAGAAGTGGAATTAAATGCTTACTCCATCTGGTGCCAGTCAGAATCCCAGCAGCAACATTTGGTACCAGTTGAAGTCTGTTAATTGTGTGTTCAGGGAGACTGGCAAAAAAGGAATTACAGTGGTTCAAATTGAATGAAACAAAAAAGCAGGAGCAAATACCTCTGCTTCTGAAAGGGCAGGTTGCTGGCACAGCAACAGGTTGTTGGGTAGTGTTCCTGAAGTAAAAGATGGTGCATTGCTCAGTGGAGAGCTTCAGCTGCATGGGTTGAATTCCAGGTGCAAGGAAAAAGTCTGTCTCCTAAATTGCTTACTAATGGAATAAATTGCAGTGATACTTTGAAAATAAGGAGATTGAAAACACTGTATGCAGATGACTTCTGCAATACTTATTTTTGAGTTTTAAAGAACTCTTCAGATACTTACTCCAGGCTTTGGTATGGCAAGAAGTTGGGAATAGATGTGTAATTTGGTAGTGAGTTAATGGTATGACCATATGGTTCAGATTGACTTGGGAATTTATGTAAAAAAAGATACCTAGAAAAAGAGACACCGTTTATGGATCTACACCCCAATAAATGCCAAGTGGAGAATAAACAAAAGTGGAACAGATTTGGACCTTTGTTATCCAGAATAATGTGTCAGAAGAGAAGTGCAGAGGGCCCTATTCAGTCTCCTTATGTGCCTTGCCTTCCCATGTCAGTGAAATACTCATGCACCACAGAGTTGAGTCTTTATTGTCTGAAATAAGTACGTTTCAGGAAGCAGCGTGTGACAAAGGCATGCAAATTTCAGACTCCTGAGGCACAGCACGTGATAATCAAAATACCAGGAGGGCAATAAGAGATGAGTTTTAGCTACATGTTCCTGTCCTGCTCAGCACAAAGGATGTAAGATACTTGGGTGTTCTCTATCATATACTGACAAAGCTCATACACTTGGCTGAACACTCAATGTACCTTCCTGGAATGCTTTGCCTTTCAAATCTGCAAGCAAACAGCTGACTGTGCATTGCAGTGTTTGTTCTATCTGTCCTCATCAGGTCTGTACAAGCTGGGGAAAGATGTTGAGTGAAGTAATCAATAGAGTAAAGAAAGATGAACCAATGAAAAGAATCTGACTGAGAGGCCACAATAGGGAGCACAGCAGTCATGACAGTATCATAACTATCATTTTGGAGGATGCTAAATTCAAGTGCTAGCATAGAAATAACAGAATGAATAATTTAAGTCTTGGCAAGTCTAAGTTTTTAGAAGAAAAGGCCCAGAGCAGTAACTGTTGTACACAAAAGAACACTTTGCCTAGTTTTTAGTTTACCAGCACAATCATCAGTCATGATGCGATTCCAGGCCTGTTTGCAGACTTCTCCTAATAGTGATAGTATGCCAAAGAACTGGAGTGTGTGAGGAAAGTTTTTATACGTGGTTATTACAGAAGTCTGCTTTCTCCTGGGTTGTTTTACTATCAGCTGCTTGTATGACCTTGAGCACAAGAGAGATGAGTTCCTAATTACTCCATTTTTTTTCAACTAAAGGATTGTGCCTTTTAGATTTGTGTTTTAAGGATACTTTGCTTTACTTGCAATGGGAGGCAGCTGTAGATGTCCACATGCAATTTTCAGCTTTGCATTAGACTTGTGAGTTAGTGTCAGCTGTAGTAAAGCTGTGGCTTCAGATCTTGATTCACAAATTCTTCTGTTATTATTTGCCATGCTTGGAGTTTAAGAGGAAGAATATGACTGCAGATGTGAAAGACTTGTGTAACCATGCAGGACAGTGTCATGATGGACAAGAAAATTCCCTCTTTAAAATCTATGACAATATTCCTGTACATGGAAGCTGAGTTTAAATTTCATAAGCTGAAAGATCTGTTTCCATTTGTGAGAAACTGAAAGGCTGAGAGGAAAAGGGGTGCAAAAGAGACTTAAATTGAACAGGAAGAAAGGAAGTGAAAGACAAGTACGAAAAATAGTAGGCAAGAATATATAATAACTTTGTTAGGTGCTTTGAGAAGCCGTATTTCTTAACATAAAATCGGAGTGGTTGAGGCTCCCAGGCACCTCTAGAAATGGTCACTCCAACCCCTGCTCCAGAAGGGTGAGAGAGAACAGCTTGCCCAAGGCCATGTTGAGTTGGGGTTTCAGTCTGCACAGGTGGAGTCTTCACCAGTGCTCTGGGCAAGGTGTTACACTGTTAGCTACCCTTGTGCTTAAAAGGATTTTTCTTGCCTCGATAAGAAATTTGTTTCTATTTCACTAGTACCAGTTGTCCTGTCATTCAGAACCACTTGGAGCAGCCTGGCTCCTTCTGCTTTCACACCCTCTGGCCCTCCCCAGCCAAACAGTTCCAGCTCTCAGATTCTCTTTGTGTGAACCGTCCCTTTATAACCCTTGTGAGCTTTTCCTGGGCTCACCACAGTAAGTGGATACCTTTCTTGCACAGTGTGCTGGGCATGGAACCTTGAGGTGTCTCTCACAGGGGTTGAATCATGAGAAGTTATATCTCTTGACCTGCTAGCAACGTTCTTCCTGATGCAGCAGGTCTTTTTCTTTGCAAAAGACCAGCTCTTAAAAAAAAAAATAAAATTGCGAGTCATAGAGATTCCCAAGAGCCCTGTGTAATCTTGAAAACATGATCACCACTACGCTGATTCCTTGGTGGATGCAAATCTGCTGCACATGTTATTTGGAGTCTGACTGGTTTAAATTAGGACTTGGATTTCTGTAAAAGAAAGTATTTATATTGCACTTTAAGATGTACTTTTAAATATTATTCACACATTTGTTGTACTTCGTGTATTACCTTGTGCAGAGGAATAGTACTAGCTCAGCTCAGCACGCATTCCAAACTCTGTAGGGGCTCAGAAGGTGGAAAAAAATGGAATTTAGTCCTAAACCTAAAATTTTAGTTGGTGGGCAGGTTTTGGCTATAGCCTTGATTTGTCATCAAGCATAATCAGAAAAAGTAATTTTTAAAATAGAATTTAAAAGGAATTCTTTCATAGCTACCTGTGATCGAATGTTGAGGGTTTTCACTCCCTACATAAATAAACTTTACATGATCATTGCTATTGACTCTTCTGAGAAGTTCTACAGTTGAATCTTATGCAAAAATTTCAGTGATTTCAAGACTCATCATAAATGTATTAAAGGAAAATTCATTATAATTACCCAAAAATACCTAAATTTGTTCCAAGGAATTCGTTTTTTTTCAGGAAGTCTGAATTTGCTATGAAAAGAAAAACCTTTAATTCTTATTGTCTTCTGACTCAATACTGCAACTGCATCTTATCAGGATCTTATACAACTTAGATTTTTCTGTACTCTACTACTTTTCCTGAGTTAAATTCACCTTATTCAAGGCTGAGTTAATACCATGTGACACATACAAATAACTTTTTTCAGATGTATTCTGCTTTAATTGCTGTGTGTCATTTTCCACCAGCTTGAGCTCTTGCAGAACAAATTAAGTATCTCCATAAAGCAGTTAAAAAAATTATCCAAAACTGGACTAAACTTGAACCATGAATATATTAATGAAAATCTCAATCTGTTCATGGGCAATTTGTGAGCTCCAAAAAACAGCATTAAGTCAATTACTTGCTTTGCATTTTCACTTGTTGGTAGGAAATGTCACAGCAATTGGCCCTCTAACACAAGCACAGGAACTTAATTTTCAACTTTCTCTTCAATATGTCTATTTCTTATAACTTGAGGATAGGATTTTCTACCTCTGAGGGTTATGAGACAAAGTGTGTTCATTACTTTGGGGTAGTGTCCGTGTTAGAAAAAGCAGGCTGGCCAGTCAGTTAGGAGCCATATTTCCCTGCATCTTCACATGAAAACAAAGCCTGGCACTGGAGTGTGTGTCCTGCACATAAATTCATGCTGAGGGTGTCCATCAGTAAGCTAAAACGCCTACAGGTATCTGTGTCACTATCTATAGGGTAATATTGCTTTTCATTTTCTAGTGAAGGGTGTTATTCCAGTAATGGCACCATTCCCAGTGTCTCTGTGAGCTTGCTTAGGAGTAAAGCATAGCTCCTGAATATAGGTCAGAAAAGGACATTGTTATAACTAGTGTCCTTGATGGAAACTAGTATGTGCTGAATTGGCAAAAAGTCTGAGTTCAGCGTCATCCGTTTTCAGTATTTCCCGAACAATTGATTTATTTCACATTATTAATGAACTTTGCAGCAGTTCCACTTGTCAGGCCTACTCTGCAGGGGTCAATAACGAGAGGAAACCTGATGTTAGTGGATCCAGCTTAAGTGATTCTGTCATGCTAACGATTCAATATATCAGGACAAATGTCAGCTCCTTCCAATATGTTAATTCCTCTGATCCTATTTGCATAAACTACAGTCAATGAAATACAAGTTTCCCCTCTAGGGTAGTTAATGGAGGTTTGTAAAGGGTTTTTTGTTTTCCTTTTTATGAGTTTCTAAGAAGGCTGGGAAGGATAGAACCTCATTCCTGAGCTCCATGTGTCACCTGGAAGCAAAGATAGGGCCTTACTTGAGCATGAGCTCTTCGAGAATTAGGTTTAGCTCCCTGATGAGGTGACAGTAGGGATGAAGCCTGGACATCCACTGTACCTGATGTTGTAGGACTTGGAAGGGATTGCTTGTGAACCAAGCAATCAGAGTGGGTTGACTTCTGACTTGCTGTGCTTAAAATAGAGGATTAATTCTTCAGGTTAGTGTACGTGTGGAACTGTATTT